>CM053581.1:132040384-132078749 GCA_028627135.1 Pseudochirops cupreus
TAAGTTTTAAGTTTAAAACTGCATTAAGACTTTGGGACACCTTGTGTCTTAGACTGACGCTATGGATGAAAAATGGACAAGGTCCAGAGCTGAAAAAGAGGAAGAGAGCAGGCTATATTGGATATTCTTCTACTAATGTGCTCTCTCCCTCCCTTCGTCCCTCCTTCCCTCTCTCTCACTGGTTTGAGGGAGGTAGGTCTCCAAATCAGGAAAGCAAGGTCTCAGGACAGAAGTTCATCTAGGACACAGTCTCTGGTATGGGAATAATGTGTTATCAGCCTGGAAAGACAGCTAGAGTCAGGTTGTGGAGGGCTTTAAATGTCAGGTGAAATAGTTTCTCTTTTACCCTGGATGTAATAGGAAACTGTTTAACTTTCTTGAACAAGGAGTAAAATGGTCAGGCTCCTGCTTTAGGAATATGGACTTGGCAGTGGAATGACAAGTTAATTAGGAGGCTATTTCAGTAGGCCAGGAGAGAGGTGATGAGGGCATTCTAGGGTGATGGTGGTATAAATGAAGAGAAGGTGATATATGCAAGTGATACTAAGTAGCAATAGACAGGACTTGGTAACCTATTGAGTTTGTGTGTGTATGGGGTGAGAATTAAATATGGAAGATGGCCAGCAGGTTGTGAAATGGTGATGTTCTTAATCAAAATAGAGAAGTCAGGAGGGGTAGGTTCTGCTGAAATGATGACGAGACACATTTTAGACATGCTGAGTTTGAGATGCCTATGGAACATCTAGATGAAAATGTCCCAGGCATTTGGAGGCCTGGACTTTGGAAGAGAGATTAAAGCAGACTATGGAAACTGGGGATTCATATGCACAGAGAAGAGAGCTGAATCCGAAGAAGCCAATGAGATATTGAGAGACTGAGTCTAGAGAGATAACTGAATGCTAGATAGGAAACTGATGATGATTCTGCAGAGGAGAATGAGGAGGAGCAATCAGAGTGATAGGAAGAGAACTAAGACAGAGCATTGTCATGAAAACTCAGGAAGGAGAGAGGATCTAGAGCAGGGGTGGGGAATGTGCAGCCTTGAGGCCACAAGTGGCCTTCTAGGTCCTCAAGTACAGCCTTTGGACTGAGCCCAAGTTATACAGAACAAATCCTTTTTTATTAAGGGGATTTGGTCTGTGACGTTTGGATTCAGTCAAAGGGCTGCACTTGAGGACCTAGCAGGCCACATGTGGCCTTGAGGCTGCAGATTCTCCACCCCTGCTCTACAAGGAGAGGGTTAAGCTGAAGTGTCAATCATATCCAAAAGGTCTAGAAAGAAAATGGCCAGGATTAAGAGTTGGAAAGGACCTTAGAGGTCATTTTGTCTAGCCTATTCATTTTACAGAGGAGGAAACTGAGGCTCAGGGAGGTGAAGAGGCTTACCCAAAGTCACTTAGAGCAATAAGTGAAAAAGTTGTAATTTAAACAGCTCTTTAGACTCCAAATCTTCTTTCTATTGTACAACACCATCTCTAACACTTATATGTATAGCTATCTCATCCACGTCTGTACAGATGTACCTATGCATGTAGGCTATATATTTTTCATTATAGTATGATCATATTTCATATCAATACATATTATTAAAGGAAAGAGTTTTAAAAGGTTGTAAAAATGTCTCTTCTGTCTTTTCCATGGCCACAGCACTAATACACAGATGAAGAATAGAAATATAGTTCTTGTACCAGGAACCACGTTTTCTAATTTCTGAACATTCTCACTTGGCCATAAACCAATTTCTTTTAAGCTGGACCCAAATTCTTTCAGGCCTTGGGCTTGTACTAACCTGTATTGCTGACTAAAATAGTCACATAAATATGAAGGAATTTTTTTTTAAATGCAGCCAGAAGCAAGTATCTAAAATTGGCTGAACATTTCTTATCTGTTGAAAAAGAAAAACACCTTAGAATGTTTCACCGTTCCCAGATGGTACCATAGCTATTCCGCTAAAGCCACTCTTTAACATGCCTGAATTTCTGACTCTGGCCAACAGAGGCTCTAATTAGTGAGAGGGAAGCCTATAGCTGGGGCAGAAGGTTATTGGACTCATGAATCTTTCTTTCCCCTCTATACCATCAAAGGAACTGCTGTTTTAACGTCTACATTTAAGCTCTGCTTGGGGCAAGAAGAACGGTGTGTTGTTTAGTCATGTCCGATTTTTCATGACCCCTTTGACCATAACATGCTAATACTATTTGTGGGGTATACTTGGCAAAAACACTGGGGTGGTTTACCATTTCTTTCTCCAGTTTATTATGACAAACAGAGGTTAAGTGACTTGCTCAGAGTCACACAGTTAGCATGTATGTGAGGCTGGATTTGAACTCAGCTCTTCCTGATTCCAGGACCAGTGCTCTATTCACTGAACCACCTAGTTGCCTCAAAGAATGGGGTAGGGAGTTGTTTTTGGCTGGGCCTCTCAACTCATGCCTTAGTAGAGCTTACACACAAGTTTCCAACATTTCAAAACTTATCATAAAAGTTTGGATTTTCTTCTTTTCTTTCTCGGGGTGAGTTGGTGGAAAGATGAGTCCAGGATCCATGAATTGTGGTCACTTAGAAAACCCTAGTAAGAAAAGTTGGATTTATTCTCAACATTAGGGAACTCTAGAGGGCAGTAAGCTGACTTATACATTTAGGGAACTAGGAAGCAAAGCATTAGCTTGCCATCCCTAGAAAGGAGCTCTTTGAGAAAGAAGGATAAACAACAACATTATCCATCTAAGGAGGTAAGCACATAGGAATCTGCCAATGTTTGGAGGGGCTTTCTGACCATGTGTCTCATTTCTGTCTGCTTCAATAAAGTCCTGGCATACAGTCTCATGGGAAGCCCTGATGCAAAGCACGTTACTATAATCAGGGAAGATGGACAGCTGAGCTGTGGGGTGGGAAGGCAGTCTTTGTAGCCAATCAGTCTAAGAAAGGCTAAATTTTTCCCCATTGTGAGGTTACTTGTAGGTAGCAGAGAAAGCCAAAGCTTCTGGCATGGTGTTCCCCAAATTGGCTCCTCTACTTACCGTAAATACAGGAAGAAGGAAAATCAAGAGATCTTGGTCCCTTTCTGGGATAAAGGAGCATCATTCTGGGGAGTTTGGGTTACCTGAATGGTTTTTCCTATGAGTTTTTTGTTTGTGTTTCTTGTGTATGTCCTTTGGAAAGCTGTGTATTGGGTTGTGCTCTAAGCAGCCTGAAGATTTCTACATGGAATATGTCAAAAGGCTGAGTGATGGTGACTGCATCACACTACTAGTGATATTTATGCTGTTGATAAAAACTTCTGCACCCTTTGTTCTCCTCTTAAACATGCATGTGTCAGGGGTCACAACTTTGACAGAGGTTTCTTTTGTGATTCATCTGGATGGGAAACCTCAAGGAGGGAAATATCTACTACTGATTTTATCAATTATATGGAAAATGAGGGGATTATTTCAACAGATTGGGCCAATAGTAAGTATTTAACAAATATGTTGATTAATTGGTTCCTATTAACAATGGAAAGAATCATAGAATTTGAAAGTTGGAAGGGACCTTAATGGCCATGAAGACCAACCTAAAACAAAAAGGAAACTATGATAGTACATCTAATAAGTAGTCATCTAGTCTTTCCTTGAAGGCAGAAAGTGCACCAGAAAGTGAAAAGTCGACACTACTCAAGGCACTTTGGGATACTTCTGAGCTTTTTTTGACATCACACCTCCCAATTTCCATGCACTGCTCCCAGGTCTGCCCTTTGGAATCAAACCAACCAATTATAAATCCTCCCCTGTATTTTTCAAATAATTGAAGAAATCTATCGTGTCTCTGCATCTTGTTGCTGGTGTTGTTGGTCCCTTGTTTTCAGAGGATCAATGACATCATGAAGTGAGTCTTGACTTGCACAGGAATTGGATTTAAGTGAGGCAGGGTTATGCAAAATGGTCAGCCTCATTCGCTTCCAGAGTCATTGAAGTTCAGTGGCAAGACAAAAGTCAAGGTGATTAGCAATCGTCCAAGATGCAGTGGATGGCCTTGGCTAAATTAAGGTCTTCCCCAGACTTCAGTTTAAATAGGTCAGGGTAATTGGATTGATGGATGCAATTATCTCCACAATTATACCTGGTTAAAAGGAGAGCAGAGAAATCTCCATTCCCCTACAACAGCACTCTTCAGGTTAAACATTCCTAGTGATTTTGACCATACTCATATGACAGACTTAAGGTTCTTCACCCTACCTCCTTTGGACATCCTAGTTTACCAATGTCTTTCTTAAACTATGGTGCCTAGAACTGAACACAATACTTCAGATGAGATATGATGAGTGAAGAATGGGACTGTCATCTCCTTATTCCCAGAAACTATGATGCCTAATTCAGTCCTCCACTGCCCTTGCATAAAGTTTTTGACTTATATTGAGCATATGGTCCACTAATACACCCAGATCTTTTTCAGAAAAACTGCAATCTCACAATGCCTTCTACATATTGTACTTGTGAAGCTGAGGTTTTTTTTGTTTTGGTGCCCAACTTTAAGATTTCATTCCTCTCAGATTTCATTTTATTAGATTCAGTTCAGAGTTTCAGTCAGTCAAGATTCTTTTGCAAACTGACTCTGTCATCCACTGTGTCAGCTTTGCCTCTCAACTTTGAGTTATCTGCAAATTTGATGAGCATGCCTTACAGTCCAGTGGTTCTCAACCTTCCTAATGCTGTAGCCCTTTAATACTCGTATGTGGGCATACCCACCTGCAGATAGATAGAGGAGCAGTGTCTCTGTTCCTAAGACCATCAGAAATATGTTTTTCAATGGTCTTAGGCAATCCCTGTGACCCCTGTGAAAGGATCGTTCGACCCCCAAAGGGGTCATGACCCACAGGTTATACCCTCAAATAGTTCTTATATCTAAGAGGAAATAAACTTTCCCACCTCACTTCCAGAATAATTACCTAGGATTACATCTCTAGCCTAATAAAGTCATTTTATTGAGGCTCTGACACTCACATTCCCACTAAGGCAAGGAAACCCTCTTTTGGAAGCAGGTGGCCCCATGAAAACATCAGGAGGAAACAGCAGGGACAAGGGTTCAACGCCAGCTTCAGGCAATTTAAAACTGACGTCTCTCCCTTTGCACAGTCAGGGAAATGGAGCTGACCTAGTTCTTTGATCCTTCTCAGCTCTGCATGGAAGCATGATTCAGAGTGAGGAGCCCTTTTATCAAGTCTTAATTAAACAAAATCCTCATACTAGGGCAGCAGCTAACCAGTTATTTTCCTACAAGTCAGTACAGTAGGCCCACTGCCTCAAGTGGGACTACAGAGAGATCATCTAGAAGGAGAAATCTTGCTGAAGAACAGAATGCAGAAGCATATCTCTTATTAGTGTGAGTACCTGGGAGTTCCTTCCTGATTGAGGATCTATTTATACGATCATAGATCTGGAGCTGGAAGGTATCTCAGAGGCTTTCTAGTTCAAACCCCTCATCTTAAATATGAAGAAACATAATCTCAGGGAGGTTAACTGAGTTGTCCAAAGTCATTGAGGCAGAATTTGAACCCAGGTCTTCTCATTCCAGACCCTGTTTCTACTGTAGTGGAGCTGCATACTCCACTATACCATGCCACATTCATTTAGACTGGACCTTAATTCTTTTAGACCTTGGTGTGTGCTAACCTGTATTATGTGACTAAAATAATGACATTAAATATGAGAGTGTATCTGACCTCCTGTCTGTGTCACCACTTTGGGCACTTCTAAGGCCTTACAGTACTATTTAACTGTGCACTGAGTGTATCTTGTGATCTGTAAGACTGAAGAATGAAAGGAATGTTTCTGATATTTCTGTATCGCACCTGGTATAACTCAATAAATATTTAACTAATTAATTTGTCTATATTGGATTGCAGTTCCATTTGTACTTTCCTATATTTTTTCCTTCCTTCCTTCCTTCCTTCCTTCCTTCCTTCCTTCCTTCCTTCCTTCCCCAGAATGACCTGCTTGCATTCTCTACATACAATTTGCACAGTTACAACTCTGTAACTTTGTTCTCTCCTGGTAAGGTAAAGGTAGCCTGACAGGCAGCTTAGTCTGGTTACAGAGTGTTAGATTTTGATCTAGGATGACCTAGGTTAACAAGTTATGTGCCTTTTTCAGCCTCAGTTGCTCATCTGTTAAACAAAAGGGCTGGACTCTATGGCCTCTAAAGTCCCTTCTAACTCTAAACCTCTAAAGGGTGCCTATGACATATTAGGAATGTGGTCTTTTCCTCTCCCCTCCACCCCCAACTCAAATTCAAATCAATAGCTAACTTTGAGGTTGGTCTTTGGGTTGAACCTAATTAATAGTCTAGTAGTAGTCTAACTATTATTAGATACTGCAAAGCAATGTGGTTGAATATCTTTGCTCAAAGTTAGATCCCCCTTCGCTATCCTCACTCTTGAGTACCTAGCATCCCTTGGCAGTCTTAAAACTCCAGGAAATAGAAAGTACATCTGTATGGAAAAGGCTAGGAACCCTCTACCCTGATCTACAAGCCTCCACTAAAAGCTTGCCTTTCTGCAGTTACAGCTTCTTACAGCAGGGAAGATGCATCTCAAGAGAACAGGGAATTGAGGGCACCTCAAGTTAACTCTTTGTCTTTGCATTGCTTGCTAGTCCACAGCTACAGGAGGTGAAAGGTTAAGAGGTTTGCTCAGGATAACCAAAGTAGTTGGATGATCATATGCTTAACTGCTCAAGGGCTTGGGTTGGAAAGCTGATGAGATTAACCTTGATTCTTTCCTGGGAGTGCCTAAGCTTTCCAGTTTTAATTAAGATCCAGACTGCTAAGAGTTACCATTCTGCACTTCTGCATTCCAGACCCTAAACCAGGAAATATCAGTGTAAGCAAAGACTATGAAAAGCATCTGAAGGTGGTGGTGACATCATTGCAGGGGACAGAATTGGCCATCTTTCCTGGACAACCCTAAACTCAATCCTTGAAAGGAGGGTACAAGGTAATGGGATCATCTCTATCTCATACAAGCCACAATATATGATTATTTGGCTGAATTTTGAGTTAGTTATGAGTCCTTGAACTCATGGATATTATAGGGTTGGCTATAAATATTCTATGAGTTGGTGGCACCAGTGCAAAAGAAGATAGTGTGGCATATAAGAATGCTAGATTTAGGGGTGGCTAGGTGGCACAGTGAATACAGCACCAGCCCTGGAGTCAGGAGGACCTGAGTTCAAGTTCAGCCTCAGATACTTAACACTTACTAGCTATGTGACCTTGGGCAAGTCACTTAACCGCAATTGCCCTGCCTTCTTCCCTCCAAAAAAAAAAATACTAGATTTAGAGTAAATGACCTCCAGTAGAATCCTGACTGTCATTTACTATCTCTATGGCCTTGAGTAAGTCAGTAAATCTATTTGTTCCTGAATGTTCTCATCTGTACTGATGAGTACTAGATGGTTATCAGGAACTTTCTGGCTTTAAATCTATGATCCTATGACACTTAGCAGCTTTGTACTCAATCTCATATGCCTCTGTACATACTTCCTAAATGTGGATAACTCCCAGGCTTTCATATTCATCCCTGAATCTGCACTTTTTCTTCAATCCTTTTTCCCTCTTCTCTTCTTACAGTATATCTCCACCTGATCGTACTGAAACTGAACTTAAATTCATTTTTAAAACTGAACTTACTGACTTCCTACCAAACAGGACAGGGATTAGACCAGTCATTTCATTGGTATTGGGAACTCCTGGATAAGGACACTCCCTCTACCAAAGCAGGTGGGTACCTTCTGTGCAATTTATAAGCTTACAGAATTCTTAGGTTAAATGACTTGCCCAAGGTCACACAACCAGTACATGTCAAGGTGGGATTTGAACTCAGGTCTTCTTGGCTTTGAGGATAGTTTACTATTTACTACACAGTTTCTCTATCAACATGCCCATGTTTGTCTATTATAGCTAGGTCCCAATATGTGGGAACAACGGGTTCCTTAGAGCTGTCACATCATTTGAATCCACACTGCATATTTCCATTGGGCTGAAAACCAGTTACTATATTTTATATAATTATAACATTCAAACAGTATGAATTCAAACACATATGACCACTTCAGAGGATTAGGACCTAACTATGCTGTCAAGGGCATCAATCTCTTAGTTCACTAGTGTTATGACCATGAGGGCATTTTAACTCTTCTTTTAAAATTCTCTCCTCCAAACTTCCCCCCCGCCCCCAAGTCCCTTCTCCCCTTAACTCAACAAGAAGTCCTATCAAGTCACTCCTCAGTGTTTTCTGGATCTATTCCTTTCTTGTTATTTCAATCAACATCATCTTAGACCAGGCTGAACCCATTTAATCTTGTAGTAACAAAGATGTCACACAATCTTTATATGAAGAGACATAGGGATGCAACTTACTATGAAGGTGGCCAACCATATTCTAGTAAAGATCATTCAGAATACAAATTTAGTAAAAAACTTAAAATGAGACCCCATAATAATAAGCTATGAGAGAAGAGCTCTTTGTCCCTTACCTCAAGATTTTGAGCCCATTAGTTTAACTTGTCTGGTTGATATTTCAGTTCCTCCCTCCCTCCCTCTCTCCCTCTGTCTCTCTCTCTCTGTCTCTCTGTCTCTGACTCTGTCTCTTTCTCTTCAATCTCAGAAACAGCACAGAGAACTCACTTTGGAGAATAAATCATGTCCTGTTTCTGCCAATGGGGAAAGGGCAGGATTTGGAGTCAGGAGACCTGGGTTAAAGTCCTAGTTTTGCTGTTTACTAGCTGTGTGATACTAAGTATTTCTTTGGACCTCAGTTCCCCTTCTATAAAATGAAGAGGCTGGATTGTTGTTGATTTCATTTTTCAGTCGTGCCTGACTCTTTGTGACCCCATTTGGAGTTTTCTTGGCAAAGATACTGGAGTGGTTTGCCATTTCCTTCTCCAGCTCATTTTATAGATGAGGAACCGAGGCTAATAGAGGTAAGTGACTTGCCTAAGGTCACACAGATAGTAGGTGTCTGAGTCTGAATTTGAGCTCACAAAGATGAGTTTTCCTGAGTCCAGACCCAGTGCTCTATCTACCGTGCAACCATTAGATTATCTCTAAAGTCCTTTGTACTCTGAATCTAATGTCTTGTATTACACTGATTTGACATCTCTGCTAGAAGGAGGAAGGAACAAGCATTTATATAGACCCTACTATGTGCCAGGCACTGAGCTGAATGATTTTACGAATATTAACTCATTTGACGTCACAACAAGGTGTTGTCATTATCCCCATTCTACAGAGGTGATTAGAAGTTAAGTGACATGCCGACAGCCATGACCTTTCTGAGGGCAGATGTGAACTCAGGTCTTCCTGACTTCAGGCCCAGAGCTCTATCCATTGCATCACCAACACTATGGTGAATCAGCACTGTTTTTATACTTAAAAAGGCAACTGTTTAAATCCTGGCTAGGGCAAGAGCATAAGCTCCTTGAGGGAAGGATAATTTCATTGTTATTATTATATCCATAGCACCCATCACAGTGCCTTGCTCATATTAGGTTATTTAAGGAAAATTGTAAATGCTAGAGAAGATGTGGGAAAATTGGAACACTAACGCATTTTTGGTGGAGTTGTGAACTAATCCAACTATTCTGGAGGGCAATTTGGAACTATGCCCAAAGGGCAATAAAACTGGGCATATCCTGGCAGGAACTGGGCATAGACCAATGTCTAACACCGTATGCCAAAATAAAGTCCAAATGGGTACATGATTTAGATATAACGGCTGATACTATAAACGAATTAGGGAAGCAAGGAATAGTTTATCTGTCAGATTTATGGAGAATGGAGGAATTGATGACCAAACAAAAGATAGAGAACATTATGAAATGCAAAATGGATTATTTTGATTACATTAAATTGAAAACTTTTTGCACAAACAAATCCAATGCAACCAAGAAGAGGAGGGAGGCAGAAAACTGGGAAAGAATTTTTACAATTAATGTCTCTGAAAAAGGCCTCATTTCTAAAATATATAGAGAACTGAGTCAAATTTAGAGGAATACAAGTCATTCCCCAATTGATTAATGGTCAAAGGATATGAACAGCAGCTTTCAGATGAAGAAATTAAAGATATTTGTAGTCATATGAAAAAAATGCTCTAAATCACTATTGATTAGAGAAATGCAAATCAAAACAACTCTGAGGTACCATATCACACCTATCAGATTGCTAACATGACAAAACAGGAAAATGATAAATGTTGGAGAAGATCTGGGAAAGTTGGAACACTTATTCATTGTTAGTGGAGTTGTGAGCTGATCTAACCATTCTGGAGAGCAATTTGGAACTATGCCCAAAGGGCTATATAAATGTGCATACCTTTTGACCCAACAATACCACTTCTAGGGCTGTATCCCCAAGAGATCATAAAAATGGGAAAAGGACCCATATGTACAAAAAATGTTAAAAGCAGCTCTTTTTGTGGTGGCCAAGAACTGGAAATTGAGGGGATGCCCATCAATTGGGGAATGGCTGAACAAGTTGTGGTATGGGAATGTAATGGAATACTATTATGCTATGTAAGAAATGATCAATATGTGGACTTCAGAAAAACCTGGAAAGACATATGCAGTCATGCTGAGTGAAGTGAGCAGCACTAGTAGAACATTGTACATAGTAACAACCACAGAGTATAATCACTGACTTTGATAGACTTAGCCCTTCTCAGCAATGCAAATTCCTAAAACAATTCCAAAGGACTCATGATGGAAAATGCCACCGACATCCAGCGGAAGAACTATGGAGTCTGAATGCAGAGTCAAACAGACTATTTTTTTTTTCTTTCTCATAGGTCCTCCCATTCCTTCTAGCTCTTCTATATAACATGACTAATGTGAAAATATGTTTAACAGGAATATGTATGTAGCACCTATAACAGATTGCATGCTATCTTGGGGAGGGGAGGAATAGAGGGAGGGGAAGAAAATTTAATACTTATGGAAGTGAATGTTGAAAATGAAAAATAAATGAACTTAAAAAAAAACTAGACATGCCCTTTTACCCAACAATAACACTTTTAGGTCTGTATCCCAAAGAGATCATACAAATGGGAAAAGGACTTACGTGCACAAAAATATTTATAGCAGCTCTTTTTGTGGTGGCAAAGAATTGGAAATTGAGGGGATGCCCATCACTTGGGGAATGGCTGAACAAGTTGTAATATGTGAATGTAATGGAATACTATTATGTTATAAGAAATGATGAGCAGGAAGACTTCAGGAAAACCTGGAAAGACATATATGAACTGATGCTGAGTAAAGTGACCAGAACCACGAGAACATTGTACATAGTGACAGCCACCATTTGTGATAAAAACTTTGATAGACTTATCTCTTCTTAACAATGCAAGGATCTAAGACAACTCCAAATGACTCATGATGGAAAATGCTGTCCACATACAGAAAAAGAACTATGGAGTCTGAATGCAGATTGAAGCATATTATTTACTCTCTCTCTTTTTTTGTTTGTTTCTTCTTTCTCATGTTTTTTCCCATTTGTTCTAATTCTTCTTTACAACATGACTAATGTGAAAATATTTTCAATATGAATGTATATGTAGAACCTATATCAAATTATACACCATCTTCAGGTGGAGAGATGGGGATAAAATTTAGAACTCAAAATATTATGGAAGTAAATATTGAAAACTAAAAATAAATAAAACTTTAAAATAAATAAATAAAATTGTTATGTATAATTAAAAAAAAAACCCAAATGTTTTCTTTGAAATTGAAGGCATAAGTTAAGTTTATTCAGATGCCAAGAGTTCCTTTCTCTTCTTTATACCTCATTCCCAGGGAGACTAAGTATTAAAATGGAAAATGAACAGATGAAATCAAATGGCCATTTTCTCTAATGCTTGAGAATAGTGCTAAAGAGTTACTAGTCCTGCTAGGGTCTGTCAGTACAGACATTAAAATTTTTTTTTCTAATTCAGATTATTATAGCAAAAAATACATGCAGCACAAAACTAATTTATATCACTTTAAATACAAGTGAAATATGGCACAGACATTTGACGAGCTCTCCATGCTCCCAGAAAATTTCCTATTTTAAATTATAGCAGAATCCTATTTCCTATCTATAAAATAGAAACAATAAGATTTGAGGTAGTTGGGAGTATGGGGTATGGCATCAGGTGATAATCTTCGTCTCTCTTTGGACTGAGGTTGGCTTGTTCATCCTACCTGTGCCCATGGCAGCAAGTTAGAATGATCCTCTAAAGGATTTGTTCATGAGGCTACATTTCACTCTCATGGTCCTGAGGGTAACTGACATGTCTACATCTCACAATTCTAGCAGGAGAGTTCCCACTCACATGTTTCCCATTTGAACAAATTAGCCAAGATGATATCATTTACTATTAATCATGAAACATTTAAAAATAGAAGGCAAAGTGATAACAATTATAACCATCAAAAACACAGCAGCAAGGCACATGGTTAGGGAAACCTCTGTTCCCTGAGGTAGCTCACAATTCTGGATAGCAGACCTTGATTTTCTTGGTCTAATTAAGGAATTGTCTACATCATGTGTTGCCTGTTAGGTAGTACTGTTCCTCTTCTAGGCCTCACTTTTTTTTCTGGGGTAGGGAATTACATAATAAACATGATTAAATTGTTAAATTCCTGTTTCAGCAATCTGCAACTAGGTTTGGACCCCAAAGATGTCAAAGGGAAAAAAAGTCCTATACATACCAAAAGATCCATGGTAACAAATACTGTGGTTATGCCAAACAGGAAACAAAATGGAAATCTCTCAATTAGGGAATGGTTCAATAAATTGTGATACTGTTAAATAAATTGTGCACAACAACATACTTCATCCCTAAGGAGATTAAGTATTAAAGAAGTAAATGAACAGATGGAATTAAACGCTTGTTTTCTCTGATGTTTGAGGATATTGAGAAGGAGCAGCTGATCCTGCTAAGGTTTATCAGGACAAATATTAAAAAAAAATTTTCCCATTCAGATTATTATAGCAAAAATATATTATATACATGTCATGTATATAATCTGGAGACATGCCCTGATCTAGTGGACTGGGGAACTTACTATGGAATGGGGCCAATCCTCTAGTCCATTTCTGTGGGACAGGTGTTCTGGCCCCCTGCAAAGAGAAACTGGCCATGTCCTGGAGCAACACAGTCCACAGGGGGTTGTTCCAAAAAGGACTGGCCATTTAACATCATAGGGGATAGACTCTTGTGGAGGAAACTGTCCCTTGTTAGGTTAAAAGGACTGTAGAGAGGCCTAACCTCTCTTTTGAGGACTTCACTTTGTGATTCTTGGAATCTGGGCTGGGGTGGTGGTGGTGGAGAGAATGGAGGAGGATAGAATTTTTCCCCCACCCAACAGCAATGATGACAATAACCAAATGGCAATGAGAACATATATTTGTCTAAGAAACAATAATACTTGTGGTAGCATGAGTAGTATTATGGGAGAAAAAAAGTTACTGGGTGCCTCTTTTGTCTTTTGTTTCTTTCTCTGAGCATAATTTATAGAATTCCTGGGTTCCTAAGTTAGGGTTGACTAGCCAGCAAGAGCTGATTTCTGTAATCAAACCAATTCTCTGAGGACAAGATGAGTACAAACCAGATCATTATGAACATGGAAAGACTACAGAATTATTATTATTTTTTTTAACTAAGGATTTTTAAAAATTTTTTTTTTTTTGCTTTTTTGGAGGGCAATTAGGACTAAGTGACTCGCCCAAAGTCACACAGCTAGTAAGTGTGCCAAGTGTCTGAGGTCAAATTTGAACTCAGGTCCTCCTGACTCCAGTGCTCTATTCACTGCACCACCTAGCCGCCCCTACAGAATCATTATTGACTAGAAAGACAATCTGGACTTGGTGAGCTGCTCAGAGAATATAATTCTGAACAAAGGTTTTTTGTTGTTGTTGTTGTTTTAGATTGTTCCAGAGCCTCACCAAGTTTCCTTTTGCTCCTAAAAGAGTATGATAGGGATGCTAGCTCATTATCTTATATTTTAAATACAGTCTATTCCAAAAGTCTCAGTGCAATTTTAAGCTGTTAAAGTTATGTATTTGTTACTGAACACTCAAACATTTTTTGTTGTTTAAATTTTCTTTTGTGTGAAAGGAAAAAAAATAGCCGTCCCATATCTCATATATACAATATTTTGTACATTGAGTACCTTTTCTAGAAGGAACCTGGTTAATATCTTCTGGGGAGCCTCTTAGACATGAGCTATATCTAAGCTTTGTTTTAGAGATATCCCCCACAGTTCTGCTCTGGGATGAAGGCCTAATAAGCCAGACAATGAGAGAAACTGGATCCCCTTGCTTTTAGGGGTCAGATCACCCCCAAGCTGAATCTAGGATCTGTGGAATCAGCATAGGAGCCTTTGTTGGAAAGGACTCCTTTGGGTCACAAGTCAAAATGTAATGAACTACTGTTCTTCTATAAGAAAGGACAAATAGGAGGAATTCAGAGAAGGGAATTCAGGGAAGACATATGAACTGATAAAGAGTATAATAAGTAGTACCAGGAGAACAATACATTTAATGACCCTAGTCATATAACTGAAAATAATACAGATGACCTCAGAAAAATGCAACGATCAATACTGAATCCAGGGGTCAGTTGACTATAGATCCTCAATATGCAACACATGGACACACATCGTTGCTGTATTAGTTGATTTCACTTGACTATTTTTCTTTGTTACAAGAAGAAGAAGCAAAGCTGAGGAGTAGAGGAAGGGTACAAAGAGAAATGACTGTGACAGAAAAACAAAAATACATTCATCAAATTTATTATTACGAGTTTTCAAAGGAACCAAAAGCCTGAGGGGCAAGGAGCTTGTTTTGCTAGGGTAGGGGCATAGTGTTCCAGTCAGAGAAACAAGATGAAGGAGACTCTCCCATTTTCCATCAATTCTCTAGCACACCACACTCAATAATAGTCATCTTGGCTCATACTTTTATTATTATCTTTTTTAAAAACATTCTCCAAGCCTACAATCTTCTCTTCTGTGTCAAAAAAAATTTCCATGATGCATTTCTCTCTCCAAAAGGTACATTTTCCTGGAAAGCTTGAACAAAATCTTTTCAGTGGTGCTGGGTTTATTTTTTTTTTTTGTAAAGTAGAAAAGGAAACACACACACACACACACACACACACACACAGGCTACTTTCAAAGTAGAATAAATATAAGCTAAAAATTTAGGGAACACAAAAACTATTTGAGTTTCAAGTGTGCAACTTATATTCTCATAGAGGATAATTTTGTAGGCTTATTATAGGGGAGATAATGTATGCATTAACTTATAAGCAATTTAAAAATAGATTCTGCATTTGCACATTCCTATATTAAAAAATACTGTTATTAGAGGGATTCAATTTGATTTTTCCCC
Organism: Pseudochirops cupreus; assembly: GCA_028627135.1. Taxonomy (NCBI): domain Eukaryota; kingdom Metazoa; phylum Chordata; class Mammalia; order Diprotodontia; family Pseudocheiridae; genus Pseudochirops; species Pseudochirops cupreus. The sequence continues at coordinate 132,055,796 of CM053581.1, forward strand.
CCTTATGATATATGTTAACTACTGTTTGATTACTCCACAACAGCGACTTTTTTGCTGCTATGTCAGTAAAGAATGTGTTGGGTTGGGGGTTGTCTCCTTTTGGCCTTTACTTACAGATTTAAATCTTTACAGGTTAAAAAAAATGAGTTAATTAAATGCAAAATAGTCCACTAATGCAATGTTGATTAAAATGTAAAAATATAACTGTCATGAAATTCACATCTTATAGTCTCACTACAATATTAATCCACCCACATTTAACATATGTAATATTTATTTCTCAATTTGGTACTGGCATTATGCCCTTAATATACATAATGCACATAAAAATGTGGAAGAGTTCAGATTACAGTACTGGGAAAACCTTCACTTTTTAACATCTCAAAACTACAGAGCCAACAAGCTTTCAATATTTTCATTCAATGTCATTCTTAAGAAAAAAGCAAAGACCTGAAGAGGTGGAGAAATAATTGGAGAATCCATGAAGGGTGGACAGGGACCTCAGAGGTCACCTAGTCCAACCAGGACTTTACCAACAATCCAGTCTACAATGTAATCAACAAGAGGTCATTTAGACCTTGGCTTGAAGACCTCTAGCATCTCTGTATTTTCATAGATGTCAGGATTCACTCTGATTATGTCCATCACAACCTATCCATGAAAGTTTACTTCTCATTCCATATAGCTCTCATCTATTAGGCTTCTTTGGTCCCTTCCAGCTTTAGATCTGTGATCCTCTGACCTTAGGTAGCCCATCTCATGCTCCATGGAGCTAGCACCTATCATAATCATTTTTATCTGGTAGGTATCTTCTATATCTTCGTTACTTTGATTTGTGTGAGCCACACAACATGCTAAAATTGTGGACTGTGTTTAAATTCTGTTTAAAGACATTTAACAAAGAGTTCCTTTTTGGCCACATCCTCTAGAAACATCCTTAGAGGTAACATAGTGTCTTTCCTTTCTTTCTTCTTTTTTTTTTTAAAATCCTCTTCCTCCTTCCAAGATCATGGTGGTCGTTATGCGGTAGTTAATACTAACTGCCTAGAGAAAGATCTACTTAAAAATAACTATCCTTATTTCCTATTGGCAGTTGGTTCTATGGAAGGATTGTCTTTATAAACCAAATATCACATTCAAATATAGACTTAAATCCATCAGCCAAGTAGTCTACTGGTTGCCAGCTGACTGTTGAATTTTTTCCCATTCTCTTACATCTCTTCTGGGATTCTCTTCCTTTTGCCTGTCAGCAATGGCTGGCAATTCAGAATAGAGTGTGAAATGGAAGGGTTTATCTTAGTTTGAAGTCAGAGGGAAAATTAAAGGAAGGCAAGACATGAGGTGTTCTCATTAGAATTTGGCAAGGATAGAGGGATGAGAGCCTCCATCCTAGGGAAGTTCATTATATGATTTTAATTTTTAGAGGGATGAAGGTAGGTGAAGAGTGCATCTAATAACTTCTAATCCATATCTATAACCTCCCACAGAACAGATTATTCTGCTACCATTCTAGTAGCAGTCTACTAGGGACTTGGTGGCCATCATCATACCCAGCTGACATACAGAGAAGCCTGAAATGCAAATTGGGCATCATCTTAGCAAAGCATCATCTTAGGTGAAGAGAAAAAATCCGAAGAATGAGGCAAGAAGCTGAGTAAGATGGATGGAATGTGTTCAAGGGGACAACTTCCTCATGAAAAGCCACAGGTAGAAATGGTTGGCCACACTGCATTCTCCACTTAGTGCCAATCCTCAACAACAACATGGTAGGAAGAGAAAGTTATATGATTGATGGTAGGAAAAGGACACCCAGATTAATTTTCCTTTTCCAGTGTACTGGTGCTGGGTAAGACCATCTTTTTTAGGTTTTACTTTATAGGAACATGGGTAGAATCCCTGTAGCAAACTTTGAAGAGGATATGAATGAGAATTACATGGGACAGGAAGGAAATTTGCATGACTAATTTATGGCAGGGATCACTATGAGGGATAGGGATGGAGATTATGAGATTACAGAGCTACTCTAACAGTGGCATATTGGAGTATACAGGTACTGCTCAGTAATACAACCTTCTAACCATAAATAACATGGAATAATTCCTCTAAAGAAAGGTTCATTGATTGGGGGTCCAAGAACTTTTAAAAAATACTTTGATAACTATTTCAATATAATTGGTTTCCTTTGTAATCCAATTTTTTAAAAAACAATTATGCATTTAAAAACATTATTCCCAGAAGGGATCTATAGGTTTCATCAGACTTCTAAAGAAGTATGTGAAACCAAAAAAATCATTAAGATCCCTTTTTCTAATGGAAATGCAAAACAAGGATAAGATTAAGAAAAAAACAGGGACTAGAGGTAGAAAAGACCCTACTGGAATTATTAGAGCAGTGGGAAGGATTAAATATCTATGAAGTCAAACATGGTCTACATAAAATGAAAACTCTTAACTTTTGGGGCTAAAAAAAGATACATTCTATCTTATTCCTTCTATGTAAAAGCATAATTAGCATAGCTTTTTAACATTCACTATATGCTTATAGTTTTCCAGGTAGTGTCCATAAGGGATCGAATAGCAACATGAAAAGGTGATGTAGACTACAGACATGAGAAATGCCCCACTTTTGCAAAATTTTCAATTTTTAGTAACATGATTAATGTTAAAAATATTAATTGTAATGGGGATAGAGGCCTTCCCAATGCAATCAGGGGTGAAACGAAGATGCCCATTATCATCTCTATTATTCAATATTGCATTAAAATGTTAGCTTTAGTAATAAAAGAATAAAAAGAAATTGAAGGAATTAGAATAGGCAATGAAGAAACAAAACCATCACTCTCTGCAGATGATATGATATACTTATAGAATCCTAGAGAATCAACTAAAAAACTACTTGAAATTACTAACAACTTAAGCAAAGTTGCAGGATACAAAATAAACCTACATAAATCATCAGCATTTCTATATATTGCCGACAAAGCTCAGCAAGAAGAGATTGAAAGACAAACTCAATTTAAATAACTGCTGACAATATAAAATACCTGAGAGTCTATTTGCCAAAACAAACCTAGGAACTATATGAACACAACTACAAAACACTATGCACACGAATAAAGTCAGATCTAAACAACTGGAAAAAATTAATTATTCATGGGTAGGCTGAGCCAATATAATAAAAATGACAATGCTACCTAAATTAATCTATTAGCGTCATACCAAACTATTAAAAATATTTTATTTATCTAGGAAAAGTAATAACAAAATTCATCTGGAAGAACAAAAGGTGAATGATATCAAGGGAATCGATAAAAAAAAATGTAAAGGAAGGTGGTCTAGCCATACATATCAGATCTGAAACTATATTATAAAGTGGTAATTATCAAAACAAACTGGTACTGCCTAAAAAATTGAGTGGTGGATCAGTGAAACATATTAGGTACAAATTACATTATAGTAAATGACCGTAGCAATCTGGTCTATCTAAAGATCTAAGCTTTTGGAACAAAAACTCGTTATTTCACAAAACTGCTGGGAAAACTGGAAAACAGTATCACAAAACTAGGTATACACCAACATCTTACACCATATACCAAGAGGAGGATCAAAATGGGTACATGATTTACACATAAAGGGTAATACCATAAGGAAATTAGGAGAGCATGAAATAGTTTATCTGTCATATCTATGGATACAAGAAGAATTTATGACCAAATAAGAGATAGAGAGCATTACAAAATGTAAAACAGATAATTTTGATTATATAAAATTAAAAAGTTTTTGCACAAACAAAACCAATGCAGCCAAAATTATAAGGAAAGCAGAAAACTGGGGAAAAATTTTTGCAACAAGTATCTCTGATAAAATGCCTGATAAAATATTTCTCAAATATTATTCAAATTTGTAAAAATACATATCATTTCCCAATTGATAAATAGTCAAAGAATATTAACAGGCAGTTTTCGACAGAGATCAGAGCTATCTATAGTCATATGAAAAAATGCTCTAAATCACTCTTCACTAGAGAAATGAAATTTAAAACAATTCTGAGGTACCATGTTATGCCTATCTAATTAACTAATATGACAAATAAGGAAAATAATGGATGTTGAAGGGAATATGGGAAAGCTAGGACACTAAGGCATTGTTAATGGAGTTGTGAACTGATCCAACCATTCCGGAGAGCAATTTAAAACTATGCCCAAAGGGCTATAAAACTGTGCATATCCTTTGATCCAGCAATACCACTGCTAGGTCTACATCCCAAAGAGATCATAAAAAAGGGGAAAGAACCTATAAGTACAAAAATATTCATAGCAGCTCTTTTTGTGGTGCCTAAGAATTGGAAATTATTGGAAATTGAAGGGATTCTCACCAAGTGGGGAATACCTAAGCAAGTTGTGGTATATGATTGTAATGGAATATTATTGTGCAATAATAAATGATAAGCAGGATGATTTCAGAAAAACCTGAAAAGACTTACATAAACTGTTGCAAAGTGAAGTGACTAGAACCAGAAAAACATTATGCACAGTAACAGCAATATTGTTTGATGAATCGTGAATGACTAAGCTATTCTCAGCAATACAATGATCCAAGAAAATTCCAAAGAACTAATGATGAAGCATACTATCTGCCTCCAGAGAAAGAACTGATAGCGTTTGAATACAGATTGAAACATTCTATTTTCACTTTTTTTGTTTCATTCATTCTTTTTCTTCTATTCAAGTCTTCTTGTACAAAATGACTAATATAGAAATGTTTTACATGATTGCACATGTATAACTGATATCTGATTGCTTACCATCTCAGAGAGGAGGAAAGAAGGGTAGAGAGAGAGGGATGGAGGGATGAATAAATGGATGGATGGAGAGAGGGAAGGATAGAATTTGGAACTCAAAACTTTAAAAACAAGTGTCAAAAATTGTTTTAATATGTAACTGGGAGAAACAAAACATAAGCAAATATTTATCAACTACCAGCAGTCAAATACATTGCTAGAACTATAGAATAAGCTATAGCACAAAAAAATTGCAGTGCAAGCTTGAATACTGTTAACTTTCCTTTTCTGAATTACTAGCAAGGTACAGTCCTAGAGAAAATTTTAAAAAATCATTATTTGTTATTTTGGAATTTGTTTTATACTAACACTTGAACATAGATGCTTCTGGTTTAAGAGAATTTATAATAATTGAAAGCAAATAATGAGATCACAATGTAATTAATAGTGTCTAGCTATCCAAATTTGATGCTATCTATGTTCTTTGTTCAACTTTTTCCCTGCTTCCCACTCCTTGTAGGTAAGATAGTAAACTAAACTCTCAGATTTATGCAAATATCTAAGCCACGTACAAAACTAGGTTGTCTCTATAACTTCCTAATTCATTCCTTCTATAAAACTTGGGAACAAGTTTTAATTAGTTTTCTTTTTAATTTATGGAACAAAAAAGTATTTCCATAATATAGTATAATAAAAAACGATGATTGCACATGAAACTGCAAATTTGTTATGTACAACTTGCTATTCCCTCTAAATATACAAGTTATTGTGTAAATTTCATTTTTTTCTTTCCCCCCCTTTTTTTCTTCCTTATCTTCCTCCCCCCCAGAAATGGCTAACATTAGACACAAATATATATTTATATATCTATACACACACACACACATATGTAAAATTATTCTTTACATATGTCTATCAGTTTTTTTTCTCTGGATATAAATAGCATCTTTCTTCACATGCCCTTTATAATTATTTTAGGTATTAATAATAGTCAAAATGACTTATTCACTCAAAGTTATTCTTAAAACAATATTGCTGTTATTGAATATGATGTTCGCTTGCTTCTGCTCATTTCCAGTTTTAGTTTGAAAGGCTTCTCATTCTAGATCTCACTGGCTAGAGTCAACAGATTGTGTTCACCTCAGATACTTAATGAGTACAGTAGTAACAAAGTGAAACTTACTTGGGGGTTATTTACAATGGTGGAGATAAGAAAGTTGATTATACTCTAGATTTACATAGAAAATCTTTGTTCTGCTGAACTCAAGAGTATTATGTTAATAAGCTTTCAGTGCATTTCACAAAAGCCCTGAGATATGTGTAGGTGGTAGGTAACCTCATCCTGGTTTTATAAGTGACCTGGATACCTAAAGCCCTTCAAGGCACTAGAAAAGTATACTACCCATGGCCAAGCATTTAGCCCATTCAGGTGAGGTGATGGGAAGCATGGGAAAGATACTGCTTAACCTCTTCCTAAGGAAGACTTGGGATTTGTCAATTTAGCTTCTTGCCACAAGTTAAGCTTAGCTTGAGGGTTTCTCAGGCCCACACAGACTTTAGAAGTCCTTGTCTCATTGAGGATTCAATTGTAGGGACTCATTCTCTAAAAGCCCAACTGAAATCAGCCAACCTCTTGTTCAAGGGAAAGTCCACTAGATTGGGAATTTGCTAGATCTGTTCCTGGAACACAGTAAGCCCTTAATAAATGATTAAATGACTGATTGATCTCAGATTGGGAAGGTTCATCTGATGTCATCTAGTTCAGCCCACAGATGAACAAGAATACTCTCTGCCCCACAGTGGACAAGACACGTGTGACTAAGAAGTTCTGTGCATCGACATTTCTCTGTTATTTTGCGTCAATTACCAATAATCCTCTTGATTCATTTCCTATCTTGCCAACTTAGTATAAGCAATAATAATAACACAAACTTGAATGCACAAGTACCAAACAAGGTAGTGTGGCTAGCGCGCTAGCAGCACGGCAAGTCTCTGTCTCTGTCTCTCTCTCTTTCTCAGCAGGATATGAATTCACTGTGAGTCAACAGTGTGACAAGGCAGCCAAAAAAAGCTTACTTAATCTTATGTTGTATTAGAAGAGGAATAATGTCTACAATGAGATGAATTGTTTTCCTATATTCTGTTCTGGCCAGACCACATTCGGAGTATTTATTGTGTTCAGTTCCATGCGTCATAATGCAAGAAGGCTGCAGATAAACAAATTCATTCAGAGGAAGGCTATTAGGAGGGTGCTTACTTAGCCATCCTTTGTAATATCTTAATTACTAAAGACATGAAGTTACCTTTTGGCTGTCTGGAATGAAGGACACAATAAATTAACCATCCCTTCCTTAGCTGTAGCCAGAATACCTGACCTCAGTTATCAGAACAGAAGGCTCTAAAGATAGGACACCAGGATTGAGGAGGCAGCTTTTTGTTGTTAACAGAGCAGGCCGTCCTTGATTCAAAACTAACTTGAACCTTGAAAAGAGGAGCTACCCGCAGAGAGGCTTTGAGTTGTGGTGCAGAGATGATGCTATTGCCCTCAGTTCTTCAGAGTTAGGTATCAGACATTGATTCTGCGGGGAAAGAACTAGGAGACAGGAATCCTAGTTCCAGCTCTTCCATGACTAGCAAGTTATGTAATCTTGGGTAAATCAGTTCACCTCTTTAGGAATAAGTTTCCTCATCCATCCAGTACAGCATTTGGAATAGGCAATTGCCAGTATCTCTTCTGGTTCTCAAATTCTGTGATTTCTTTCCAAAACTGTACCACATTGGGCTAGAAGACTGCCAACAGATAGAAGTAAGTTGTGGCTTGGGGTTAGACAGGAGATCTTCAAGGTGAAAGGTTCCTGGGCTGGGTCATCCTTAGGCCATCCTTAGGCTGGGTACCATCTGTTTAGGAGGTAAAGAGCTTCAAAAGCAGACATAGTGATAATTGCCAAAATTCTATATTTACAGAAAACTGGCACTTAGTAAATATCAAGCTGTGCTATTTACGTAGCCGCCTCTCTTCAATATATGTGGAAATTCTGTAATTATCACTAGAGCTATTCAAAGGGTTCCGGAATCTCAGACAAGGGTGGAGATAAAGTTGGCTGAGTTTCCCTGCGTGAGAAAACCTGTCATTGGCTGATGGAGAGGCACAGCCAGCTCAGAGGCCCTGACATTAGCTAAGTAGAGAGGAAAGCATCCAATCCAGAGCCACTTCTCAGTGGGACTGTGAACACGCTTTGGCCATGCAAGATTTAATTCAATAAACATTTATGAAATATCTGCTATCGGTATAACAACAGTGTGCCAGGGATAAAAGGAGGTAGGAGGATAAAAAAGATGGTGCTTTCCCCTCACTGAGCTTATATTCTAGTCAGGGGATATGATTCTGCCACAATTAGGATGATACAAAATGGAATATGACTAATGCCAATAAAGAAGTCCAAAAAGAATACTACTTGTGAAGTGAGAAGCCATAGAGATCAGTGCTTACTGGAGGGTGGGGATGGGGATCAGAGAAGACTTCATGAAATAAGTTGCAAACAAGTTGAGTTTGAAAAATGGATAAGATTTCCAACAGAAGAGATGGCAGTGGGAAATCATGGGGAATAGTGTTAAAGGTTCAGAGGCAAGAAAGCATGGGATGTATACTACATGGAAGATCATGGAGGGACTCTGAATTAGCCTAGTTTGTTTTCTAGAGATAAAATAAGTTGGAATTTGTCATCTTCTCATTTTCTTTTGTGTTGTTGGAAGACCACAAGAACACTACTCCTGTAGCCCTCTGCAATCTTAGTGGCAAAACTGGGCATGGTCCAGATCTAAAGGGAGGACATTGAGACATGGAGAGGCTGGGACATGACAAACTAAGGTCTAGCTTCTTACTCTGAGCTTTCTGGTTAACAGAATCTAAAGGGACCTCAGGAACCACTGACACTTACTAGCTATTTGACGGGACAAGTCACTTAACCTTGATCTGCCTCACAACAGGATAATGTATCAGAGTTGTTGTGAGGACCAAATGAGATGGTATTTGTAAAGTGCTTAGCACAGTTTGCCTGGCACATAGTAGGAGCTTAATAAGTGCTCATTCCATTCCATCCCATCTAGTTCAACCTAAACATGAAAAAGAATCAACCCCCTCTATAACTTGTCTGAGAAGAAATCATCCAGCCTTTTCTTGAAGACCTCCAAAGCAGAAGGGCAAATGACCATCTCTCTATTCCACTTTTGAATGGTATTAATTATTAAATTTTTCCTTTCACCAAGTATAAATCTGTTTCCTATTTCTGCCATTATTCTTAGTTCTGTCTTCTGGAGCCAAGAACAAGTCTAATCTCCCTCCTGTGAAAACCCTTTGGATATTGGAAGATGGTCATATAAGGCAGAAAGTTAGAGTGGTTGTTATGAACTTGGCAGAATGAATATGTGGGTTGAAATCCTCATTGGATACCCATTAGTTATTGACAATCAATGAAGTAATCAACATGTATTAAGTACCTAATATGTATCGGGGATACGATCTAATTGTCAGGTGGAAGAATGGTTAGATTTGTTCTGTTTGATCCCAGATGGCAGCAATGAGTGGGAGCTGTGAAGAAGAAAACTTAAGTTCCATGTAAGGAGAAGTTCCTAACAATTAGAACTATGCTAAAGGAGAAGGTGTTGCCTTGGGATATTCACCCTCACTGTAGGTGGATGACCACTGATTGATAAGATTCCTTCTGAGCATAGCTTAGATTTGAGGATCTCAGAGACCCCTTTGGACTCTGAAATTCTGTGATTATTTTTAGAGTCACAGAAATGTTAGAGCCCTGATTAGTTATCTATCTCAACTCCCTAATTTTACAGATGAGAAAAGACACCCAGGCTGAGAGAGGTGAGGTGATTTTGCTCAAAGTCATCCTACAGACAACCAGGATTAGTCATCACGTCTCCTGGTTCCCTGCTCAGTACTTCACTCACTCCCCTTTCCCACAATTGATATTACTTCTCTAGTATACTTCTCAAATTCACAAAAGAGCCAATATGATCACCCTCACTTAAAGATAAGGGAACTGAAGTTGGAAAATTACTTTTCCAGAGCCAGGTCTCTAAAAAGTGTCACAGCCAGCACTTGAACTTAGACCTTCTGATTCTAAATCTAATATTCTTCCCAATGTACACCACTGATTCTTTTTTTTTTTTGGAGGGGGGAAGGCAGGACAATTGGGGTTAAATGACTTGCCCAAGGTCACACAGCTAGTGAATGTGTCAAGCGTCTGAGGTGAGATTTGAACTCAAGTTCTCCTAACTTCAGGGCAGGTGCTCTATTCACTGCCATCACTGATTCTTTACAACACACTGCCTCTCTAGTAGGGCAGGGCTTAGGCACTGGGCTAAGTTTCATCATCCAGCTTAGGATAGTATGCTGGAATGTGAGTTTTCCTCTCTGGATCTTAATTGCAGTGCCATCCTTTGTAAATTAGTTCCTATTTATTCTACATATAGCTTGCTTTGTATATATTTGTTTGCATGTTGTTTCCCCCATTAGAGTGTAAGATCCTTGAGGGCAGGAACTATCTTTTGCCTCTTTTGAAATTCTCAGTACTTAACACAACGTCTGACATATGCTATTGTTGTGCAGTCATTTTTCAGGCAAGTCTGACTCTTTGTGACCCCACTTTGGTATTTCTTGGCAAAGATAATGGGGTGGTTTGCCATTTCCTTCTCCGGTTCATTTTACAGATGAGGAAACTGAGGCAAATAGGATTATATGACTTGTCCAGGATCACAAAGCTAGTAACTAAGGTCAGATTTGAATTGAGGAAGATGAGTCTCCCTGAGTCCAAGCCTGATACTCTAGCCACTGTGACACTTAGGTGCTCTGGCATATAGTAGGTGCTTAATATTTAGCGACTGATTGATTTGGATTCCATCATCACTTGACACTTTGATGTTGATCAACTAGTATCAGATGTTCTCAGCGCTTTTCTGGGAGAGGCAATAAAAGAAGGGAGCATCTTTGTGTGAATGGGCCTAATACCTATGTTCTTTCCTTGTACAGCCACACAATGGAGAGAGAGGTACTACGCAGCCCTCTATTGATCAGCAGACATCTAAACCAGCATGTCCAATCTGCTGATGTCTGGAGCATCTATACTTATCCCTGGCTCCTTATTTAAAGGTATATAATAGAAAGCCATTGATATCTCTGTTCAAGTCACCAAAAGCTTCACATTCCTTCTTCTCCTACTGTGTCACCATGCCAACACCAACATGAAGTCAACAGATTATTTAAAGAAAAGATGCTTTACTTTCTTTCCAACATTAAACTTGGGACAGGCTACTTTACAATTATATTTCATCCCTTTAATCATCCTGGGCTTTTTCCTAGTTTTCAAGATGTTTCTCTATGGTAATACCTGATTCATGTCTTTGTTATATGAAGGAGGCAAGGAAATCGAATTTTGTCACATTTAGTCTGAAAGATATGATTTCTTCTCCAAAAAAAACCCAAAAACCAACAACAAAGAAAACTGAGATGTCCACACAGCAAGGATGCATGTATGTATCTATGTGTACCCATTAATTTCAAGTAGTGCAATAACATGGCAGCATTAGGGTCAAGAACACATGCACTGATTCTAAGCATTCTATCTATATGTATATGTATACATATATGTATGTATATGTATATATGGCAAAATATACACTTGTGTATTATAGAATTCCATGTATATGTAATTTTGCCATTTCCAAAAATGTATATCACACTCTGCATCTTGAATCTATTATATCTCAGTCAAGAAGTGGATAGCATGCTTCATTATTTGTTCTTATCGATAAGTGACCATTTAATTGATCAGATTTCTTAAGTCTTTCAGAATTGCTTTTCTTTGAAAAGTTGTTATTGCATAAACGGTTCTCCTGGTTCTGTTCAATTAGTTCTGCATCAGTTTATACAAATCTCAAGTTTCTCTGACATTGTTGTCCCTTTCTTCATTTCTCATAGTCCAATAATATTACGTTCATGTGCCATATTTGTTTAATCATTCTCCAATGAATGTGCATCCTCTTTGTTTCTACTTCTCAGCTACAACTAAAAAAAGCTGCTATAAATATTTTTGTACATATGTGTTCTTTTTTCTCTTTCTTTGATCTCTTTGGGGTATGGACCCAATAGTTTTATTACTGGGTTACCATGTACCCTTTAATGATTTTTGGGGGATAATTTCAAATTACTTTCCAGAATGTCTGCTCTCAGATATACTAATAGACACCTATGTGCCTATCTTCCCATAGCTCCTCCAACATTTTCCATTTTCCTTATTTTTCACCTTTACCTATCAGATAGGAGTGGGGTAGAACCTCAGTTATTTTAATTTGCATTTTTCTAACTGATGGTATTTTGGAGGATTTTTTTATATAGATGTTTATTGACTATATTTCTTCCTCTGACAACTGTTGTTTATACCTTTTACCTATTGGAGACTGATTGTCATCCTTATGTATTTGTGGATTCTCTCTTATTGGTGGAGATGAAGGCCACGCCCTGAGTGAAGGGCTGAGTAAAACTGGTGAGAGGTGAGAGTTTCAATTTTCATCCAGTCCTTTCTGGGAGTCTCTAAATGACAGTTCCTTTTGAGGATTCTCTAAAGCCAGTGTTTTTTAGTACTCTACAATCAAGACTCTATTTAGAATCCCTCTTTGAGATTCTTCAAGCCCAGTTCCCTTTGAGACTGATCAAGCTTTGAATCTTCTTTGAAGGTTGAATCGTTTCAGGTACCTGACTTCCAACTTAGAGAAAGAAGATGGAAGAGGCCAACCCAATTTTAGGATGCTGAAGGACAAGACTCGGGGAAGACATGAGAGGAACTTACAATCTCTACCATGTCCCCATTTCTAGCTCACTACTCTTTGGGGAGTTTTCCCTTTGCTGACATCCAGAACCTTCTCTCTTGGATGCACAGGTTATCTCTTGGTAGGTGGGAAAGGGGTTAAGCCTTGGATATAGAACTTGGGGCTGCTCTGACAAAGCGATTAGACGTTAAATGGAACTTGATCATATTTCCTAGATGAACAGTATTTAAAGGAAAAGACAGAATATTCTTCTACTCTGTTACCCCCTCTCCATTTGAGGAGAGCAGAATGGTGGCTTCTGTTCCCAACCTCCTGTTTTCCCTCTTGGAAGGAATGAGAGTCTCCCTTGGAGAAGGTTAGGAGAAGAAGAGGCTCGAGATACCTATTCTGCCCCTTCAAACCACACAAAGACAGACAGGTCCACAGCACACTTGGGGTCTTTCCCTGCTATATATGGGCCTCTCTACCTATGTGGGGTCCACTCTTCATCTTTATACAAGTAGTTTACAGTGTAGTAGGGAAAAGAGACTGACACATAGAAGCTCATCACACAGACTATAACAAATCTGAGAACCTAGAATATTGTCATGATAATAATAATAATAGCCAACATTTATGTAATGCGCACTATGTGCCAGGCACTGTATTAAACTCCTTTCAATTATTATTTCATTTTATCCTCACAACAACCCTAGGATGTAGGTGCTACTATTATTCCCATTTTACAGAAGAGGGAAACTAAGGCAAATAGTGGTGAAATGACTTGCTTGGGCCACTCAGCTAGTGTCTGAGGCAGGATTAAATGGGGCTCTTCCTCACTCCTGACCCAGTGCTCCAGGCTTGGTGTTCTATCCACAGTGTCACCTAACTGTCCTGCCCAACCTAGCTGCCCAATGTTATAAGACTTCAGAGAAGAGACTGAATCTAGGAGGGAAAGAATAGGCCTAAAAGACTGAAGGTTTCACACAGGAATTTGACTGAAGTCAAACTTTGAAATCTTGCAGCACCATTTGGGGTCTATTTTGGCCATCCTGTTTGGATATTTGCCCCAGAGAAGAATATGTGAAAACAGAAAGGGGGCATCTTTAAATACCCAGAGACAACAGTGAGGTATTCTGAAGTTGGTAAGTCAAACATTTATTGAATGTCCACTCTATCCTGGCCATTGCATTTGGTATTAAGGAAAGATTCAATAGCAATAGGAATCACCGGCAGCCCCAGTTTTCTCCTGGGCAATACTGTCTTCACTAGACCCAGGAACGTTAGTTTTTTCAAGACTATGCCTCATCTTCAAAATAGCTTCTGACTCCAAAGGGGCCCTAAACTCTATTAGATCAAGAAATTCTCTTGTCTAACATACTTTTGCTTATGAATTTTCATGACTATGTCTGTACAAACCCATTTAGGAGCCAAATATAATTTTATTAACAGATTTGGAGTCAGAAAACCTGGGTCCAAATCCTACATCTACTCTTGATATCAGTATGACCTTGGTCTAATTATTTAATTTCTCTGGGCCTCAGAGAAATATTCTTATATTTACAAGAAAAGAGTTGGATTTGATGATTTCTAGTCTGTCCTTTTTTGTTTTAAGACATATAATTAATTATAGAACCAACCAGCCTTTGCCCTCTACTGCATGGCCTTTCTGTGCCATTACATGATAAAGTAGGACTTTAGTGGCTCATGTTATTGTTTTGAAATACAGTATTTAATGGAACCTTGGAGGTCTCTGATGACTGTATATAGATAGAACTTATTTATAACCTCCTGAGTGGATGGGTACTGCCTATAGGCAGCCAAGAGAGAATTAAAATTAGCTTCATTCATTCATTCTATTAGTTCCCACTCTACAAAACATTGGGTTAGAGAAAGGTGATAGGGAGGAGGTGGGGAGAATTTAGGATGAATAAAAGAGGGTTCCTGCCATCAAGGAGTTTATAATTTAGTAGCAGAGATAAGATATCTTGTAGAATTTACCATAATGCCCGGCAGAATGTTTCAATGCTCCAGCATAAGCAAAGCGCTTTCAGACTCTCATCCAAAGGGGACCAGAGAACATTTCATGAAGGGGTTAGCATTTGAGTTGGGTAGGTCAAGTCTGTACTGGCAGAGACTAGGGTGATAAAACATCACAAATACCCCTAGCTTCAGATAGAGAGGCAGAGGACTGAAGGGTACAGACTGAGGTGTATTTCTTTCTGGACTTGGCTGATTCTAGAATTTGTTTTGCTTAACTGCATATGCGTGTTTTTCTTGCTTTCCCAATGGGGGAGGAGGTGAGAGGAAGAGAATTTAGAACTGGAATCAAAACTGAATTTTTTAAAAAGGGGAAAAAAAGAGAGAATGGGGGAAGGGGGAGGATATTCCAAGTAGAGGTTCAGCATGGAGGCAGACAAATTCAGGTTCCTTTTAGGGAATAAGGAAAGGTGAGTATTCCATTTTGGCTACAACAGAGGGTATTGTTAGTAGAATAGGGCAAAAAAAAAATCAGGTGGCTCTAAGTAGAATATATGTGTATGTATATGTATATATACATATGTATATTTAATACACATATAAAATACACTATAGATTATATGATATGTTATATATGACAATATTATGATATATTCTGTATTAGCATATAGATATAGTAGACATGGCAGAAAGAACACTACACAACATCAGGGGAACTAGATGTGAATGCTAATTATTACTTGGTTGATCACTGGGAAGTCACTGTATTATGAGCTTCTCAACCTCCTTATCTGTAAAATGGGGATAGTAATGCTTGCATTACTTATATCATCATGTCAAGGGAAAACAAATGCTTTTTTCTAGTGATTTTGTTTTGCAACCTCAAAGTCATTTTCAGCTCTTTCCTCTCACTCCCTCCCACCCCAAACAGTCAATTGGTTTCCAAATCTTGTCCATTCCACCTCTTTAAGATCTCTCACATCAATTACCTTCTCTCTAAACATGCCACAACTACTATAATTCAGATACTTATCACATTTTGCCTGAATGATTACAATAGTCTCCTTACCTCTAGGCTCTTCCCTTCTCTGATCTATCCGCCACCAAGCTGCCAAACTGAGATTCTAAAAACACAGGTCTGACCATGTTATCCCTATGTTCGTGAATTTTCGGTAGCTCTCCACTGTCCTTGGCAGTGGTTTTGAAACTTTTTGGTCTTCTGTTGTTTGGTTTTGTTCTGTTCTTTACATTCTTAAAATTATTGAGGGCCCCTCAAAAGCTTTTTTAATGTGGGTATATACATATTTATATTTACTGTATTAGAAGTGAAAATATCTTAGTATTATTATAAAAAATGTTTTGACCTCATGGATCTTCTTAAAGAGTCTTCAGTACCCCTAGAAAGTCCCACGACCATACTTTGAGAACCAACGATCCTTAGGATAAAATACTCATTTGTCACTTCAAGTACTTCCTTTTCTTTCTCCAGTATATGTTTCTAGGCTGATTACATATTATTCCCTCTCACGTGCTCTCTTTTCCAGCCAAACTGGCCTCCTTTGTTGTTCCTCATACATGCCTACCTCCAAGTTTTGCATAGGCTGTCCCTCATGCCTAGGATTGTCCTTTTTCACCTCTACCTCCTAAAACCACATTCTCCTTTCAAGGTTTAGCTCAAGTGCCACATCCTTCAAGAGAGTTTTCCTGACTATCCCAATCATGAGTACCCTGTCCCCATTATTTTGTATTTTATATTGTATATGTCCTATTTTCTAACTTATTTAATTCATTTGATAATTTAATAATAATAGCTAGCTCTTGTAAAATACTTTAAAAATTGTAAAACATTTTATAAATACTTTATTTTTTCTTCATAACAATCCTGGGAGGAAGGTGCTATTTTACAGATGAGGGAATTAAGGAAGACAAGAGCTAAGTGACTTGCCTATGGTCACACACCCAGTTATGTTTGAGGTCATATGTAAATTCATGTCTTTCTGGCTCCATGTTCATCAGTCCTTCCACTGTACCAGATGGCTGCCATGTTTGTGAACAGGCTAGATTGGATCTGTCCAACAGAATGTAAACTCCATGAGGGCAGTGACTGTCTCACTCTGTGTGTGTGTGTGTGTGTGTGTGTGTGTGTGTGTGTGTGTGTGTGTGTGTGTAGGATAACAATGAGGACATAACAGCTGATTAATAAATGCTTACTGACTGATGAAATCTTAAAGCCCTATAGAAACTGAAGTTATTACTATCACTCCATTTGGTGACTTTATTTTCCCACTAATTAACTAGGGTCTCAATATTTTAACTTCTTGATAGGTTTAGAAAAACAAGAATTCTGCCAGGTCCAAAGTGAGATATTGTACTAAAGGAAAAATACTGAAAGAAAAAAGGCCTATACTGGGGATAACTCAAGGACACTGCTATTTACTCTTCTTGGGAGATGAAGAGGTTAGCCTCAGCATTAGAGAGTTTCTGATTCTTTTCTCACCTATTAGATAGTAAGCTTCTTGAGAACAGAGTCTGTCATTTTCCAGCTTTGTAGCCCCAGCATCCAGCATGGTACCTTCAACATAGTAGGTATTTAATCAATGTTTGCTCAATTGAAGTGAGCGATCTAAGGCTTAAGCAATGTTGGATGATCATTGAGAGCCACTGAGCAATGGCATACTCCTTTCCGGGGATGGCATCAGAACTTTGTTGGGGAGAAGGCTTGAAAAGGGAGGCCACACCCGAATCCTAGATTCTTGTAAGGTTGTTCCTCTTTCCTGCAAAGTATCAAGAACATTGGCAACCATATTTTCCTTCCTCCTATTTCCATGGATAGGGTCCAAGGCTGTATGTTCTAAGTTGGTATATCTAGGTATATCCAGGTTGGTATGCTCTAGCCCAAATACCAACAGTCTGAAGAGCTGCCTGTTTGTAACACTCACCAGTACAAATTGCCTCAGGAAATTTCTAATTGAGTCAGATTTATTAGAAAGAGGATTCTCTCATGGCACTTGACTCTTAGCTATTCCTGCCAAAAGCTGTGGCATTTGGAGCTGGAGAAGTGAGGTGTGTAGGCAGAGGGGGGATGAACCACCAAAAAGCCAAGAAGGCAATGAATGATAACCCAGGATGTGTTTCAAACCTTTAAAAAGAGCAGAGAAGGGAGTTGGGGGGAGGGATGTGGGGGAATCCAGACTGAGTTTAAACTGTAGGCAAAGTTACAGTTCAGTTTTGATTTTAGCCAACCCAGTTAGGCAAGCTCTAGTTACAAATTCTTGTCTCAGAGTGAGGCTGAAGACGCTGGGGAGACATTGGCAATGGAAGTTCACTCATCATTGAGGCCTCTTAGCTTAAAGCTCAGGTTTTATGTAAAGCATAAAACTGCCATTTGGAATCTTCCCATTGGACAGGGACAAGGAGGAAAAAAAATACCAGAGTTCACCCTGGGTAGCATTGACTTTGAAGTCTCAAGGCATGATAAATAGCAGGTCATGCACTCGGATTCTCCAGGGACTAGAACCAGCAGATGAGACTGTTTACAAAGTATAAAAATCAACGAGCTTCAACATTTACAGTACATACAGTCAGGATGGGTGAACCAAGTAATAAATTAGACAAATAAGATGAATATCAGCACTTTTTAGCAAGCTGTACATACATAAAATGTCCATTGGGAAATATCTGCAGTGGAAGCATTCTGACTGCCTCTTTCAGTTGAATGGGATGGCTACGCTAAAGGATCTTCCTCTCTGTCTTATGGGCCTCCACCTAAAATCCATTCTAATTCTCTTTGTTGCTGAATACTAGCTGAGATTTGTTACATTTTAAAGTTCATAGTTTAACTTATTTTAAATACACTAATACAGATGCCGGTATTAATTATATTCATTTTGTTGAGACTAGGGGGAGTTAAGTGACTTGCCAATGCTCATATAATTTATAATTGTCTTAAGTGGGATTTGAACTTATTTTTCTGACTCCAAGTTCATCATTTTAGCTACTGTTCTTTGCTCCCTCTTTGATTCTTGCTCATGCCATCCCTTTTCCCTAGCTTCCATTATATAATCTTCATTAAGTTGTAAGACTTATAGCTGGGAGGGACCTCAGAGCTAATCTTGTCAAACACCCTTATCTTGCCCATGAGGGAATAGGCCTGGATGGGCATTGATTTCTTGTTGTTGTTCATTTGTTTCGGTCATGTTTGACTCTCCATGACCATATTTGGGGTTTTCTTATCAGAAATACTGGAGTGGTTTGCCATTTCCTTCTTCAACTCAGTTTACAGATGAGGAACTGAAGCCAACAGGGTTAAGTGACTTGCCCAGACTCACACAGTTAGTAAGAGTCTGAGGCCAGATTTGAACTCAGGAAGATGAGTCTTCCTGACTCCAGGCCCAGCACTCTATCCTCTGTGCCATGTAGCTATCCCCAGGCACTGACTAGAGAGGCCCAAAGTCAGAGATGTACCAGAGGTGGGATCCAAATTTGGAGCCCTTTACTTTCAAATCCAATTTCTAATTTCTATGAAGTCTAATTTCTGTTCCAGTCCAAGCCTCACAGAATGGCAGCATTACAAAACATGTGATTGGGCCAAGAGACTCTGATATGGATTGAGAGAGGAATTCAAATCCTTTCCTATTGGCAGTACTCTGGACATCAGTATAATCCTGGCATATAACCTGTTTTTTCATTGGAGATGACATGAAATAGGCAAGTGCTATTGAATAAAGTCACTGAATTCTCTTATAAGATCATAGTATATTAAGCTGGCAGGGCCTTAGAGATGGCTCAGTCCAAGCCCTTCATTTTATAGATAAGAAACCTAAGAACATAGGGAGATTAAGTAGATTGCCCAAGGTTGAACATATAACAAATTGGAAACTCAGTCAGGTCTTCTGACTCCCATCCATGTTCTTTCCCCTATTTCCCTTTCCCTAAAGGTAAGAATTTTAAGACAAAAACTTTTGACTATGAAAGCAAAACACATCTACTTTAATAGGAGTGATTTTCATCAGTCCTGGAGGGTTTAGGTATCTTTCTGCTTTAAGAAAGGATTACAGCATAGATCACATCTTCTAGTACTTTTCCCTCCCTTAGGCCTTATTCACAGGCTTTGAAAATACTATACCTGTGAAACTACCTTTATAAAACTCTGCCTTTTTGAATAGCACTTTCACATTCATAGAGAGGCAGCATTTTTTCCCCTTTCTTCATATTCCTGGTGCTTAGCAACAGTGCCTGGCACATAATAAACACTAAATAAATGTTTATTGTTGTTGTTGTACATAGCTGGAATCGGAAAGGCCAGGATTCAAACTCTGTTTCAGAAGCTTAGGTGCTATGTGATCCTGGGTAAATTATTCAACCTCCCATAGCCCTGAGCAACTCCCTAGGTTTTATAAAAGAATTCACAGGCTGCAGTTTGTTCCCACACAGCAATAAAATCACAGCTCCTTCAAATATATTCTCTCAGGTAAATCTCACAACAGTCCTGTGAGATAAGAGTCATAGGCATTATTATCTCCGATTTATTGATAAGCTAAGGCTCAGAAAAGTTAATCAACTATCAAAAATCAATTTAAAAAATTTGCCATTTATATCTTTTGTTTTTAATATCACTAAAATTTCCCCTCAAATTCCTGTTTCTTCCCAGACACCAATCCCATATTGCAAATAATATTTTTAAAAGAGGAAAAAGATAAAAAATCAGCAAAACTGATCAGCACATCAAAAAGTCTTAAAATATGCTGTTGTTCAGTCATTTCAATCCTGTACAACTCTCTGTGACCCTATTTGGGATTTTCTTGGCAAAGATACTGGGATGGTTTGCGATTTCCTTCTTTAGCTCATTTCAGAGATGAGGAACTGAGGGAGAAACAGGGTTAAGTGACTTGCTCAGGGTCACACAGCTAGTAAGTGTCTGAAGCCCCAGGAAGAGGGGTCATACTGACTTCAGGCGAGGTACTCTATCTACTATATCACCTAATTGATCAAAAAATATGTGCGATGCATTAAATCCTTAGGACATCCCACCTCTGTGAAGAGATAAGGTGGGATGTTTTCTCATCTCTCTTCTTTGGAATCATGCTTGTTCTCTGTCATTTTAAAACAATCTCTTTTGATTATTCTGTGGTTGTGCTTTCTATTTACTTGCTGTATTTATCGTGTATATTGCTTTCCTGTCTCTACTTAATTTATTCTGCATCAGTTCATGTAAATCATTCTATGCTTCTCTGTAATGATCACTTTTGACAGCACCATGATATGCTACTGCATCTACAAACCATAATTTGTTTAGCCATTCAATGATATCTACATCATTTTCAATTCTTTGCTATCACAAAAGGTGGTGTTATGAATATTTTGGTATTTATGGAGACTTTCTTTTTCTTATTGGTCTCCTTGGAGCATAAGTCTAGTAGTAAAACCTCTGGATCAAAAGATATGAACATGGGGCAGCTAGGTGTCGTAGTGAATAGAGCACTGGCCCTGGAGTCAGGAGGACCTGAGTTCAAATCTGGCCTCAGACACTTGACATACTTACTAGCTGTGTGACCTTGGGCAAGTCACTTAACCTCAGTTGCCCTGCTTTTCCTCCTCCAAAACCCCCCCCATTTGAATTTATTTGCATAATTACAAATTTATTTCCAAAATCATTGTACTGATTTGCAACTCTACCAACAATGTGTTAGTATGCCTATTTTGTCTATAAGTCCTCGCAATGCTAATAGGATTTAAGATCTTCCCCTCCCATTAATAGGCCTCACATGGAGCCTATTAATGGACCTTAATTAATAAACTATTAATAGGACTTAATGGAGTCTATTAAGGGAAGCTTGCTTAGGCTAGGCTTGCTTGTAGGAAGGCTTTCACACTTTTTGTTAATTTCTAATTAGGCACTGAGTCACAGGGTTGTGATTGCCTTCTGGCTCTGAGAAGTGCATATATACTCTGAGTTGGTGTTTTGCTTTGGGAGCTCACTTATGAGAAGGATCTTGTGATTCCCTGTTTGAGATTCTGAGTGGCTATATGTTCCCCAACTGCTCAGATGTAAAAACTCTCTTGATCTAGGGATGTATGTAAAGTATATAGTTGATTCAGGCAGTCAGAGGCCTGTCTGTTGGTCGTTATTTCTCTGAAGTTCAGGATGCTGACTTTTCCCCTGGACTAGTGAATGTAATGAAAAAAGATTTTTGACCCCTTAAACAGCTATCTTTCCTAGTACAGCAGATCTAAGAATCTGTGCTAGCAGCCATCCTGGGTATGCCAGTGTGGTTGCTGCTCCCCTCTAACACTGTAATGATACTGGGATTTGAAGATCTTCCATGCCCCTGGAACTTGCTGATGTAGCAGGAAAGGGGTGGATCAAGAGAAAGCCTGAGCCAAACTAGCTTCCATGCCCTGGTGACTGGAAGCAGCAGCAGTGGCAGCGGGTGCGGTTGTGGCATGAACTCCTTTTTCTTTGAGTCTGCCAGAATCTCTGCTAAGGACTCCTGCTGAGGATTGCCAGGGACAGGAACTGCAGGGGGCCAGAGCTCCTTGGAGGAAGCTCCCTGGACACTGAGCAGTTGTGTGAGTGAGGAGAGGAGGATCTTTGCCTGAGGTAGCCTGTCCTGTTTTGAAGGCTTGAGAATATGGGTGTTTACTACTTTAACTACATGTACCAACTTCATAACCACTGTGTTGGCTTTGACTTTCTGGTTTTGGGACTCAGTTTTCTGGAATTTGAATAAATGCACTAGCTATATTTCCCATGTAGAGGGCCTGTTACATTTTGTGATTAATAACTATATCAGCATATTTATAGTTACTGTAGGCATTGTGAATACTGCATTGTTGATACACACTGACTATTCCCATTTTTGTCACCTTTACCAATTTAAAATACTCTTTAAATTGGTGAAAACTTAGGGTTGTTTTAATCTTTGTTTCTCTTATCAATAGTGATTTGAAATATTCTTTCATACGGTTGTTAATAGTTTCCAATTCTTTTGAGAACTGTTAGTTTAATAACCTTAATTAAATATTTAATAGCAGAACTGAACTGGAAGTAAGGGTTTCTGACTGATAGTTCAGTTTTATTTCCATTATATAATAGCCACCTCTAAGTGACAGAGATAGAGGTTAATTTGGCACAATGCTTGGCACATAGAAGACACTTAAGAAATGCTAGTTAACTGACTATCTGCCTATTGTTTCAAGTCCTAGAATGTCCTAGTGAGTATCTCTAATAGGATGACAATAGGAATTTTGAAATGCATGGAGAAAGAAAGTACCAGAACCTATTTAGAATTCCTGTGTTCAGGTTCCATATCAGCAGTGGTATGATCTCAGTCTAGCATCTTCCAATCTTTGGCACTCAGTTTCCTCATCCATAAAA
>CM053581.1:132079249-132097570 GCA_028627135.1 Pseudochirops cupreus
TTTAGAGTCTGTTCAAGTTAAATATATCCTGCATATCAGATATTTACATTATGATTCGTAACAGTAGCAAAATTACAGTTATGAAGTAGCAACGAAAATAATTTTATGGTTGAGGGTCACCAAAATACGAGGAACTGTATTATAGCATCATGGCATTAGGAAGGTTGAGAACCACTGAGGGTAAGGGAGCAGGGAATAGAGAGAGGAGAGGGACCCAAGAATGGAAAGCCAATACGTAAACATTAATTTTCAATCTTTCCTTATTCTTCCTCCATTTAGTCATCCCAATTAGGAAAGACTTCTTAGACTGTGGACCAAAATATTTCAAAAGCTATACTGTCACGTGTGCTTTAGTGGACAGATACTGGTTCATTTGTTAGATGTGTCTCTGAAAAGTAGCCTATAAAGTAAAACTCTAAATCAACTCACATTTCAAATTCTTGATCTGTAAAAAGTAATCATTCCCTAATTGGTGTGTCTTGATTATCTACATCTTGAAATTTGTTTGAAATTAAGTATATTCATATAGGAGATATGTAAGACTTACCTGCTTGGTGTTCTACTAGTCTCCAAACCTCTATTCTTCCATGCAAATGTATCACGGCAGTTAGAATTTTCCTCATTTCTAAATATATCTTCTACCTTCTATTTTCCCCTTGCCACTATGCCTTTCTTCAGGAAGCATATCTATCCTGAAGATCTGCATGGCTCCAACCTGTAACTTTCTGAGGTGCTTAAAGTCAATTCTGTACCAGGAAGCAGAGGACAGAGGCTGTTCCACTGCACAAGGGGAGAAAGAAATAGGGGACGGCTTTGTCCCCTGCAAACTTGATTCTTAGCCAGTGAACCCCTGAAAAATCAATTATCTACTAAAAAAATACAGGCAAAGGAGAACTCAATCAAAATCACTAACAAAGTGTTGGGAAGAGGAATAAAAAGTTGTGGGTTTTTTTTATTTAAAAATAACTGTCTTTCTCTTGTCATTTTTGTTTTCAAAATGAAATTCTATTGCTGTCTTTTGGATTTTATATCACTAAAATTTCCTCTAGTATCTCTCCCTCTCCACCTTCCAGAGAAGCATCCCAAGTAAGAAATAAAATATTTTTTGCTGTTAATTTGTGATTTTCTTTTTTTAAATTTAATTATTTATTTTTACTTTTCAACATTCATTTCCACAAGATTTTGAGTTAAACTTTTCTCCCTATCTTTTGCCTACCCCCCCCCAAAATAGCAAGCCCACTGAAAATCCCTTCCCCCAATCTGCTCTCTCTCGCATCCTCCCCCATCCCCCTCTAACTTTCTAGTAGGGCAAGGTGGGTTTCTATACCCCAGTGCCTGTATATCTTAAGAAATAATATTTTTAAAGAAAAAGAGGGGATAGGGGCAGCAACACTGATCTGAATGTCTAAAAAGTCCAGAAGTGTGTCCAATGCCCTGCCTCTGTGGACCTCCCACCTCTGCAAAGGGGAGGGGTAACTTCTCACATCTCTTGTTTGGGGCTATGCTTATTCTTTATAATTTTGCAAGTTTCATTTTGATTTTGTGGCTATTTTGTTTGTTTCCGGTAGACACTGTGTATATTATTTTCTTGGCTCTGCTTATTTCACTCTTCATCATTTCATGTGAATCTTTCCCAGCTGTATCATCATATTCATCATTTCTTTCAGCACAGTAATATGGCACTACATTCATGTGCCACAATTTAGCTAGCCATTCCCAAATCAATGGACACTCACTTTGTTTCCAATTCTTTGTTGTCACAAAAGGGGTACTATAAATATTGTGGTATAATCAGGGACTTTCTTCTTATCAATGACCCTCTTATAATGTGAACCTAGTAATGCAATCTTTGGGTCCAATGGTATGACATTTTAGTAACTTTCTTTGCCTAATTCCAAACTGATTTCCAAAATACTCGTACTAATTCACAGCTTCATCAGCAATGTACTAGTGGGAAACATCCATAAGTGAAAGGAAGAAGGCAAGAATGAGATAAACTTGGTTACAAGAAAGGAAAGGATTATCCATGTTCTTGTGACACCAAGCCCCAGTAAAAACAGTCATTTGCACTTGCTATTTCTGATCCTAAAAGGTATTTAAGTTAAAATGGGCCCCTGTTGTGGGAAATTTTTGAGTGAACTGATATGGAAATATTTTTCTTATTTCTTTGTTATTGTTCATTAAATGAATAAAAAATGAAATTTATTAAGCAAAAAAACCCCCAACAACAATGTACTAGTGACTTTCTACAACTCATCTAACACTGACCATTTCCTTCTTTTGTCATCTTTGCCAGTTTACAGGATGTGAAGTGAAATTAGGATTTTTTTGACTTGCATTTTTGTTATTATTAGAGATTTGGAACATTCTTTTACATGGTTGTTAATAGTTTGTCATTCCTTTGAGAATTGTTTGTCCATAACCTTTGACCACTTATCACTTAGGTCATATCCACACATACCCACGTACGTGTGTACATATATGCATATACATATGAATACATACGTTGCATATACACATGTGTGTATCATATATTAATTGCATATGTTGTATACCAAACTGTAATCAGAGAAACTTAGCCTCTGTTTGCCTCAATCCACTGGAAGAGAAAATGTCAAACCACTACAGTATCTCTGCCAAGGAAACCCCATGGACAGAATTGGTATGCTCGTCCACAGGGTCACAAAGAGCCGGACACGACTGAACGACTCAGCAACAGCAACATGTGCCAGGAAACGTGATCAGAGCCAATGATTTAATGCTTGACCACGTTTTTTCCAAAGATCTACCCAAGGTGCTAGAGGCCTGGCACATAATAAGGACTTAGTAAACACTTTCTGACCGACTGACTTGAAATCTTCTCATTTGGGGGCAGTGGGGGAGGGGGGAGAACATTTCACTTCCCTAGGCCAGCTTCTTATCTTTGTGACCAGTTCACTACTTTTTAATAATATATTTCTCAAATGATGTCTCTTATGCCACTTCTTCAACACAACACATACACACACACACACACACACACACACACATGCACACACACACACACATTTGTTAAGCGGTGTGTGTAGGGAGGCAGAAGGTCAGAATAAATCAGATCTGGTGTCAGTCGAAGCATGATCAAATGGTCTGACAAAGACCACAAGAGAATTAAGTGTAAAAGACATTATAGAGTTAAACTGGTTCACCCAATTAGTCAAGATAGGGAAGAGGAAGAGTGTCAGCCAGTGCAATAGAGATAGTTTGGGAAAGAAATGAGGGCTGAAAGGAATAGAGGTCACAAGAAAGGATGAAAAAATGAGTGGTCAGCAAACAAAAGATAGAAGACTCTCTCAGGGACCCAGCAGGAGAAGTCCCTGAGTGATGAGGTGGAAGCCTGTTAGGGGGTGGTAAAGTCTTGTCCCTGGATGGGATCAGTTAGTTAACAAGCATTTATTAAGTGCCTACTAAGTGCCAGGCACTGTGCTAAGCACTGGGGATACGAAGGAAAGCAAAATACGGTGTGTGCCCTCGAGGATTCCACATTTCAGTGGTCCAACACATCAACAGCTATATACAAACAAGGTATCTACAGAATAGATTGGAATTATCCACAGAAGGAAGGCAATAGCATCAAGAAGGATCTTCTTTCAGTCCACTGGGAGTCTACTTAGTACCTCTAAGATATCCCATTTAAACATGAGGGCTGGGCTAGATGACCTCTGAGGTCACTCCCAGCTCTAGGTCTCTGCCCCTGTGGTCTAGTGCCCTGTTCCCTGAAAGACTCACAGGTGCTGGAAACGCAAGGCTAAATATGTATGCGCTAATCCTAGTCCCAACACCTTGCTGTAATGGTAACCCTGAAGTTTCTCCCTTAGCACAGAGAACACGTAAACCTCAGGAGTCAAAAGATCTTAAGACATTCATATTTATGTTAAATTAATATTCCCATTTTAATATTCAAATTGCTGTTCCTTCCTGGAATGTGTGTTTATCATCTCTAAACAGTATTTCTTCTTAAGGGTGAAGGGAGCTGTGGGCCTGTGGGATGAGTTTTCTTTCTCTTCTACCATTATTTGAAAAAAAAAATTTAGCTCCCTTTATGAAACTTCTCTTTGATTCATTCACTTCAACCACCAGATGCTTGCTCCTGAGCTAATTAGACTATAGGGCTTGCCAAAATCCTATAGCATTACTGTAGAGTAAACATTTTCTTTTCCTTCATGCAAAGAAATGGCAATTTTTCCCTTTTTGTTTCCTGTATGGGGAAGATCTATTATTTGTTATTTCAGACTGACTTACAGGAATAGGGAACAAAATACGAGAGTCAAGTTAGGGAAATACATCATATTGCTTCAGAAAGATGAACAGATGAGAGATTTAAAAGATCTGAAAACTGCTTTTATTTTTAGAAAAACTAGTGTAATATACCTAACTCCCCAATCTCTTCCTTTAAGTCCCCCTAACTTGCCATTACAATCAAAAAGTGTCCTTATCTTATATTACAAAAGACATGGTATAATAGGTAAGGTACTGAACTTGGAGTCAGGTTGACTTGGATTTAAATCTGGCATTCTACACTTTTCAAGCATTGACCTTGGGAGAGTCACAATTTTTTTGAGGATTGGTTTCCTTACACGTAAAATGAGAGGATTAGACTCTCTACAGGCTTTTCCAGCTCTAGCATCCATTATTGTCTTTCTTCCTATTAGAATAATCATTTGTCCATCCATTAGAAAATTTGGCCTCAAACTCCCAAGTAAGATTTTAGGGATGATGAATTATCCACCAGTAAGCTACACCTTCAGAACTTCCCTCAGTTTCAACATCAACCTCTCCCTACCTACTAAGACCTGGGGATAATTCATCCCACTGGTCAAGGAGGATGCATAAACCTAGACTTGGAGAGTGATCCTTCAGATGTGGCACTGAATTTCCTGGATGGTACGAGACTTCAAATTCAAGAGGAAGAGGCTTCAGGCCCGAAAGGGAGAAAAATTAAAGGGCTTCCTTCCGTCACCTCACTGAAGCAAAAGGGACTCCCTTGGCAGATGTGCAGAATCCAAAAAGTTTTACTGACCTTTCAAAGTCTGCTTATGAATCCCGATCCATTTGGGACACAGAGATAGATGTCATATTATGCATAAAGTAGCAACTGAAAGCAGTTGGCCAAGTTTTCCTCAGAGCTGCAATTTTTTTTAAGACTCTCATGCTCACTTCATTTTGAGTCTTCTATTCCAACACTAACCTCCAGGGAAATCATTTAAGAATAGATTAGGGTGTTATCAAGTCATCACGGATGCATCCTGAAGGCTCATCATAACCACCTTTGGATTCCATGTAGAGACAGCTAGGCATCATAATGGATAGGGTGCTGAATTTACTAGCTGTGTGACCCTGAGCAGGTCACTTCCCCTCTTTCAGCCTCAGTCTCTTCATCTGTAAATGGGAAGAATAATAGCTCTTACCTTATAGGATTAATGTGAAAATCAAACAAAATAACAAATGTAAAATTCTTTACAGGAGTTGGACTCAGAAGAATTCTAAGAGCTCTCCCAAAGTGGAATGGGCTATCTTAGGAAGTAGTGCATTTCCCCTCCATGGAGGTCTTGAAGCAAAGACTGGCCACAGACATCTCTTCCAACTCCGTGCTTTTGTGATTTCATGACTTTCATTCAAGTAAATTGGCAGCTCCATGACGGTAGGAAGTCACTTAACTTCTCAGAGAATCCCACCATTAGAGACCTCAGAGGTCATATTGCTGAACCCAGACCTACAGAGTCTTTCTACTGTAATGTACCTGACGAGTGGTCATCCAGTCTTTGCTCTAAGAATTTCAGTGAGGGGAGAGACCCACCACCTGCTGGGGTGACTTTTTCCATGTTTGTAGAATACTCATTCTCAGAAATCTTTTTCTTTTATAACAAGTCCAAATTTGCCTCTTTGCTACTTCCAATTGCTCCTAGTTCTGCCCTCCAGCGTCACGCAGAGATAGTCTAATCATTTTTAAATGTGACCTTTTCCTCAGACTCAGTTTCTTCACCTGTAATATAGAGACAGTAATCCTACCTGCTTCACAGGGTTGTTGTTCTTTTATAGAGTTATTGTGAGCAACAAATAAGATAAAATGCTTTGTAAACCTTAAAGGGCTGTAAGCCCAAGTTTCCTTTTCTTATCATTAACTTAAGTCCTTTTGGATGAGTATAGAACGGACTCTATACCAAATTCTTCTGGTTAGATCTGGTCATAATTTGTAGGGGGCTTCAGTGCCTTTCCATCTAAGTGTCTGACGGTTGGCAATCTACAATCAAAATAAAAAGATACGTGCCCCAGGCCTCATAGCTATGAGGGCAGACTGAAAGAGAAGTAAACATTGTGCCTAAAGGCAATTTTTAACATATCCCAGCTCTCCTTCCTAATCCTCCTTCTGGGGGCTTTTCTGGGATTCTGTGTTTCTGGCTATGAATGCAGTCCATGATTTTGTATCCCAATCTAATGCTACCTAGTACTTAGTCAGTGGTAGAACTGACCATTAGGGGCTTGTCAATGAGAGCACAACTGATAGAAACATGTTACATCAATAGGATGTTGAAATGATTAATTTTAAATGGTTTTAAATTTTTGTTTGTACTTGTACCCACTTGAGTCAATGTCAAGAAATGGGAGAAAGCATTAGCAAATATATTAATTAATAGTGCTGTTGTGAATAAACTTTTTTAGGTTAAGTAAGACAACAAACTGTCACTCAGTGGAAATACTGAATAAGGCTAAGCCCTTACTTGAAATGATTCTGCATTTCACACCTGCTTGCTAAATTAAAATATAATTTCTCTCCCTTCATGTACTCAAACAGAGAATGGGGAGCCTCAGTACAATTAAGCAACAGAAGTATAAATAATGGCACAATTATTGAAATTTCTAATGGTTATTTCAGGTTTAGAATCATTCATGTGGTCCTGGGTTTTCTGTTTGATATTTATTTATCTTAATTATACAAAATGTCTCTTACTTTGCTGGTCTTAGTCACCTTGGTGCAGAGAACTCCTGATCTCGAAAACAAAAATCAGTCGTGTTATTTGGTTAGAGACAAACTTAGCAAGTGGAATTTCTCAGTTCTTTTGGATGCTTACATGTTGCCTGCTCTGTAAAATGAGACCATTGTTATTTTTGGCCCTTGGAGGATCAAGGAATTAGGAATTGTTACAGGACTTTCAAGCTAGGATTTCCTTGTTTGATATTATAGTTATTAAGGAATTTCAGTCTCTTGTGTCATACGATTCCAGTGAAATTGGCATGCCAAGTGTAAAGTCAGAGTTTCGGAGGGAAGAAAAAGATAATTCAGTGAACTAAATATTACTAACACTATCTTACATCATTAATTGATTCCCTGAAATTGCCGTTAGTTGAAAAAAAACAGTAAGAATAATAATAGCTAGAACTTAAATAGCGATTTAAGGTTTGCAAAGCACTTTACAAGTGTTATCTCATTTTATCACCACAACAGCCTCGGAGGATGAAAGCTCTTCTTACTTTACAGATGAAGAAACTGAGTCAGGCAGAGGTTAAGTAAAATACCCAGGATCATACAACCAGCTAGATTAAATGTCCCAGGATAACTGGGTCAATGAGAAGATTTTTCATAAAATGATATTAAGAAATGATTAAACTTTTTTGCTAGCTTTGGTTGTGTTGTACCACCAGGTGTTAATAATGATTGATATTCACATTCAAATTAGGGGCATTGTACAAGAGGAAGAGGCTTCAGGCCCGAGAGGGAGAAAAATTAAAGGGCTTCCTTCCGTCCCCTCACTGAAGCAAAAGGGACTCCCTTTAAAGTTTGCTAAGCACCTTTAATACATAATCTCATTTGATCCTGTGACGTAAGTATTAGTTATGATTATACCTAATAGGTATCAGAGATAGGGTTTGAAACCAAGTTGTTGTTTTTTATTCTAAATCCAGCACTCTAGCTTCTATGACAGAGAATGGGAAGCTAGCCAGGTGTTGCAGTAGATAGACCCTTGAGCCTGGAGTTAGAAAGACCTAAGTTCCAGTGTGTCCTTAGATACTTCTCTGCTATGAGGTCCTAGGAAAATCACTTAACCTCTCTGGCTGTTTTCTCAACTGCGAAGTGGGGATAATAATAGCACTTGGCTCCTAGGGTTGAAAGCACTTTGTAGAGTGCCTGGCTTATAGCAGTACTTAATAAATTCTTGTTCCTTTCTCTGACCTGTGCTTCAGACCCTTCCTGGGTCATGATATTGGGGCAAACTTGTACAGGCTAAAAATGTAAATCATGACTATCTTCCTCTGAAATCTCTCAGAAGTTATTTGCATTTTTCTTATTCACCTTCAAACCATGCTTTGTAATTAATTATGGTTATTTTTCATCTTACCCTATATTAGACCATAATCTCCCCAAGGACTGGAGCTTGCTTCTCTGTTTTCTCCCTAACACAGGATACATTTTTTGTTCATTTTCATTTCCGTTGATTAGCAGTGGCTACCCACAAAATATAGTTATCTTCCTTAGGAGACTTTTCCTACTAGCTAAGAAACAGCATCCAGGATACCAAAGAACAGAGCAAGACTGTTAACTTCCCCTTTTAGATAGGAGACAGAACTGGGTGGAGGCAATCCATGTGCTTCTTGTGGGTGCTCTGTCCCCTGTCTATTCCCCTTATTTTCTCTAAATCCCCAGTATGCCCTGATACTTTGTCATGTCCTCAGGAATCTCATCCTCCAAGGATAGCTTCTGAGAACAGTGATACCCTGCTCTTTGCGGTTGCACAAAATTTTCCCAACATGCATAAGTCCAATATCCTAAGCACTTTCTCTCCTCATATTTAAGCCCAAACCCAGAGTATATTACCTTGCTAAATGTGTTCATTTCGATTATTCTGTATTAACAAAGATCAAAATGCTCTAAAGGAAGAAATATTCCCCATGCCCTAGAATTTTTCACTGGAGTTGAGGAACAGATATAGAGGGATCCCTGCTGGGAGTAGAAATGAGACTGAAAGAAATGAGGCAAGTACAGTTTGGCTTCTGATTAGAGGCAGCTAGCTAATGGAATGGATGGAACCCTGGACTTGGAGTTAGGAGGAAAGACGTGAATTCAAATTCTTCCTCAGATATTTACTAGTTGTGTGACTCTGGGCAAGTCACAGTCTTGCTCAGCCTCAGTTTCCCCATCTATAAAAGGGAGACAATAATAACCCTTAACTTACAGAGTTGTTATAAGGATCTAATGAGATAACATTCGCTTTGCGAACCTTGAAGTACCATATAAGCGCTGGCTATTATTATTATTATTATTATTACTGTTTAGAGATGTAAACTAGAGGCCAGGAACATAGTACCAGACGAGTACTATGGACTAGTCAGAAAGATGGAACAAGTTTTCAGTGGGTGTGGACAGACTGCAAAACTAAAACTTCTTAGAAGCTGGAATAACCATACCGATAACTGGCAATTAAGAAGTTGTTATTTCTGCTATAAGAGACATCATCACATAGGGGATAGAAACCTGGCCTCAGAGCCATCAGTGTTGGATTCAAGTCTCGCCTCTAACACACACTGGCAAAGTGGCCTTGAGTCAGTAACTTGCCTTCTCAGGGTCATGGTCAGCTCACAAAGCCTGAAAATTACAATGATAGGCATTGGTGGAGGGAATTCCTTCCTTCTATACACAAATTAAATTAGAGGTCTACTTCTTATTGCTATTTCTAACATAGGAAAAGGATATTGATAGGAAACCAAGATGGGTAGGGATCTCTTGCAAGGGTCTCTGACATTCATTTCCTGCGCTCTGGCTAATCTGGTTAACCCCAAGCCTCCCTACCTCCATCTTGATGCCCTGGGGAGGGATGAAATGGTCTGTCTTAACCCCAAAGAATGTCTTACTCGTCCTTAAACTAGGAGAGGATAACTGTAGACAAAGAGGAGAAAAAGCCTTATTAGTTGTTTTTTTTTCTAGTTGTTGGTTTTGAATTTTTCCCCCCCATTTTGGTCCTAGACTTTTGATTCTTTAGAAGATGATTTAGTGAGAGTTGGTAGTGTCAGTCCTCTGCCAAAAAAAAGACAAAGGGCTAAGGTCTTTTCTTTTCCCATAGCTGTTCACTTAATCTAGAAAGGTCTAGGCCAGGGGTCTCTCTCTAATCTTAAGCTAAAAAAGCCTGTTTGGACTTCCAGCAGACACAGGGGATAGCCTAGGAAGAAGTTAAAGGAAGAGGAAAAATGGGACAAACAGAAATGTAAAAGGAAAAGAAAGTAAGAGGGAAGAAGAAAGAGGTGCGGATGGTAGGGAAGAGTGAAGCATGATCAATCATTTTAAGGCCGCCAGTGCCCTAGGCTTCTGAGAGTTGGTTTAGTTCACTCACTGCGGTCTTAATTTCCTGATAGGTCTCTCCTCCTCAGGATAACAAGTAAGAGGGAACAACTGGTACAAAATTTGGTTTGGAGTTCTCTAAATCTCTTATCCCTATAACATACACGACTCTGCTTTCAGACAAAGGTCACTGGCTAAAAGAGGAAGCTCTGAGGGCCTAGACGTTCCAACTGGGCTGTAGTTAGAATGAGGCAAGAGACTTGGTCTGGTTGCTTTATAATGTCTTCAGTGTCATTTGCATTTAAGGAAACTTTGAGGGAATTTGCTTATGATCTGTTTATTATTGAACATCTTAAGAGTACAGATTCTATTCCAGTTGAATTTAAGTTCCCTGGGGGCAGGGGCTGTTTGCGTTTTGTCTTTGTAATCTTATCGCCTAGTATAGTGCCTAAGACATAAGAAACACTTAAACGCTTGCTGAATGAATTGCTCAACTACTAAATGTAATAATAGCGAGAGCCAGCCCTGGAATCATGAAGACCGGGGTGAAAATCCTTCCTTGGACACATTAGCTGAATGAACGTAGATCATTTCACTTCTCAGAACCCCTATAAATTGCAGCTGCATTGGTGGAAAGGGTTTGCACACTGGGAGTTCCCTGCAGCAATTTATGTCACAGATCTAGAACTCTCTAAAAGGAAGGAAAGGAGGAGGAGAGGGAGGGAGAGAGGGAGGGAAGAAAGGAAACAAGCAAGCATTTGTTAAGCCTATTATGTGCCAGGAACTATGCTAAGCACTTTGCGAATATTAACTCATTTTATCCTCACAACAATCCTGGAAGAAGACTGTTAGTATCCTCATTTAACAGTTAAAGAAACTGAGGCAAGCATAAAATTAAATTACTTGCCCAGGGTTACATGGCTAGTAAGTGCCTGAGATGGGATTTGAACTCAGGCTCAGTTTGCACTGGGGTCTTCCCAACTCCCAGCCTGGCACTATATCGCTTAACTGCTACTAAATAGTAAAAACTCCAGAGCCATTTTAACAATTTTCCTTTGACATTTAAAGATATAAAATTGTTAGCATCATTAAAAAGTATTAATTAGGGGTAGGTAGATGGCACAGTGAATAGAACACTGTCCCTGGAGTCAGAAGGACCTGAGTTTAAATCCAACCTCAGATATTTAACTTCTGTTAGCTGTGTGACCTTGGGCAAGTCACTTAACCCCCCCAAAATAAACAAATATTAATAATTGTCTCCATACTTTCTTGTTCAAGAGTTTCCATTATTTACATGTTGTATTTAGTACTGAAAATGTTTAAATGTTAGCAATTGATTTTTTCTTTTTTTCCTCATTCTCTAGCTCTCCATGAATTCCCTAGTGACATCTTTACAAATGAGGAGCGACGACAAGGAGCCGTGATCTTACATGTCCTCTGTGTAAGTCACTTCCATTCTGCATTCTACTTCTTGGATTTGCATGGAACAATGGAATATTTTTAGAGTGAATATCTCTGTGCTCTTATGCTCACACAGTGTAACAGACTTATCACAGCTTGTGGGCAATACCATCCAATCAATCATATGCTTTATTAGATTGGTGGATTCCTTAAAGCTGGAAGGGATAGCTAATATTCTAGATCATAGAAATGGAATCCCCCAAAATCCAGACAGGGTGAAGCAATAAGCTAACTCTAAGATAAGTTTAATAGACAAATGTAAAACCTTTTACTTGGGTTCAAAAGCTCAATTGCCTGAATTTGAGATGAAAATATGACATAAAGGAGTTTATTCTCCAAATAAGTATACAACAAACATGAACAGGCAGTTCTCATGGGAAAAAAT
Source organism: Pseudochirops cupreus (assembly GCA_028627135.1). Lineage (NCBI taxonomy): Eukaryota > Metazoa > Chordata > Mammalia > Diprotodontia > Pseudocheiridae > Pseudochirops > Pseudochirops cupreus. Next base: position 132,091,402 of record CM053581.1, read on the forward strand.
TTCAAGCTATCTATAGCCATATGGAGAAAATGCTCCAAGTTACTAGTAACTATTGAAATAAAAATTATAACATCTCTGAGGTTACATCTCATTTCCATCAGCTTGGCAAAGCTCATGAAAAATGGAAATGACAAATGATGGAGGAGTTGTGGAAAATTAGGCATATAGGCATCCATTGTGGATGGATCTGGAAAGGATTGCCATCATGCTAGAAGCAATTTGGAACTGTTTCCCTAAAGCTACTAAAGTAAACCATACATGTCTTTTCACCCAGAGAAACCACTACTAGGCCAATGTCCCAAAGAGATCAAAGAAGGAGAAAAAGGTCCTATCTATACAAAAATATTTATCGTAGCCTTTTTCAAAAAATTGGAAACTCAAGGGTTGCTCATCACTTGGCAAATGGCTAAACAAATTGCAGTATATGAATGTAATGGAAGACTAATAATGTGCTGCAAGAAATTAAGACCTTGAATGACTTGCATGAACTCAATATGGCCTTGGTAGATGCAAAGTGAAGGGAGCAGGACCAAAATAATTTATACTGTAATATCAATATTGTAAAAAAAAAAAAACAAACCAATTCTGAAGGACCACTGATAAAGAATGCTGCTACCTGATGAGAGATGATTAACTACTATGTTGAATGAAACACACTTTTTTGAGCATGTCCAACATGGGAATTTGTTTTGCTCAACTTTGTTTGTTAGTCACAATGGTTTATGTTTTGTTTGTTTGTTTTTCTTTTTCTTTTTTTTTTAGTAAGGGATGAAAGAGGTAGAAATGAGGGGGAGAGTGGAAATGCGGGAAGCGGAATACTCAATAATCAAAAAAAATTAAGTAGTTCATGTGAAAAAATATTTGGAAGTTTCAATAGATCAAAAATTCAATAGCTCTGGAAGCCAGAAAAAGAATGCATTAAGAGAAGCATAATGTCCAGAAAATGCAAGGTCATTGTCTAATTGTACTCTGCCTTGGTCAGATGTAGTACCAACACAATATTCACAGCACCAACGGCAACTATTAATATGCTCGGCATAGTGCTCAATCACAAAATATAACAGACTCTCCATATAGAAGACAGAAAAAACATTTATTCAGGCACCAGAAAACCAAATCCCCAAACCAGAAAACTGAATCCATCATAGCAACAAAGAAGTTAATATACCATAACATAGCATGGAGTCGCACCATCCTTTAGCCTTCCCACAAACAGACATTTACTCACAAGCCTAATTGTCTCCTTGCCATTGAGCATCCTTTCTCTCCCATTGTCTAGCTGTTCTGACTCCCAGGTTCCTGTGAGCTCTGCTCCATCTTCAGCAAACTCCTCCCACCACAGTCTCCATGTGATTACATTCAGCCTATTATGGGGCAAGGAAGATTTTCAAATCAGGGAAAGTCCTCAAATTCCCTTAGGCTTATTAAAGGGCAGGGAAGATCTTCAAATTCTCATTCCCGTTACATTAGACTACATCTGGTATAATTGGTCTGGTCCTCCACATCACATTTTAGGAAGGACAGTAAATTGAATTGCTACATCAGAAAACAACAAAGGTGGCAAAGAAACTCAAGCCATGTGGTTTTTAAAAATTGAGAACTCTTGACCTGGAGAAAAGAAGACTTGGAAGAGAGGGAACGATTGCTATACAATATGAAGTGTTAACTCATGGAAGAGATGTTAGAACTGATCTAGTTGACCCCAGAGGATTGAGTTGGGAACAATGGTAGAAGTTAAAGGGATAGAGAATGATAAAGGGAAAAAGTTCCTGATGATTATGTAAAAAAACTGGAATGGGTTGTTCTTGAAGGCAGAGAGTTATATATCTAGGATGTTGAATGTAGGATTCCAGCTTCAGAAGAGACTAGACTAGAGTTCCCTGAGTGTCCATCCAAATATGAAATTCTATAATTCTTTGAATTGTAGCCTTAAAAATTTTTGCTCTAAGTAGGCCTAACTTTTGTGGAATATTTATATACATTCTCTCTTTGCTTGCCTCTTAATACAAATAATTGTTTCTGAGCTTTTCTACCACTGTATCAGCTTGGTAACATTTTTTTTTTTAGCTCAATACTGCATTTCTACCTAAATGGGTCTCAGAATAATAGTGTTTTATGGTTTAGAGTCTGTAGGGACCTTACAGATGATGGTGTCCAACCTCCTGATTTTATAAATGAAGAAACTGAGGCAGAGAAACATACAGAGACATTGCCCAAAGACGTACAGCTAGTAAGTGTTATGTGGGATTTGAATTCATATCTTCCTGACCAGATTCTTGTGCCCTACCCACTAAACCAAGCTAGTTTCAGACCAAGTATTTGACCAGCTAATTCATTATATTTTTTGCCCTTCATCCCTGTGCTCAGATTTGATTTCTCCTTAGAAGGTTCTCATCCTCATCTCTACCTATAGAGAATGTATTTATTAAGGACCAGCTCAGATTCTACCCTTTCCATGAAATTTCCCCTAATTGCTTCAGTTGAAAAAGGGATTTCTCCCAACTCTGAATTCCTGTAGAGCTATACTTATCTATACAATTTGCAAGTCATTTATCACATATACCCTTGTACTGTTATTTGTGTAAATGTTCTACTCTTCTTATTAAATTGGTATTTCATAGAGGTGTGTGTGTGTACACACACACAAAAAGAAACACACCTTTTTAAAATGTATTTTTAACATTTTTAAACTTATATTCAAGTTTTCTTTCTCCTTCCCCTCCCCCACCCATTGGGAAGACTAGCAATATGACATCAGTTATACATGTGAAGCCATACAAAACATATGTCCATATCAGTCATATTGCAAAAAATGTTTTAAAAAAATAAAAAGTAAGAAAAGCAAAGAAAAGGAAAAAGTATGCTTCAATCTACACATGAAGTTCATAAGTCCTCTTCTCTCTCTGGAGGTAGATAGCATTTATATCCTGGGTCTTCTGTCTTGGATCATTGTCTTGATCAAAGTAGCCAAGTCATTCACAGTTGATCATCACACAGCTGTTACTGGGTACAATGTTCCACTGGTTTGGCTCACCTCTTCTTTATTAGTTCATAAAAGTTTCCCAGGTTTTTCTGAAACCATCTGCATCATAATTTCTTACTGCATGATAGTGTTCCATCATAATCATATACCACAACTTGTTCAGCCTTTCCATAATTGATGGGCATTCCCTGAGTTTCATTCTTTGTCTTTTTTTTCCCCTGGAGAGTCCAGTTGTTAAACATTTACCAGCATCCTCCTATATTGCTCTATAAACATTGGCTGATTTTAGTAGGCAGACTCAGGGAATGAAGTCATTTCACCAGACTGGATGCTTGGTGACTGACTATAGGTAATAATTAATAATAATAATAACTGGTGTTTATATAGCATTTTAAAGTTTTCAAAGGGCTTTATATCCATTATCTCATTGGATCCTCCTATCCCTCTTGTATGAGTCAAGTTTTGATAGGGAGAGGACAAGGAAGAAAGAGCTGGGATTGAATATGGTAAATGAAAGATCATAGAACAATAAAACCAATTTTTCCAAGCAATCTTTCACAGCTCCAAGAGGTTACTTTGACCTTTCCAGGCTCTTCCTAAGACTTGTCTGAAATGTAGTTGTCCATTCAGCATTTAAGATTCTCCAGAGATGACAAATACTTCCAAATCAACCCTCTACAAGAAACTTTTCCTTCGTCTTATTGTCTTCCCTCTAAATCATCTCCAGCTTATTCTTTCTCTTCCCCGCCCCACGTCTGTCTGTCTGTCTCTTTCTGTCTCTCTGTCTCTCTCTTTATCTATGTGTATGTATATATACACTGTTTCTACATGGTCTCTCCCCACCCCAATTAGATTGTGAGCCCCTTGAGGTCAGGGATTCATTTTGTCTTTCTATCCCCAGAGTTTAAAAGTGCCTGGCGCAATAGTAAGCCCTTCATAAATGCTTATTCATTTGACTTGATGGCTCTTCAGGTTACATCACTCAATTTTGTTGTTGTTTCAGGGTTGTTCAAGCTGTCACTGCTGTTGCTGCTTTCACTTGAAGAGAGGTGGTTGTTTAGCTCCATAATTGGCTTACTTCTCTGTGTTCATTTCCCACCTTTTTTTCTCACTTCTGTGGAGCTGGTCCTATCATAGGGACTGCCTTACTCCAGGGTGCTAAAGACAGAGAAAGAATGGGGACTCCCAAGGCAAATGACACAATGGAAGGGTAGAGAAAGGTGGACGGAATTTTATTCCAAATGAATAATTATTTCAGTTCACCTCTGTACTCTTATTCCTTCTCTTCTTCCACCTCCTGCTCGACATTTTGTGTCTTACAGATTTAACTCAAGGAGGAATCACCAGAAGAAAGAAAGAAAAAGGCCCTTTGTTAACATAGGGATAGTCTCTCCATGCACAATGAAGAGCCAAATTCTTCTCCATGTTTATATCTCCTCTCCATACTCTCTGTCATACCACTTAACACCCAAAAGCTCTGCTGCGCCCAAATCCTTTCAACACTTACTAAAAATACTGGATGTCTCCTGGTTCAGGGAGTCTTTGATTCAATCAACGGAAGCCAACAAGTGACCCCAGGAACTGTCTGCACAACCATCAGGCAGGGAAGAGAAGGAAAAAGAATAAGATTTATATAGCGCCTACTGTGTGTCTGGCACAGAGGCACTTAGGGTGCTCTCTACACTGGAGAGGTAAAGGTCTACTATGGTACAGTAGGAATTATATTTATATTATATATAAATGTTTTATTTAAATATTAAATTTTAATTAATTGAATGAAATTAAATAATAGAAGGCAGAGGATCTAGGTTTAGTTCCTTTACTACCTATATGACCTTGAAAAAATCATTTCTGGTATTGTGGGAGGTAGTAAAGTGGAAAGAAACTTGGATTTAGAAGTAAAACTTCTTGTTCAGTGGGTTTTGTTGTTTCTGACTTTTCATTTGAATGGGGTTTTCTTAGCAAAGATACTGGAGTGGTTTGTATTTCCTTCTCCAGTGGATTAGATGACTTGCTCAGGGTCACACAACTAGTAAGTGTCTCAGGTTGGATTTGAACTGAGGTCTTCCTGATTCCATGCCCAGTGCTCTATCCACTGAGCCCTCTTGCTGCTTCTAATTAGAGGAAGTGGGTTTAAATCCTGGATCTACCACTTGCTCCTAGTGTGACCTTGGATGCCCCATTACACCTTATCGTACCATACCCCTTTACCTCCATTTCTAAATTTCTGAATTAAGGGAGATGGGAGGTCACTGAGATAACCTCTCAGGTTCCTTCTAATTCTAACTCTATGGTCCTATATGGGAGGAGAAGAGTAAAGTATAAGAAGATTGGAAAGGTAGGAAGTGACCAGGTTATGGAAGGCCTTAAATAAAGCCAAACAGCTGGTGGAAGTGATTAAATTGGGGGATGGGAGGCTGTGGTCAAACTTGTGCTTTTGGAAGATGAATGTGGCGGCCAACTGGAGGATGAACTTGAATGGAGAGAGACTTGAGGTGGGGAGGTGGGGGGGAAGCAACTGACAGGCCTGTGAAGTAGTCTAAGCAATGAAGGTGAATGTCAAAAGAGAGAAGGGAGCATTTGCAAAAGATGTTACAGAGGTAAAATCAGCAAGACTTGGTAACTAGATGTGGACAATGAGAGAGGGAGGATTTGAGGAAGTCTAGCTTGTGAACCTGAACGACTGGGAGTATGTTGGTACCCTGGAGAGTAACCGGGAAATTAGACAGAGGGTGTGGTTGGGGGGGAGGGGCATGAAGGAAGAGAGGTAAATAACTAGTTTAATTGTATATATGTTGAGTTTAAGATATTTAAGAGATCTCTTTCCTGTAATACATCCTCTGCTTCACTGCTTTTATGCCTTTATTCTCAATTTCTTCCTCCTCCTGCAATAATCTTCTCTTTCCCTCCCTTTATTGATCTCAGCTTTCTGTACTCTTCTCCATGATTTCTTCCCTGATGCTTCCCCTGTGCATGGAACTGATCTCTCCTTTGTCCCTCCTGTAGAAGTACTCCTATAGAATTTCATTTCCACTTCTCTTACAGCCTTGTCCTGTAGTCATTTGTGTGTGCCTTTATCTTCCCCACTAAACTCTATGTTCCTTGAGGGCAGAACTCTATTCACAGTTGTATTTGGCATTTCTTGTAGTGCCTTGCACATACATAGCAGACTCTCAGTGAATATTG
>CM053581.1:132098070-132133251 GCA_028627135.1 Pseudochirops cupreus
ATAATATATAATATATCGTATCTAATATAGAATATATCACACATAACGTATATCGCAATTTATTGTATAATAATATAAATCACATATATATGGGCAGCTAAGTAGTGCAGTGGATAGAGCACCAGGCTTGGAGTCAGGAAAACTCAACTTCCTGAGTTCAAATTTGGTCTCAGACACTTACTATCTGTGTGGCCCTGGACAAATCACTTAACTCTGTTTGCCTCAGTTTTCTCATCTGTAAAATGAGCTGGAGAAGGAAATGGTAAACCACTTCAATATCTTTGTCAAGAAAACCCCAAATGGAGTTATGAAGAGCTGGACGCTACAAAAAATGACAAAACAACAACTATCATAGATAGAGATATTGATATAAAATATATTCTCTTAGCGGAACAATGATGATTTTTCCTATTTTATAGTTAAGGGAAATTAAAGATTCTTATTTCAGATTAAATTAGTGGCAAAGTAGGAAACAGTCTCTTTTCCCTTATCTGTTTTACTCATTGCTTGTAAATTGAGAAAAAACATGAGCAGAGCTCTCCTTATAATGGGGGCTCCATAGGTGGTGAGAGTTTGGGTCCTCTTTTATTCTTCAAAATTTTTCCTCCTAGGTCTCTCATAATTAATTCAACAATTAGAGATTCTTTCCTTGGTCTTTTGAGAAAGCAAATATGCATGGAAGGAGAGGCTCCTATTATCAGTACTTTATGACTCATTCATCAACCAACATTTACTAAGTATTTCTTATGTGCCAGACAGCTGGCTAGATATCAGGGATCCAAAGATAAAAGTAAAACATTTCCTGAGGGCAAGGACTTGGGAGAAAGTGCTCCAGCAGGAAAGAGAAGGAGGAAAAGGGTGATCTGGGGTCCAAAGGCTAGCCATTTCACCATATTGCTTACAACTGACTTGGCTGGGAAAAAAGAATGCCAAGATTAGGGAGTGAACTGCTGAGGGTGGGGGTGAGAAAGTAAGTTTACCTGTTGTGATTTTGGTTAATGATGAAAAGTCAGGAGGCAACTGACAGCTGATTCATTCTGGGCTTTGCATACCCCACCTCTTTCCTGAGATGGAGTCTCCTTGACCATACTCACTTCCTGACTTGTACCATCATCACAGCAATGCTAGGACCTGGTTTTGACCTCTTCATTCAAACATAAGGGAAGCTTTTTTCAGCAGGGTTTGAGCTGTAGACTCTGGGAACTTCTACAGGCAGCCATATTTTCCTCCAGTTTAGATTTTATATGGGATTTAACAAGGAGAAGCAGTCATAGTGAGAGGCAGTGAAGCCATAACTTTGCAGTCATTTATTTGAAACTTGTGTGTCACTGCCCAGATCAACTCTCTGCCTGCTTTGTGTCAGCTTCAATTTCTCTAGGATGCCAAGATACCCCTGCTAGCAGAGGTGTCAAACACTCACGAAGTCTGGCTGCCTCTGCCATCTCAGCACAGGTACAAAGAGAGGGCGATGGCATCATTCTGCCAAATGTTCTTCCCAACTCAAACATCCTCAGAACTTTCTGAATACCATTCCTCTGCTCCATTCCTTTGACATGGCCCCCAAACTCTGCTTTCTGCCTGGGTCACTGCGCAGCAAAGAGAGGCGCTTCTGTTCCCATAGAAACCTCAGGGAACTGAATAAAGTGGAACCACCCTACCAAGACAACAGGAGCAGCTCTTACATCTACATCTTGTAGGGCACTACTTCTAATCTGCTTCCATGACCCTGGCAATACCGAGGTCTCTGAATCTTCAATTGAAAAGTGGCGCTTATTTTGATTTTTTTTAAAGTAATATTAATGGCATGGTCCCTAGCAGCATTCATCCTAAATCAATATGACAGAATAACTCATTTTTAGGACCAACATGTCTCTCCTTAAATGAACCTGGAATCTGAGAAAGCCTGTGAACTCAGGGCAGCCCCTCCTCCAGCATATCTGAATGAGAAAAATTAGGTCACTGGAAAGATCTTAACAACAGTCTCCAGATACTCCCATGAGTAACCCCAGGAGATCTAACAGTCCTTTCAAAGCAAAAACTTCGTCCATTCTCACAGACAACTAACAATACTACACACACAGAGAATGCTTCATTTTGAGATGTGGGGTAGATTGCTGAGCTCAAAGCGTGGCTTGGGAATTTAGACAGTTATAGGGAAACTTGATGCTATTTCCTCAAGGGACAAAACACTAGGGGATACAACCGAGAAGCTGAGAGGGAGGGATGGGTAAAGCAGGCACTGCAGGGCAAGTAGCACCTGGAAGATCTAGGTATGCCTTACTCTCCTGATGACCAGTCCCAAGCTTGCTCTTCAGATCTTCCTGTCTCACTTTGCCTATCCCCAAAAACCATTTTCTTCCCCTGAACAAATACTGGGAGAACTTATCAAAAATTAACCCACAGTTATTGGGAACTCTTTTATATAGATACTGGACAGAACTGTAGACAAGAGAAATATTTTTGAAACCATCTGTAGTAAAACCTCAATTAACTAGGGTATGGCTTATACAGTTCCACCCCTCATGCAGGTACACAGCCTGCATATGGCATTCTCTTCACCAATTCAGAGTCAGCTATCCATAGCTAGCTAAACGCTCCAGACTTGACTTGAAACTTGGGTTACCAGAACTTAGTCAGCTTATGGGACTCTCAATAAAATGGAATTATTCAGTATTCTGGATTTTGCTATGATTCTGCAGCTGCCTTCTCACACTGGAAGTTCTTTCAGTGCCTTTGGTTTTCTTATTCCGGAATAGCCTTCTGTCCTGCAACCTCCTTCTCTCATTGGTGAGTTCTTCCCAGAGCTTCCATTTTGAGGAATGGCCCAGGCCAGCCATCCCACATTTCTCTCCTGGCTCTTGCTTCTGATTCCCCAGGCTTTATCACCCTGCTTCTGTGAGACTACCACCAAACCTCTAGCTTGAACTAGGTCTTTTCTAGTTTGAAATCTATGATTTTATGCTGCCTTGTACTGTTTTTGTTTTTTTCTAATGTGTGCAAACCTCCTTTCTCCCAATGGAACTGAGGTTTCCAGGAGGTGAGGGACCTGTGCATTACTCATTCTATTACCCTAAAGTACTTGACAAAATGCTTTACCTATTGTAGGTATTTGATCAACCTTAAAAAAATTACTATCAATTGATATTTAGAATAATGATACAGGAGCAAGAAAAAAATACTCAAGCAATTGTCCAATGTTTATAAGGGGTTAAATTGAGTTCTCGGAATAAAAACTTAAATCAACCAACTTCTACTTTCTTGATGGTAAAAGGTACAGATTACCAATTTTGGTTTAATGCCTTCATATACAGCACCCTTATAAGGATACCTTATCATGTCTTCTCTATCTCCAACAAGGTCAGGGATTCTTACCCTGGGATTCCTGAACTTTATAAACATATACATACACACAAAAGTCTGTGTGCACATATGTGCGCGCACACACACACACACACACACACACACACACACACCCCTCAAAACCCAAACAGTGAGCAAGTGAGACTTGGGCTGGAACTTATTATTGACCTATCAATGACAGCCAGACTGATTTGGGTTTAAAAATATAGTCAAGTAGCTCCTTGAATCCCAATGGGCTTTATCAAAGCCTGGTTTTACAGAGTTGTACTTCAAGAAGATCATAGAAGTGGGAGGAAGACTCATATGTACAAAAATATTTATTGCAGCTCTCTCTGTGGTGGCAAAAAAATGGAAATTAAGGGGATGCCCATCAGTTGGGGAATGGCTAAACAAGTTGTGGTATATGAATGTAATGGAATACTATTGTGCTATAAGAAATGAGGAGCAGATGTACTTCATATTTACCTGGAGAGGCTTACATGAACTGATGCTAAGTGAGAAAAGCAGAACCAGGAAAAATTTGTACACAATGACAGACACAACTTATGTGTGACAACCAACTTTGATAAACTGGACTCTTCTCAGCAATGCAAGGTTACAAGACAATTCTAAAAGTCTCAGGATGGAATGAGATGTCTACATTCAAAGAAAGATCCAGAAAGAACAGAGTTTAAATGGAGACTGAAGCAAATTACACGTTCTCTTTCTTTTCCATGTTTGGTTTTATTTCCTCTTTCCCGTTGTTCATTCCATTGGTTACGACCATTCTATACAACCAGACTAATGTCTAATGTGGAAGTATTTGCAGATCCTATACTTGATTGCATGCCTCCATGGGGGAGGTGAGAAAATTTGAAACTCAAGGGATTGTGGAACTGAATCTCGTAAACTAAAAGTAAACAAACAAATCAATTTAAAAAATCATAAATGAAAACTACTTGAGACAAAAGAGTTTAGTATCCTAGTTTTTTTTTAAAACAAAACCAAAAAACAACCACCACAACAACCAAATGACGACAAAATAAATAAGTAGAGGGAAAAAATTTAGCCCACAAACCCCCAGGTCTCTTGAGAAACATTAAGGATCAAAACGTAAACAGCACTTGTTTCTGTTCTGGCCACAAACTCTGAGGGTCTTCACCTCCCAGACGGATTCTTTTGCGAAGGCAAGCTAAGTCACCTTTCGCCTCAGTTCTTGCCTACCCTTTATTCACTGAGTGAGTGTTGTCTCAGACAAACTGAGACCTGGGAAAGGACCTTAGTTTAAAGGGTCCAGGTCTTCCGCTGCATCCCAGGGCCAGTTGTCCGAACCTATGTCTTGCCTCTGGACTCCCGTGACTCTGGAGGAGAAGAGAGACTGATTTGCACAGCCCTGCCTCACTTAAATCCAATTCACTTGCAAATCTAGATACCCTGCTGATGTTATTGGTTCTCTTCAAGAAGGAAGGATGAACAGTAACAATAAGTAACAACTCTAATATACACAGACACACACACACACACACACACACACACACACACACACACAGAGTTCAAGGGCCCCAGGGACTGACTCTCCCCTCCTCCCCTGTCTCTCTGTCTTTCCCTGTTTCTGTCTGTCTCTTGCACATAAAATTATTTCAGTATCATTTCCTTTATAATCCTATAAATTTGCTTTTATGTATTTAAAAATATGATTCAGAGGAGTCAAGGGACTTCACCAGATAGCCAAAGGGGTCCATAAAATAAAAATGTTAAAAGCTCTGATCTAGACACACATACAAGGAAAATCACAGGTCAGAATAAGTGCCCTGAGCTAAAGCAAAAACATAAAAAGTTTCCTAAGCCTTATAAAAATAATTTTCAAAGTTTCTATCTTTTGTCTTCTTTTCCTTCACCCCTTGGCTTCATCCTTCTCTTCTATGGTCTCGTTTCTTTTAGGATATAATGATGGATGGGGATGAGGGAATTATATATTTCATAATGTGAGCAAATGCAATTTAAATGTTATATATACAATATCAACAGCCTCTCAAATACCAAATACGAGAGGAGCCATACCCAAAGCAGAAATCTTCACTGCCTCCTTAACTTTTAGAGGTGGATAGCCAGGTAAAAATGTCACAGCTATGCAGGCTAATGCTAACTTCAAGCCAGAATACCTTGTTCAGCCCTCTCTTAGCTAGCCCATTCTTTTTTTTTTTTTAATTAAAATTATTTTATTATGAATTTAATTTTCAACAAACATAAGCACATTAATATAGAAGAGGAAAGAGGCTTAGATAAGAATCTCTGACTCTCTTCATGTTCTCCTGTCCTTCATCTCCAGTCAGCCTCAGTTTCTCTCCTTTGCACAAATGCATGATGACAGGGAAAGGAAATGATGCTGGAAACTGGCTTCCCTTTATAGCAAAGAGAATAAGCTTTTATATTATCAGCAAAAATGGGACTTAATTATGATGTTGTTCCCTCTCGCCTTTAAAAATGTTCCCATTTGATTCAGTCATTAAAAAAAAAATCTAAGGGAAGTGTCACACAGGATACTAGCAAAAACATCCTTGGATGAATTCTTATTTGGGTTTTTGAGAACACTTGGAATAGGATTCCATGTCCCTGGTGTCCTCTAACCTTCCTGTCTCTGTCACCACCTTTCAGACCCAGTGACCCACATTCAAAATTCTGGTGCTTTCTGACTTTTTCCTTCTCTTACCTCACTAACCCAACCAGTTGTCTTGACATCTCTACATTCACCATCTCTTCTATTGATTCTCCCATTGCAACCCACCCTTGTAGAAATCCTCATTTCTACCCACCTGGACCATTATTCTTAATTCAGTTTTATTCCATTCTCTCCTTCTTTTAACTACTCTCCACATTGCTGCACTGCCTTAATACCCCACATGGGCTCCCTGTTGCTCATACCAAATAAAATGAAAACTCAACCTGGAATTAAAGACCCTTCCCAATCAGGCACCGCTGACTTTCCAGTTTCACACTACTCCTTTCCACATAGTTCATGCTCCAAATCGACATCTGTCCTGTGTACTAATGGTGTCAAACTCAAATAGAAACAGAGACTACTAAACCATACATATAGACAGATCCATATGGGCCTCAGAAAATCATATAGCAATAATATCTATGTTTTATTATATTTTTATTTATTTTGTTAAATACTTCCTAATTAGATTTTAGTCACACTCAGGAGTGTTGTGGGTCACCTGTTGGACCCCTCTTTTATATAATATTATCCTGCATTTGTGCTTCTAGCCACATTGTTTCCTATTCCTGCCATGTCCTTTCCCACTAGAGTCTACTAAAATATGATCAGTTCTTTAAGGATCCCCCGCTGGCTCCACCCTAAAACCTCTACTGAGTCCCTCAATCAGCAACAATCCAGTATTTAGCCCACTGTGAGAGTTTACTAAATGTCTGCTGACTGAATTTGATTCAGTCCTTCCCATCTCAGTCTTCCTATAGTATTCAACCTGTACCATTCATGTCGAGGCATTATAGTAGTGTATAGGAAGAGTACATCTGAACCCTGAGTTCCAATTGTGTATAAGTCAATTTACTTCACTGTCTCTCACCTGGGAAAAGGGGCTGATGTTTCTGCTACCTTTCTCAGATGGCGGTCTGGGTAAGAATAATTTGTAATTTTGCACTGCAGCTATTTGTCTGAATGTTATATTCCCTTACTAGATTGTAAGCCAAAGGAGGGCAGCAGCAGTCATTTAATCTTTTTTATGTACCTTAGACAGCCATAATCTTTACCTGAAAATGCTGTCAGAATTTTAAAAAAATATATTTTGAATACGGCGACAGCAACAGACTGAATCTGTTTTTTTCTTTTTTTTTCTCATTTTGTAGGGGGGAAGGCAGGGCAGTTGGGGTTAAGCGCCCAAGGTCACACGGTTAATAAGTGTTAAGTGTCCAAGGCCACATTTGAACTCAGGTCCTCCTGACTCCAGGGCCAGTGCTCTATTCATTGCACCACCCAGCTGCCCCAGAATCTGTTTTTCTAAAGTCAAACTAGCTAAGCACCGAGAGGCTCATCACCAGGAGGTTGATGTCTGAAGGATGAATTCTCTGGCCACAACAAGCTATGAAACAAATTAAAATGTAAAAGGGCTTTCCTTTCTTAATGCCCCCTTTCCCTGTCATTTTTCCAATGACAGAGTCAGAGAGACAGAAAGGGGGGCAACAGATTCTAGGAATCATACAGTCTTTTTTTATCACCTATAAACTGTAACTTAGCTACTGATATAGTAAGTGTGAAGTTCTTGTTCAATGACCAAGAAGTAAAAAAAAGAAAAGAGAAAGAAGGAAGCAGTAGCTAAACAGAAGGATGATCACAGGTTCTCCTTGAAAAGGCAAATAAAGGAGTTGGCAAAGATGGTTTTATCAGACATTCAAAGGCAAAAATAAGTCTAATTTCAAAGGATATTTCAACTATTCATATTGCAGTGGATTTTTAAAAAAAGTATCTTCCAAAAGACCTCACTGAAAAATAATTGCAAGTTATGCACCAATATATTTTGAAGAAGAATAAGAGGTAGAAAAATTCCACGGAGGGCTTGGTAAGATCCTACCAATTAAATTAACATCCATTAGCTATTCGGTGATTTCAATGTAAAAGTGGGAATAGGTGAGGACAGTGAATAATAGGTTGGAGAAAATGTATCAGGAACAAGGAGAGATGCCAAAGACGCTGAGACTACATGAAAGTTTCACATTTATACATCTTGAACACCTTCAAGAAGAGAATTAGGGGGTGATCACCAACTAACACTATAAGAAGTGAAATTGATTATATTTTAACAGATAGGAAATGAGTCATTACTGATGTGGGAATCATTCCTAAGTCAGTTGACTCTAGAGTTAGACTCTAACTTATTGGAACAAAAATTAAAATCAAGTCATATCAGGCATGCTCAAGCTAGAAAAGCAAATAAAAATGTGAAAAAGTGATGTCATGAAATTAAAACAACTCTAATATGACTGTTCCGAAGAAGTTATTGAAGATGAAAAATGTGAAATTAAGGGAAGAAATGACATTGACACTGACTAATAATTTAACACAGAAATTCAAGCAATCTAAATAAGGTGCCAAAATGAGGTGACGTTTTAAAAGAGTTTTAAAACTTCTTTAGTCAGTAATCACTTGACTTACTTGCCAAGTGAAAGAAATATATAGAAGACAAGAACAGTGCCAACTTAGAATATCATTAACTTGTTTGAAAATAATAGAGAGAAAGACAATAGAAGATGATGAACATTTTCACTATATAAAACAGGGAGAAGTGGAAAGGAACCTTGTTGGTGAGACAGTCAACTAAGCAAAGTCTTCCTGGGGGAATATGAGGATGAAACTGATGATGGATAACCAAAAATGAAAGATAGAAGTGATCCTTAAAGATTTTTATAATAAATCCTATTCACTATCAGAGAAGGTGATGCCACTGCAGTTGGACTCTACACAATAGTCCTACATGTGCTTATACAGCAGTTAGAAATGCTACTTAAAGTATGAAAGTATTAAATGCTAAAGTATGAAAATGGAAAATCAGCTGGATTAGATCAAGTGCACATAGAAAAGATCCATGGCAAGATAATTGCCTGGAGGCAAGATAATTGTATGAGCATTAAAATATCAATTCACAAAGTATCTGAAGTATTGGAAATATAGTAAAGGCATGAGGAAAATCTTCGAGCTTACTATACCAAAAAGATGACGGGCAGATCATCAGCAAATAGCAGTTCAAACCATAGATACAGGAATGCCTAAAAAGCTGTGGTATAGAAATGTAAGAAATGTATAGAAATGTGCTACAAGAAACTAATATGAGGAATATAGGGAATCAAGGAAAGATTTATATGAACTGATGCAAAGAGAAATAAGCAAGATCAGGAAAACACCAAATGCAATGATTACATCAACGTAACTGAAAACAGCAAAACAGCAGACATTGAATGCTGTGAAATCGCATTAACAAAGGTCAGCCACAAAGAAGAGATAAGAGATAAAAAAAGATGCCTCTACCTGATTATTTGTAAAGGAAGAGACTATGGTTATGAAATACTGTGGGTAATGCCAGATTTTTTTGATGGGTTAGTTTTTTGGCACTTTGGAAGAGGAAGGGAGTGACACAATGGGAAATGTAGATCATGTAAAAACAAAAGATACAGACAACTGACTAGAAAATACCTTGTGTATATGCCTACTTTCCCATCCATATAAATATTTTATGGGAATAGAATATGTACAAGTTGAGGATATCTTTGGTGTAGGTATTACTGGGAGTAGAGTGAGTGCTACAAGTGACATTCCACATTGAACCACACTTTTATCACCATGTAATTCATAAAGAGATGGAGACAAGTAAGGCTCCTACTGTGCTTATTGGCTCAAAAAAGCTTGATTCAGAAAGCAAAATACCACCTTAAAGACTCTTTTAATAAGATATATTCCATACAAATAACAAATTTGTGCAAGATTCCTTAAAAGCTATAACAATAGGGATAATGTTGTCTGACAGCCTTCTGATCGTTAATATTTGCAGGTGAAATTTTGGCAGTTGCATCAAACCCTGGGACACTGCAAGGTCTTCTGGATAAGATTCATAACAACCAGAAAGAGTTTGGACCAACTATCCCCAGAAGGAAAACCAGGTGCATAGAGTGCTGGTCTTACAAGTCAGGAATACAAGTTTGAATCCTTCCTCAGAAACTTATCATCTGTGTGATCCTAGGCAAGTCATAAAACCTCTACTTGTACTTTGCTGATTTTCTTTGGAAGTCTCTTAAAAATACTGGGACAAGACTTTGCACCCTGCTGAATTACTGTGAACAGGTTAGCAAGATCATGAGATTGGGTGAGTACTTGACGACTTTTAAAGTCCCTTGTAGTTCTAAATCTATGATCTTAGGAAGGAAGGAAGGAAGGAAGGAAAGTAGGAAGAAAGGAAAGCAGGAAGGAAGGAAGGAAGAAAAAAATGCCTACTGTGTGCTAGGTATTGTGCTAAGTACTCTGCAAATATTTTCTAATTTGATCCTCACAGTGACTCTGGAAATTAGGTGCTATTATTATCCTCATTTTACAGTTGAAGAAACTGAGGCTGAGACTTGCCCATAGTCATACAACTCATAAGTGTCTGAGGCTGAATTTGAACTCATGTCTTTCTGACTCCTAGCCCAGCACCCTATCCACTGTGCCATGTATGTGCCTAAGGAATAGCTACTGTGTTTGATTGTGACATACAACTAAATGAACAGTCTTTGGAACTGCAAATGGACAAGTTGGGCCCAGAATTAATCATGAGATGGAAAATTTCAAGGTTCCTTTTCTAACTCCCAATTCTACCTGCAACAAAGATCTATCTGTTTCAAACCCATAATCTAACATCATGGTGTGGCTGTGAGTCATGGAACACTACAGTCTCTGTAGAATCGAAACTGACACTAGACTGAATGGATGGAAACTGTCTACAACACATAACAAATGAGGAACTCTAGAGAAGAACAGGAGTGGCTGATGATCTACTTATTATCAAATAAAACCAATAAGCACTTATTAAGCACCAGCTATGTTCCAGGCATTGTGCCAAGCACTGGTCATGTGATGAGAGTAAATGATAACTCTTAGACGATATGTTCCATTGCTGTCCTCAAGGTGTCAAGAGAAAGTGAGGAAGAACTACAACACATCGGAAAGACCCCAAAGTTTATGGGATGATAGAGACAAATGTCATGTAGGATGGGTTGGCATGAGTGGGTAGATTGTGATCTACAGTTGGACAGGACATCACTTGGATGTCCTGTCTCTACTTTGCTGCTCTGCCTGGTTTCAATTCCACAAAACAAGATGCACCTCTCAAGATAAGCTCATCACCTCTAAACTCACCATCATACAGCTAACTCAAACTTTGACTGACACCACCTCCCTTAGCCTCTTCTCTCATTTGATTAGAGGGTTCCAGGGAGGAACAGCGAACTCTTCCCAATGCAACACCACCTCCCTTAGCCTCTTCTCTCATTTGATTAGAGGGTTCCAGGGAGGAACAGCAAACTCTTCCCAATGCTTTCCTTTATAGAGAGCAGAAACTGGACCCTCAGTTCACTCCACTTTGCATCAGTTGCTCTGCCTAATTTCAGCTCCACACAATAAAATTCCCCCTTTGTGTGTGGTCTCTGCCTTCAGATTGTAAGCTCCTTGAGGGCAGTGACTGCCTTTCTTTTTACTAATTTTATCCCTAGCATTTCACACAATGCCTGGCACATAGTAGGTGTTTAATAAATGTTTATTGGATTGGGTTGGATGAGATCACTTAAACATTTGAGTATTTGAGCATCTTCCCAGGTACTCAACAAAATGTTCTGAATTTAACACATGTTTAATAGATGTCTGCTAAAATTAGAGTTTGTTGAAAAACCACATGAATGAAAAGTAAAGAGAAACAGATCCCTTCTGTCATCCTTAAGCTTGCCTAAGCATCTGCCAGGATCTACAAGTAAGTACTATTCTGGGTTGCAAAATACAGGCATAGCAAGTCACTTGCAGGTAAGCTTTTGAATCAAGATGGAAATGCTCAATTCCATAAGAACTTGTGTCCAAATCCAAAGCTGATGCTTAAAAATGACTGTAGAAAACTTGGAGAAAGACACAGAAGAGAGGAACTTATAACAGTCCAGCTTTTCTTCCTTCTCTGACTTTCTTTGGAAGTCTCTTAAAAATACTGGAACAAGACTTTGCATCCTAATGAATTACTTGAACAGGTTAACAAGATCACAAGAAGAGCCTATGAAAAAAAGGGTGCACTCAAGAGTACATTATTAATGAAACCCATGGATAGGAGTACTCCAATCTCAGATTTTTCAAATTGCATCCCTTAATAAGAAAGCTCTTGCCTATTCAATCTACTGATGAAGATTAGGATAACGAGACATATATAAGATTACATTTACTTACTTCTGGTCCTCGGATGGTTTTCAAGGGATTGAACACAATAAGGTATTGAAAAAGAAGAAGCAACACAAAGGGGAGCATTGGGAATTTCCCACCCCTTTAATTTGTCAGTTGAGAATCTTCCCTCCTTCAGGGCAGGTTTTCAAAATTGATGTGAAACCTACTTTGGATCCTAAAAGGGGGGGGGGAGGGAGGGAGGCTTGTTTTCTTAGGATTCTACACTGATTTTTAACAGAGTTTCTATGCCTACAGGCATTTTTTTCAGCAGGCTCATTTCCATAGTTTTATAGATAAATAATGAATATATGCATCCTGGATAATTATATAAAACCACTTCAATGTTGAAGGCAGAGTAGGGAAGAACCATCTTTGGCTATTATTCACTGTGCAGAGGTTGATCCAATAGCTCATGAAAAGGGCTTGGGTTTCCATTTTGTAGAGTTCTTGAACCCCGCTATTGAAGTTTGATTTAGGATAGCTGTCCCATAAGCTCTTCTGTTAGAGGGGGAAAGCCAGTCTTTGGCACCAAAGTCTCCCAATCATTACTGACAAAGCCTCTTGGCTCTACAAAATACCAAATGTAATCTGAGGAACTAAACTAGGTTTTTCAGTTAATAATATTTGATTTTTTTCAACCTTAACAAACACCACCACTCTGGTACCTTCTCTGAGCCAGCCACTGCCTCTGAAACTGCTCTGAGGAAACTTTATAAAATATCATAGCATCCTGAAAAGTCATATTTTTTGAAGCAGACAGAAGATATCTTCTTCCTAGGGACAAGGTCACAAGGCCTGTTTTTGCTGGTCCTCTGGAATTCTCACTGGAGAAAATTAATTCACTTGATAGAAAATTAAGTATTTATGGCAAATAATTCTGTAACATTCAGAATTCTCTTCTTCTGATCGAACTGTTTAAACTGCAGAAAGAAATCGTTTGATACTCTATCTGAGACAGAATTCTGGGCTAGGTAGACTGCCTTATGTTCTCAAGACTCATGTTGACCGGTGAGTCAGGGAAATTTTGAGTGATACAATAGTGCCCTCAAACACATACCCTTCATTGCTCTGCAATGGACAGATAACATCCAAAAGGATCTACTTTCCTGTTGGCATTTTTTATTATTTCACCCAAACTAGATGAAGGCTAAGGTTGAGTAATGTCAGCACTCAAACCACATGTATTGAAATAAGTCTGCTCCTCTTGAAGATAGCAGTCCTGGATAAGAATCTGTTATGTGGGGTCTATATTTAGACCTTTTGGGGATGTGGTACAATTTGATAAGGAGACACAGCAATTTCACCCTTAGAAGTTTCAATTTGGTGATCATGGGATCATAGATTTAGAGTTGATAGAGAACTTAAGAGGTCAAATACAATATATAGAATTATAAAGACTATAAAATATATAATATATAGAATTATATAAAGAATTATAGAATAAATAATAACAAATAGAATTATAAAATAGAGAACTTGAGGTCAAATATATAAAATATATTTCTTTATATAGAAAATATATATAACTGAAGCACAGTTATAAAAAATACTTTAAATCAAGCTTAGAGATCCTTGGTTAAGAGCTGACATTAATAGGTGTTGTTAGCAGAGGGTTCTGTCCTTCATGGGAAGCCTGCCCTTGTGTAGTTACTGCAGGATACTTGGCATGGGGCCATTTTAGTGACTTCCAGATTGGAGGAGGGCATGGTGATCATTGGGAATTGCCTTTGCTCCAGGCTCTAACAGGCAAGACATCATAGGAGAAGTGAAGCAGCTAATCATATCTTCCCCTTTGTCCCAAGTATCTTCTCTTCTAACCGATGTCTAGAATTTTACAAGATCATAATAGATTCCTTTATTTTAGTGGCAGTAGTAGTAGTAGCAGTAATAGTAGTAGTAGTAGTAATAGTAATAGTAATAGTAACAGTAGTAGTAGCAGCAGCAGCAGTAGTAATAGTAACAGTAGTAGTAGCAGCAACAGCAGCAGCAGTAGAAGCAGCAGCAGCAACAGTAGCAACAGTAGCAGTAATAGTAATAGTAACAGTAGTAGTAGCAGCAGCAGCAGTAGCAGTAGTAGCAGCAGCAGTAGTAATAGTAACAGTAGTAGTAGTAGCAGCAGCAGCAGCAGTAGCAGTAATAGTAACAGCTAGCATTTATATAGCTCTTTAAGACTTGCAAAGTATTTTACCAATATTATATTATTTTATGTTCACAATAACCTTGGGAGATGGATGCTTTTATCACCCTAGCCATTTTACAGATGAGGAAACTGAGACTGACATAGATTTAGTGACTTGCTCAGGGTCGCACAGCTAGTGAATGTTTGTAGCATTAGTGTCTCTTTGTAGGGTCTTTCTTTAAAATGTCAGCATTCTTGAGAGAGATAACTTGTTAAATCCACAATATGAAAGAAGTTATCAAACATTCCTTGTCCCTAATAGGAGAGCTAGGATAACATGAAAGAAAGATTAACTGGAATGGTAAGTGGAGAATACTAAAAGGAGAACACAAAAGAATGGCAAGGAAACCTCAGAGGACAAAATTTGCCTTGGCATCAGTGTTTTAGAAGAGAACACTAAATGCTAACAAATGGGGGATTCTCAAGCAGGGCATTATAATGAAACACCAGATATATGAGGCTCCATCAGTTAAAAAAAAATGAATTTATAAATTGATATACTTATATATACATGTATGTATGTATGTATGTACATATGCATGTGTGTGAATAAAATAGAAGCTCCTTGAAGGCAGGGACTGTTTCGTTTTTTGTTTTACATTTCCAGTGTGTAACATGTCTTGAACCTGGCACATGGTAGTCACTTGATATAGATGGTTGATTAATTCATTGAGACTCACCAGTCATTAAATTTTATCTTTTACCAAAGGTGGCAAGCATTCTAATAATAATAATAATAATAATAATAATAATAATGAACATTTATATAATGCTTACTATGTGCCAGGCACTGTTATAAGTGCTTTACAACTATTTTCACTTGATTTTCACAACAACCCTGGTAGGTGCTACTATTATCCCCATTTTACAGATTAAGAAACTGAAACAAGCAGAGGTTAAGTGACTTGCCCAGGGTCACACAGTTAGTAAGCATCTGAGATCACATCTGAACTCAAGTTTTCCTGACTCCAAGTCCAGCACTCTATCCACTGGGCCACCTAGCTACCCCAAACCAGGAAAGCTTATTTACTTACCTAAAGGATTTTTTATTTTGTTGGTATAACTCTTCCCTACACAGATCCAGACTGCAACCCCTCTACCATTTGGTAGATGGTTTTACGAGATAAATTGTGGCCATAAAACGCATCTTCTTATAGTCAACCTGGTGGTAAGTTTTCCCTGAATTTAACTGGATTATTCCTTGGGCAATAGATGTGTACAATCCTACTTAGTGCCTTTCCAAATTAGAAGGACCTGCCTGATTTTGTGCTTTGATGGAATAACCTTCAAGAACCTCATGTCACCTCTACAAATCTTCCTCAGAGGACTTCAGTAGAACAAAACCAAAGAATAGAAGACTATCACGTAATATTGGTGTTAAATGAAAATTCTATGAAGTGGAGAATAATTTTTTGTAGCATTTTATGTATTACATAAATTTTTGTAGCAATTTATGTATTACAATATAACATTGAACTTAACCAGGTAGGGAGGGAGTCTGATGCCCACCTTTCAAAAAGTGACTAATTTCCTCCCAGGGAATTTCTCCCCCAGGGAGAGATTATTCTCCCCTGGTGAATGCAAACATTTCTATTCATCCACTCTCTCAGTTTATATTGTCATAGAAAGAAAGGATGATTAACACTATTATCACTACATCTATGATCTTTGGTTTTCCGTAGGTACTTTCATTGATCTCTCCCCTCTTCAATGTCTCACTGCAAAGAAAAGCAAGGCCTACGGAGTACTTTCACAACAATAACAAAGATAAGAGTTGCTGGGATACCTCAAAGGCAAATTCTACCAGACCCCCAAAGAAAGGCGAATAAGTAGGTCCATAAGAGACCAAAGAAAGAGAAAAGATCCCACATGGGAAAAACTGTTTATAATCACTCTTTTACAGCAACAAAGAACTGGAAACTGAGATAGTATCCATCAAATGAGGACTAGCTGAACACGTTAAGGTATGGGGATGTTATTAAATTCAATTGTACTAAGAAACAATGAAAGGGATGATTCCAGAGAAACCTGGGAAGATTTCTACGAAGGAGGTGAATAGAACAAGGAGAATAATTTATATAGTGACAACAATGGGGAGGGGGAATGGACAAGGTTACCAAAAGAGAGAGGGGGAAAAAGAAGAGGTGCATTGGAGCATTAAGAAAAATGCACAACAAAGGACAGGAGGAAGGGCAGAAGGAATCACAGACAAGCAAGATAGCTTTGAAAGTGACATGTGAAATTTATTACTTACAAAGAAAAGCAGGATGTACTTAGTGATTAAAAATTTCATGTGCAATCAATTTTTTTTCTGTTCTATCGTGTCTATGGAAATGTTCATTTTTTTTCATGTTTCTGAAAATTCAGAATAAAGAAACTAAAAAAGAAGTAGATGATAAAAATAAGAAAATGAAACAGAGGGATTAAGTCACTTGCACACTTCCTAGATATTGAAATAGAAGCTGATTCTTTCACAGTTAATCAGAGTTGATCAAGTTCAGGACCATGAGAAAGCATGCTGTTAACCTTGAAAGAAAGGAGCTAATTGAACATACTGTTCACTCACTGGTGTTCAACCAATAGACAAGAGACTATGGCATCTGACATTTGGCACTGACCCACTTTCTCTTGGAAACAAAGTACAAATTTCATCTGTGAGAAAACATTTACTATTTAACATTTCCCCATAAAATATGAAGGAGTTGTGATTTCTTCAATGTAGGGAATATCTGGTATAGGAAGTCCCTCCACTAACAGCAATACTGATCACAACCCATCATGCCTTAGAAGAGAAGGCCTAGGAAGTTGCTTGAGGCATACTGAGCTATCTAGGGTCACATAGCTAGTAAATGCTAGAATAGGGGTAGGGAACCCTATGCTAAAGGGTAGGATTTGAATCCAGAACTTTGTGATGACAAGTCCAGCACTCCACCACTCTGCCAGGCTGCTCAGAATACAAGCAACCCACGAATTTTGACTCTTCTTTTCAGAAAATTTCTTTATTTCCAGGTTACACCTGCAAAGTCATTTGGGCTACAATTCAAACCCATGACTGCTTTTGAGACTCTCCAAGTTTCCACATCCAGATGTCCTGACACCTCACTTGGAAATCAGCTGTGACTATTTTTAATGAGTATGAAACCAAGCAAATAAGGAATATTTCTTCAACTATCAATCCCCACTGCTTGTCCATTTCCAAATGCTCCATTAAAACTTTTGAAAATCCCAAATATCCCTAAGACAGTAAAGGGAAGGTGAATGCCAGGGAATCAATGTGACTAGATTTTATATTCTAGAACAATTTGTTCCCTCCAATGCATGTTTAGCAAAAGCTCTGAATAAAAGAAGCCTGATTGTGAGTTTAGCTGCCTTTAAAGAGTATGTAGCTCTCAGATCATCTCTGCGGGACATAGATGGAGAAAAGGAATGGGTGACAAGGACCAGATCTAAATAAGAATGTGCCTATGTCTTGTAAGTCACGAGGTAGGATGCTGCGGGTAGGGGGGAGAGAAAGATAAAAACAAAACAAGTGGAGTCAAAATGTAAATTATCACCCTACTATAGAAACTTAACATAAAGAAATGATATATTCACAGCTCAGATAACGCATTTCTAATCACCTTAGAAATCATTCTTTGCTAGCTCCCAGGAAGGAACAAACAAAATAAATGCTGCCTAAATAGGACTGAATGGCAGCCTGCCATGACTTCATGAATTACTGAAGGTCCTAAGTCTAGAGCTGAAGTGTCCAACTCCTTCACTTTACAGATTATCAAACTAAGGCCCAGGCAAGTGAAATTACTTGCTCAGATTATACAGGTTGTAAACCTCAGAGGAAGGATTTGAACTCAGGTCCCCCAACTCCATAGTTAGTGCTCTTTCCGCTCTAGCACATGGTCTACTTCAGACAATATCCCCTCTCAGCTAAAATATTTCAATAGCTATCTCCCTGGCCTCCCTTGTTTCCAGACTCTCTTTTCTAATCCATTCACCTCATCGTCAAATTGATGTCTCTAAAATGCATATCTAACCATGTCATTCCCCTACAAAACAAATTTTACGTGGCTCCCTATGGTTATAAAATCCTCCTGCCAGCATTTCAAGGCCCCAGCAATCTGACTCTTCTCTGTACTTTCAACTTCATTTTATGCTGTTCTCCTTCACAATCTCTCAGTTCTAAACAACTGGTCTTCTAGATGGACCCTGTATTCGAAGTTATATCACTAGTACTCACGCCTTTGCACAGGCTTTTCCCCATACCTAGAATACACTCCTCCTCATCTTTATCTCTTAGAATTCTTAACTTTCTTCAGAACACAGCTCAGATGCTACCTCCCTCACAAAGCCTTTCCTGACCCCCAAGTTGTTAGTGATATCTTCCCTGTAAAATACTTTTGCATAACTTTGTATTCATAAATCTGCATAAGTGTTGTACCTTCCTGGTACTTGGGCTCTTAACCCAGGGTCCATGGACTAGACTTCAGGATGTCTATAAAGTTGGATTATTACTGTTGTTTAGTCATATCAGTCATTTTCACCTCTGTGACTCCATTTGGGGTTTTCTTGGCAGAGATACTGGAGTGGCCTGCCATTTCCTTCTTCAGCTCATTTGACAGATGAGGAAACTGAGGCAAACAGGGTTAAGTGACTTGCCCAGGGTCACACAACTAATAAGTGTCTGAGGCTAGATGTGAACTCAGGTCTTCCTGACTCCAGGCCCACCACTCTATCTATTGTGCCATCTAGCTGTGAAGTTGTATAGGAAAAAATAATTTATGTATTTATTTCATTAATTTCTGATTGGATTTAGCATTTCCTTCAATTATTAATTTTTTAAAAAATGATTCTGAGAAGGGACCCAAGAAGGTTAAGAACCCTGCTGTAGCAGAAGGTGAGCTTCTTGAAGACAGGAACAATTTCATATTTATATTTTCATCCCCAGCACTTTACACATAGTGGGAATTTCATATATGTCTGTGGAATTGAATTATTGAAGAGCAAGCATTATTGGATTTGGTTGACAGGATAGGGTGGACTGTCTGAGGGATGGCAGATTTTTGCTGCCATTGCTACTGATAGTGTCATAGAAAGGGAGGAATGTGTGGTGATATGATGAGATCAACATGCATGGCAAGGACATTCCAGGGGAGGAGAGCAGGAATTCTCCAGGCCTGGCCTACAGCACACATTGTGGGGGTCTTGCCAAGGAAGCATCTGCAGGCCAGCTCTGGAATGGCTGACAGGTGGTGCTTAAGGGCTAAGAAAACAAACAAACAAACACACATATGTTGTGCAGAGCCTTAGAAACCACGCATGCTGGGAAAGAGGTGCAAGCTGACTTTAATATTCCTTAAGATACTTCACATATTGGTCAGATTCGGGAAAATTGGAAGACTGAATTTCACATCATTAGAATGTAGGTGTTTAACAAGTGCTTTTAAGTCTGATAGAATTCCTTAGATTCTTGAAACAGGAAACAAAGCAGGCAATAAGGAATAGTTTTTTTGCTAAATCTGGCCAGTGTATAAAATGTGCAAGAGGGTCACCAATTTAATGAAGAAAGCATAATTCTGCCTTTTTCCTTGGTGCCAAAATTCCATACGATTTATGTTCAAGGAGGGCTCCTGAGAAGCAGGGCAGAAAGAAGAAATGATGTTCTAGTCCGTTCTTATATTTAAGCACAATTAGACACCTGATTACATTATCAATCAATATGTCAATCTCCTCACATCAGTAATTATGATTTATGTCGGCATTCTGGCTCTCTAATTCATGGCTTGAAGTGTGTTTCCTTTTATTTAGCTGCAGGGTAGGTCTGATTTGAATATATTTCGCCTATTTGACATTCCTTTCCAAAGAAAGGCTTTTAGCATGAACATACAATCCTTTCAGAAGAGATGGGACGTTCAGATAAAGAAGCAAGATAAAACTGGGTATAATGGAATCTAACAGAAAGCAATGCGGAGGCCAGAACCCGATGAATGACTTTATCATCACAAACTAACACGTACACTGTACCTATTTAGATGCAGAGATTAATTGAAAGAAAACCATGTCCCCTGCCTGGCAAAGGCAGACCTATGAAACAAGATATGAGCTGCCAAGAGTATTGCATTTGGAATCAGTGTTCCAATCCTGACTCTCCCACTTACTTTGTGTATGACCTTGGGAAAGTGACTTAACTCTGACAGGGTCCTGGTTCCTATAATATAAGGGGCTTGAATTAGTAGACCTTTAAAGTTTCTTTATATGCTAAAAAAGATGATTCTATGTCATGGACCAACAGTGACCAAGACTCGATCCATGACAAGGTGATAGCCTCAGTAAGGGTATTTGTCAAATATTAGAGATACACTCATTTTATTCTTTGTAGCTAAAAGTTGACACTATTTTAGAGAGAAATTCTTTCCCAAATAGTGGGTTTGTTGAGCATGGGGTTGCAGAGGGTGAAGGGGAAGGGAGAAGGATGCAGCCAGTGAAGAAACCTAGAAATCTAGACCCACGGCCCTTCTTCTATATAGGCTTGAAATTAAGGGTATTTCCCCAAGCTTTGGGGGTTAAGAGCTTGCAGAATTAGCCCTTCAGTAATCTGCTCTATCCATATTTGAGTCAAATTTTCTTATTTGGATACCAATAACATTATGATTCTAAGAAGGAACCCACAGTTTAAATTTTACTGCACAGCCCAAATAAATATGAGCAGGCTGCCAAAACTGCCTACATAAATCTCTCTGATCTCCTAGGTAACACTAAGAAGAGAGGAGACATGAGGAAAAACTGTTTTTAACCTGAAGATGGAAGCAGCAGAACCTGTGGAAACCCTGGACCGAGAAAACAAGACCTGGTCTAATAACCTCCAAGGGCAAGGCTGTCAAATTCCTACTGGCTGAGAAAGCTGGCAAGAATGACCTTTTATTCTGTTGAACACCTATCACACAGGCCTACTGGATGACTTGTGTTCAGCTGTTAGGTGATCAATTACTTCCAAGGATTCCGGGGTTCCTTTGAGGAACCAATTTAAAGACTAAAGTGACAGATATTTCCTTAAGATCAGAGTTGTGCCTTGTGCTATTGGGGTGTCTTTCAGGACTACAGATGTTCAATCCTGCTGATCTTTCATTAATTCAGTCCAATTCAAGCGTCTATAACTTTGGGTTCAGTACTAATCCCAGCAAGGAATACAAAAAGCGTCCCCCTCCCCTCAAGGACCTTATGATCTAGTGCAGGAGTCAAGACAGCTTAAAAACAATTATAGGAGAATACAAGACAAAATAATGAAGTACCCAAATATGTGAAACAGAGAGTGAGTGCCCTGTGAAGTCAGAAAGGAGTAACATTTGTGTGCAACTAATTGGAGGTGATAGGCAAAATGTGGACAGATTGAAGAGCAGGGAGGGCATTACAGCTGGAAAGAACAGCATGAGGGAAAACTGAAACGTGAGGCTACCTAAAGCTCACATTCCTTTAAGACTGGATGAGAGATGCTAATTATTCTGAAAATAACTGTCTGATAATCAGCAGTGCCAGGCTTTTGCCTACAAATTGTCTCAAGTGAACATAACTGAGTCAAATGAAAGGGCGAAGAGTTTTTAGGAGGGTATGTCTATGACAACAGAGAGGAATAAAGAATCTACCTGACAAATGAAAGAGGCCTTTCCACAATGGACTTCCTGTGGAAGAGAGTGATATAGGGGGAAGGAACTCACTCACTGGATCGATGTCAAAGGTGGCAGCCATTACTTGTGACCTATACTCCCACAAGGAATACCTCCAGATTTTCTGCAGTCTGAGTTCCCTCTTTTGAAACTGTCTCCAGGAAGGAACCAGAGAAAGCAAGAGAATGAAGCAGTACTGACATACCTCCTTCCC
The DNA here is from genome assembly GCA_028627135.1 of Pseudochirops cupreus. NCBI lineage: Eukaryota > Metazoa > Chordata > Mammalia > Diprotodontia > Pseudocheiridae > Pseudochirops > Pseudochirops cupreus. The sequence goes on from CM053581.1 coordinate 132,120,420, forward strand.
TGCCTTGAAAAACCAACACAGTTTTCCGAGTCAGCCTTGAGTTCAGGAGGCACAGACTCTGCACCTGTCATTTCCAATTTCCGGGAGCCCAATTTCCATCCGTTTTTCTCTCCCAGAAAATAATTCTAGTTATTCTTGTGTGCAATCATGCTTCACTGGCTGCCTAAATTGCATTCTTTGAAAATGTAGCCTGTTAATTAAATGAGGCAAAAGAAGAGGGATTAGGCGTAAAGTTGGTAATTAATAAACATATACGAGCAGTGGCTCAGCTCCTGTTACAGAGGGTGCTTTTAGGGCAGCCTCTCTTCCCTCCCTGTTTCATGCACTCATCCCTCCTACTGCTCCACCACCAATCCCCTCCACCCCCACCCCCCTCTCTAGCATCCATTGCACACAGATGATTAAGAACCAGCCAGCTTACTGCTTCTCTTATCAGTTTTCTATACAGATGGGATCCTGAGTAGGGATGGTACTCAGCAAAATTTTAAAGCAGATTAGTTTGTTTTTGGTGTGTTTCAATCTTCCTTTCTCTATCCCTTACCCAAGTGCTCAGTGGCTTCATGAGGTCCTCTGATCCTGCAGCAGATACCTCCCCTCCCATACTGTTTATTTCTAAGTTTTACACTTTTCCTTCCCCTTCCCCACAATTAAAACTCACCCATCCCCCCATGTCCCTATCTCCCAGACCCTTGATAAGAGACTAGCTCACTAATCTGACACATTAACTGTACTTGAGCTATTAACCTGTCAGCTCTCTTAAGTAATGTCTTTGTGTGTTAACAGAGGCCTTCCACACTTTCACTTAAAAAACGGGAAAATGGGAATTCCTGAATGCTTTTTGGGGCAAACTGTTTGTTTACTTGGGGAGGGGAGAGGAAGGGGGATTAAGGCGGCAGAAAAGGCAGGGGATTTCATCCTGTAGGGGGCTGTCTTCTCTGCTCACATGAGTGGTCCATCTCAAGCCCAGGGGTCTGGTAAATCAGAGTTTTGTATCAATTCAGGCCTTTCTATTTCAACAAAATGGAATTCACACAAGATAAGAAATAATACCAGGAATAGCAAACATTTCCACATTGCATTAAGACCCAAAATGTAGTTCAAATTTACAAATGATCAATTTTTGGTAAGTATTTTACTAAGTTCCATGATAGACAACTGAATTCTGGATCAGGAAAAGTCCTGAACACTCTCCTGTTCTGTGAGCTTTGGGACAAATCACTGTAAATAAGTCTCAGATTTTGCATTGAGAGAATAGGGATAGTTCATTAGGAAGGGACCAGATGTTGATACTTTATGGCCAATGAAATACATATTATTCTCTCTGAATTTGGGACTTTAACTTAGGACTGAGCTCCTTGGAGATGCTAAAGTCCATTAATCAGCAAATATTTCTCAACAATCAGACTATTAGGAATCTATAAAAAAAGAGTTAATTCTTAACTTATTCCTTGACTTTAGTCACAGTATACAATAACAAAGAGCATGCTGGTAAATGGGCCCAGATTTTCTCTGGGTCTAAGTAGGTCCTCCCAGGACAGTAGACAGGTGCTTTGGGAAGCTTGTTGGTTGGTGTTTTTAGTTCTCAAAAAGGAACAAAATGACATCACTATGTTGTGGTTAAGGTACAGTGTGTCTAATTGTGGTTGACCAGACCAATATGAGCCGGGCAAGATCTACCACAGGTTGGGCACAAATAGTTCATATTTGGGGAAGCTACATTACATATTTCAATAGCCTAGGATACAGTTTCATAAACTCATGCTTTAACTGCTAAGATGTTATTTTATGTCAACCTGAAGTACTCTTGTTTTTTTCCTCTGGCAAGGCAATTCAGGTTAAGTGACTCCCCAAGATTACATTGCCGGTAAGTGTCAAGTGTCTGAGGCTGGATTTGAGCTAAGGCCCTCCTGACTCCAGGGCTGGTGCTCTATCCACTGTGCTACCTAGCTGCCCCAACTTGAACTACTCTTTAGTATGATTTTGCTCCATGAATGACATGCTGTAGAGTATGCATGAGTCTTTTCAAGGAACTGGGGTTACATGATTGCTCATATCCTTTTCAGCTAGAAAATTCTACATCTAAGGCATTGAAACATTTCATAATAGGACCTGACTGAGCATAAAGCACTATCACCCTAACATCCAAAGTAGTTCTTACTTCATGGCTAGAGTCACTTAAGCATTGGAATGAGATACCATATGTAGAAAGCCACTTCCATTTCTGTGAAATGATGTAAAAGCAATACTTCTCTGTAACATGACTAGCTAACTCACACACAGACTCACAATCAAGTCAAACTGAGCCAACAGACTCACTTCAGAGAATGGCAAATGGGTAAGTGCAGAAGTAAGATGCTACTTGTCATCTCCTTCCCCCTACACCTGCCAGGAAGGATGCCTCATGTTCTCTACCACTCTCTTTGGTGGCACTCTCTAATTGATCTTTAAGTGACAGGATCTCAAGTGAACATACACATCACTGGGGCAAGCTGTCATTTTCCAAGTGTTTCTGCTTGCTTTTGTTCAACATTCCCTTCCCTCCCCCCCCAATTGAATTCCAGTGTGCCTATGGTCCTTCCTACATTTAGATTGGCTGGCTAGGTGTTTAAAGTGGAATGATGCTGGACTGGACTTGCCTCTGAGAGATTGGGATGGGGGTGGGGGTGAGCAGGACAGAGAAGAGCTGGGAAGTGGAAGAGACCCAGAAACAACTACCCATGACCAACGGTTTCCATTCCTCTTGCCAACCAATAGGAGCCTGGAGTTTAAAATGGGCATGTCTGAACTGAAAGGCTGTATTGAGACTAGTTCTCACTGCATTTTCACTGGCCTTGAAAAAACTCCAGAAGTTTCTTCTCTTTACCCTTCCACAGTTCCTCCCCAACCCCCCTTCTTTTTATCTTGTTTTAACACCCAGGGCTCAGTTCCAAATTGCTGAACAGAACAGGACTTTGGACCCTCCCTGATCTGTGGAAGGTTTCACAGGGTTTGTTGATGGGAGCTCAGGCTTGTTGGAGCCCAGGAAATGCACTGCTCCCAATTTGGAGCACTTAAGTAGATTAGGGTCTTGAAAACAATCACAGTGGATGTCTTTTTTCCCCCCACTAAACTCGTTTCTGTTTTCTGTACTATACACAGGAAGGGGTTTAAAGACGCCATCTAGCCAACACCCTTACTTTACGAAGGAGGAAAATAAGGCCCAGGTCTTGTCTAAGTTCATACAGCTGGTGTTTCCATAAGGAAAAAGCAACAAGAGAGGTGATGGAGAAAAGATGAAAGGCGAAGAGGAGAGGATGGGAGACATAGTATGAACCCATAGCACAGCTTTGCAAGTAACCACCTAAAAACTGCAGAGCCCAGATGTATTCTGGACAGGCTTGCCTCCCTGGAGGAGGCTGTGCACCAAGTAAAATGCAACCTCCTGCCCTGACAAAAATTATTATGGTGTTTGACTCAACAATTCAGAGGCCATATCCAAGGCTGCTGTTACTCCCCTGAAGGATCGTGGGATCATAGTTTTGAGCCAAAAGGGCCTTTAGAGGTTATCTAGTACAACTACTTCATTTTATGGAGAGGGGAAGCAGGCTTTGGAGTCAACCTCTACTCTCGAAGACAGCCTTATCCCCTTCCTTCATTCTGTAAAATATGGCTAATCCCTGCCTCTCAATAATTGCTAAGAAATAGGCTACAGAGAAAGCCTTCAATAGATAAATGATATTCCATAGTAAAAGTGACAGCAACTTGTGGTTTTACAACATTTGGTCCAGGATGAAATATGAGGAAGACTACCAGAGTGCCTTTTCTCTCCTTTTGTCTTTTTTTATTCAAATTTTAATTCTCTAGGGAAATCTAATACCTTTCAGAAAATTTAAAGAGTAGGACTGCTGCCAGTACTGCTTAGAGACTATCATATTTGACAGAGATTAATGTACACTTCTCTTTTTAATTCCTGCCCACTCCTTCAATCTCCTCAGTCTTTGCCTAGCCCAGGGACCCTAAGCAGCTTGTGTTCTGAATGAAGGCCCAGAACCCAAGCAAGCTACAGGCCTGTTAGGGGGGCATCCTACAATTGACCTGCACTGTGATGTTGGCTTCAGATACGGAATTTAAGAGAACTTTCCTTTTTCCAACTTACCTTAAATAGCAGAATGTTGGTGGGCTTTTCCTTTCCTCAGTTGTACTTTGAGAAGTAGAGAGAAGGGTAAAGAATATTTTTTGAAAAAATTCATTATGAAATTAAGCTGGACAAGTTTGGGCAAAGGCATTTTCCAGTTCCTGGCATTCTTTTGGAGAGAACCCAAAGCTTACAAGTCTCGAAGTTTCTTCCCTCAGCATATTTCATACCATTTGAGGAGCATCTGTCATCAGAGAAGTCCTTCTCTGATGACTGACAACATTAGGAATATTGGCCCGTAACTCAGTCTCTTAGGAAATATGGTTTTCTTTTAAACTGGGGAAAGGAAAGAGGGTAAGGGCTGGTACTTATTTGTATGTGCATGTCTGTGTGTGCATGTGTGTTTTCTTATTTTTAAAACCTAACTCTGGGCATGGATCAAATTTGGGCAGGTTCTTGCATCTGAAACCCCATTTTTCTTTTTTTTTCAATGACTTGTTTATTTACTTTTAGTTTACAAGATTCAGTTCCACAATCCCTTGAGTTTCAGATTTTCTCCCCTCCCTCCCCCCCCCCCCCATGGTGGCGTGCAATCATGTATAGGATCTGCAAATACTTTCACATTGAAACCCCATTTTTATATAGGAAATTTTAAAAAGCCCAAGTCTCAGCATGTTAAAGGTGCTAGTTGAGGGCAGAAGGAGTATCAGCAGGTATTCTGGGGTCAGAATTGCATAAAATGCAACAGATCAAAGGGGAAAAGAGGGATCCCACTGAGCACTAACAGAACCTATCCCTCTTGCCTGCACAGAACCACACCCCAAGCCCAGAAGAGCCAAGTTTTGCCCAGCCAATAAGAAATATAAATGATTTTAGCGTGGAGTTCACCGCCACATTCCAAGTGAGAAGGAGCCAAAAGATACAATGCATGATGAACACTCCCAAGATAGAACAATATTTCTGCTCCAAACCAGTGGCTGGTTCTCAGAGCCAAAGACACACACCGAACAAAGGGCAAAGTTGGAAATCAAACTTGTGTTCCGAGAGCTGTCAGTCAACAAACATCTCTTAAACACCTACTATGCGCCAGGCACTGAGCTTAGTGAATCAAAAATATTAAATCATTTGATCCTCTGCGGGAACAACAACTGCGGGAAATAGGTGTTATAATTGTCCCCATCTTACAGCTGAGGAAACTGAGGCAGAGGTCAAATGGTTTCCCTAGGGTCATATAGTTAGTCATCTTTTTAGACCAGATTTAAATGCATGTGTTCCTAACTCCTAGTTCACTAGGACTCTGTCCATTATACAATTTTAGATGAAGGCTAAGCACCAACTCCCTCCCTTTCCTTACCCTTCCTCCCCCAGATTTTAAGGCTGTAGCAAGAGCGGGCTTAGAGTCATTAAACTCCACCTTCATTCACTCTGAAGCCAAACCTCAACTCCTCTTCCAACACACACATATCTTTTCCTACCTCTCCCATGACATTATTAGATATTGTTAGGAGTGACCTCTCAAATCCTCTCATCTGAGGAAATGTTAAGATGGCTGTTTTTACTCCACCCTCCTCTTCTCTCTCTACTATAACTCATTATATAGGATTTGGTGGAAAAGAGCACTTCTTAAGAGTAATGGGATAGTTCTAGATTAAAAAAACATAAAAATAACAAAAACCCCAAACAAAAACTTTGTCCTGATTTGGAATGAATGGATGAACTTACACCTCCCTAGACTTTAAATAGTCCTCAGAGCTACTGTCTCTTGTTCTTTTATCCCCTCAATGTCCAACAGTGCTGGGCACACGATAGATGCTGGGTAGCTGGTAGCTGAATCAACGAACGAATGAATGAATGTTAAATGCTGCCAAATTTGACTTCAGATTATCTTAGACAACGTGTGTCTGCCCTTTGGAATTCGTAATCAGTAAACTCTTCATACCTATTAACCTGGAGATCCTATTGTTGCAGTTTCATGATGCATTGTGGTGGAACCGTCTCAAAGACTTCAGAGTCAGACCACTTCTAATCCAAGTATAGGCATTTATTGAAATTGATGCCTCTCATGAAACAGACTAAGTTCCACAGTAGGAATCAGTAACTTCACAGGAAACAAGATGGATTTTTATAGGGTAAAGATGCAATTACATAACAGAAATTATGAATATTAAGAAAGCAGGAGGAGTTTGTTAAGAGATTATGTAATAGCGGAGGGGTCCCAGCCACAGTAGAACTGCACGTGCAATTATCCACAATGCACACAGAAAAACTCATTTTGGGGTATACGTGTATGATAATGATATTATAATAAGTCTCTCTATGTCATAAGTTTACCTAAAGGACAGCTTTTGCTATTATTGCACAGGTAGCTACTTAAGGAAAGTTCTTTCTATTGTTTTGGGGTAGACATCCTGCTCAGGCATCCTGGTGCTGCTGCTTTCTAATTGACTGAGTATTGCGGTCCTGTCTGGGACTAGAAAAATGTGGTTGTGGTTGAGTGCATGGACATACCTGTTGTTTCTGTGGGAAATATTAAGAATGGGTCTGGGGGCAGTGGATAGCTAGAGGCAGTGGCTAGGATTGCATCACATGGACACGTCTGCTGTTTCTGTGAGAAATAGGAGGTCATGGACACACCTGTTGTTCTAGTGATCAGTGAAGCATATATGAAGAAGTTAGGATACTGAGTGGGGTGTGTGTGTGTGTGTGTGTGTGTGTGTGTGTGTGTGTGTGTGTGTGTGTGTGTGTGTGTGAATGGCTAGTTAGGGGCAGCGGACCTGCTCTTCAGTGGAGCCTATAAGGAATTGAGAATATTGTGGCCAGGGGCAGCTTTATTAGGATTCCATCACTATCACTGGGCATATATATATATGAGAGAAGTCAAAGAAATAAAGGTCTCTGAAATACCAAATATTCACAGCAGCACTTTGGTAAAGTGCTAAAGAACTGAAAACAGACAGGTACCCATCCACTTAGAAATGGCTAAACAAAGGTTAACTTCCCACCATCCTCTGAGGTTGTCAAGCAGAGATGGTATAACCTCTGTACACTCTCGTGGTAGATTCCATTCATGTGTGGGTTGGTCTAGATGGTCCCTGAGTTCTCTTTCACCTCTTACATTCTGGAAATCTGTGAAATTATGGCATATGAGTATAATGGAGTGCCATTGTTCTGGCAAGACCTAGCAAAAATGAGGAATTCAAAGGAAAATGGGAAGATGTGTGTGGACTGAAGCAGAGTGAGCAAGTAGAACCAAGAGAACAATATATATGGTGATTACAGTAACAAAAGTGAAAACAACACTGTGAGACAGCTGTATTCTGATTAACTGTAATAATCAATCTTGATCTAGGTCTAGAACAAACAAAAATGATGAAATATGTTCCTCTCTTCTCTGTAGAGAAGTGTCACAGGGTATGAGTGGATCAAGTTTCCTATGCTGGCAGAAAGGATTGCTATGTCAACTGGATTTTCTTAATTCTTTTCTTTGCTATGATGGATGGTTCAACAGGGGAGAGAGTATAAGGAGAAATGACTGTAGTGTCCAAAAACACATCAGTAAAATTTCAAAAATTAAAAAAGAAATAGTATTTGCTTTCATAAGAACCAGGAGTGTTTTCCTTTCTCTATTCTTAATTCTTTATATTGCACCAAGTCTTGCCCTTTGGCTATGAGAAATGGGCAGAGATTTTAAGATCTTAAGAGTCTTCAAAATAAAGTGGGGAATGTGATTTGAGATTGAAGCTATGAGCTATGGGTAGAACCATCTGTGCGACATGTGAGAGGAGGGGCTTAACAAACTGGACTGATGAAGTAATGACAAACACCTGTTATGTGGCTGTTTGGAGGTCACCATGGGTCTCCAAACAGTGTTAATTAATGCACCCATGGCAATCAGCCCAGCATCAACCATTTAATTCCGTATGCTGTCATTAGCCCAAATGAAATCTCAAAGTCTGGAAACAATGCTGCTTGGGGTTGACACTTGGCACTTTAAGATCAAGACATCAGCTTAAAAGATAAACAGTGCCAAACTAACATTGTGCTGACCCACCCACTGTGGAGTCTTTATGGAACATTAATAAACCAGAGTGTAGAACTCTCTGCCCCTCCAGGCTATAAGGCTATTTATATCCCATCACTCATGGTTAGATGGGAGTTAAATAACATGAGAGCCTAGGGGCCAAAGAGACCAAGGGGCCATGCCATGGTATACTTATTCTGCATCATCAACTTATTAAACAAAGTTCTTTTGATGTTGCTTCCAGAATTCAAAACAATGAGTGATCGGAGTAAGGGAAGCATCTGGGAAAAGGGAGAAAGAAAAATATGACTTGGTCATGGTCATGGACATCTGTTTAAAAAAAAAGAAAGCAACTGTGACAGCAATGTTGTCTCTCTCACTGTGCACTTTTAATTCTGGGTGGCCAGAGGCATTGAGATAGATGAAAGATGGGTGACTTTTATAGCTTTTAAATGACTGCATAAAAGTAGTTTTGTCCATGAACCAATGAGCTCTGACAAATATAAACATCTTCCTTCTTTCAACAAGCATTCTGACGTTGTAACCAAGAGATCTGACATGTCACACAATGGGAAACGTAACACTCTGCAGTTGTCAGTCTCATGTTGCTATCTTAAGTCTCAACAGGAAGACATCCTGGAAAATGTGAGGTTGGACATAGTGGGTAGGAAACTTCTTCTAGAGTGGCTGATTTGGGAGAAGGCTCAGGGCAGGTTCTCTGTGGTTGTTGGTAGTGGTGGTGGTGGTAGTGGTGGTAATAGCTTTCATACAGAGCTTTATAGTTTGCAAAGCAATTTACAAATATATCACAGCATCCTTACAACAATTCTGGGAGGAAGACGTTATTATTATATCCATTTTGAAGATAAGGAAACTTGCAATATTCAAAGTTGAAGACACTTGCCCAGGGTCACACAACTAGTAAATGTCTGAGGACAAATTTGAAGTTGTCTCCTTGACTCTAAGTTCACCTACCTACATAAGTTAGAAAACAATGAGTGGGTTATGGTGATGAGGTCAGTCTAAGAAACAGAGTTCAGGTAAGGAGAAACAGCCAAGATGGGAAGGTTACTGAAGCCTGGATTAATATCTTATTTTATTTTATAATTTTATTTGAATCTGGAAACAGTTGAGAATCAACAGAAAAATGTGATGAGCAAGATGTCTAAGTAGTGTTTGATAGAATTCATTCTGCCAGGTCTCTTTAGAACAGGGGCTAATGAATAGGTAAGAGGTCAATGTCAGGGAGGTCAGAAACATGAGATGACTATTTGATGAGAATGGTAAAGGGAGAGAAAGGACCAATCCGGAAGAAATTCGAATCGTGGAGGTGGACATCACACAAATTAGTAGCAAAGTGGATACAGATGTTGAGGTAAAGGTGTTGAACTTGGGAGTCTTTCAGGATAACGGTACTAATGACAATTTCAAGGAAAAAGGGAGTGCTAATATGTAGGAAGAAAGGCACTGGGTCAGGTCAGTTATAGGTTGTTAGTTTTGTTTCTCATGTCAACAGATAAGATTAAAACAGATTGAGATTACAGAAAGACCATGGAAGACAGATTTAGCCTTCGGTACCAAGTCAACTGAAAAACAGCGTATATATCACAGCTGATTCTTGAGAATGGATTAAAAAAATGAAAAAGTCATCTAGAAGAGACAAAGAAAAGCAAATCTATAACCAGAAAAAAAGTGGAAAGGCAGTACAAATAAGCAAAATGGTTGAGTAAGGAAAAACAAGAAGAGAAAGGAAATACATTTTCCCTTTGTTTCCTGACCACCACAATTTCATTCAATTAACTCAGTCCAGGTACTTATTAAGTGCCCCTGACGTGTTGGACTCTATGCTGGTATGTGAGGGATACAAGAGACAAAAAATGATAGCAGTTCCTGTTCTCAAGCATGGGGAGAGACAGTATATACATATAAAAGTGAGTACAAAATAAATTCAGAGAAAATACGAAGTAACTTTGGGGAGGGATGGAATGCTGTTAGAAAAGATCTCCCATAACAGTGGGAACTTGAGCTGAACCTTGAAGGGAGCTATAGATCAGTGAAGTCCTACTCTGAGGCCTGGCACAGTGGAAAGAATATGGACTTTGAAGTCGGAGTATCCAGGTTCAAATCTGCTACTAGCTGGGTGAACTTGGGTAGCTAGGTGGAACACTGCTTTAGAATGCTAGATCTGGAATCAGGAAGACTTGAGTTCAAATTCTTCCTCAGACACTCATTGTGTGATCTTGGGCAAGTTACTTAATTTGTCTGCCTTGGTTTCCCCATTTGTAACATAGAGGCAATAATAGCAGCTACAACCCAGGGCTTAGTAAGGATAAAATGATAGAATATTTGTAAGGTGCTTCGCAAACCCGAAAGTACAATTAGTGCTAGTGATTTTTGCTACTATTTTTAAATAAACCTTTCAGTTTCTTCATCAGCTGTAAAATGATGAGGCTGCACGATACAGCTTCTGAGGTTCCTTCTGGCTCTTAATCTACGATCCTATGATGCTTCATGGTGGTATAAAGGTTCTCAAAGACTATGCCACTGAATCAGAAGCCCCAGAAGATCCTAGAGCTTTGCTGGAAAAGTTTCACATAGAGGCCAGTGAGAAACTGAATGTCTGTTGTCTATGAACCAGCCTAGCTAGATTCAGAGAGGCTTATAACCAGTATGGCCATGGGATATTGACTGCCTTAGAGCAGTGGTTCTCAACCTTCCTAATGCCATGACCCTTTAATAGTCGTATGTGGGTATATCTGCATGTGGGCGGACCGCCTGCAGACAGATAGAGGAGGTTCCTAAGACCATCAGAAATAATGTGTTTTCCAATGGTCTTAGGTGACCCCTGTGATCCCTGTGAAAGGGTTGTTCCACCCCAAAGGGGTCGTGACCCACAGGTTGAGAACCGCTGCCTTAGAGGGACTCTTTAACTCACACAGAGTTTAGCCTGAGATCTGTGTAATACTACAGTATAAATGCTTTTGAAAGGCAAGGACACAGGCAAAATATTCTTTGAAATTGTCAAATAGTATTGTCCATATCTGATATTCTCAAACAAAGGAAGGCATATGTTGTGGTGTTTTTTTCAAAGTAGTAGTAATAATAGTGGCTTGCATTTCATAATATTTAATAGACACCAGAGACACTCTACATACTTTATCTCATTATATAATAACACTCTTGTGAGTTGTCATGTAGGCTTATGATTATGTCCATTTTACAGATTATGAAACTGAGGCTTAGAGAACTTAAATGACTTCCCCAAGGTCATACAGTGCATAGAGTTGGGCCTGAGTTCAGGAAAAGCTGAGTTTGGGGCAGCCAGGTGGCACAGTGAATAGAGCACTGGCCCTGGAGTCAGGAGGACCTGAGTTCAAATCTGGTCTCAGACACTTAACAAACACACGTATAAAAAACTAGCTGTGTGACCTTGGGCAAGTCACTTAATCCCAATTGCCCTACCTTCCCCTTTCCAAAAAAAAAAAAGATTAAAAAAAAAAAAAGGAAAAGCTGAGTTCAAATCTGGTCTTAGATACTTACTAACTGTGTGACCCTAGACAAGTCACTTAACTGTGTTTACCTCAGTTTCATCATCTGCAAAATAAGCTTGAGAAGGAAATGGCAAACCACTGCAACATCTTTGCCAAGAAAACTTCGAGGGGTCATGAAGAGTCAGACATGATGGAAACAGCTGAACAGGTCACAGCTAATAACTATTGGTACAATGGATTTGGAAACTGGGCCTTTTAATTTCAAGATTATTGCTTTTTCCACTGAGTCAGTTTGAACTCCTCCACTCACATTCTCTTGCCAACCCTTTCTTGACATTTTTTTAAATGGCCCCTGCCTGAGGTTAAGGATGGGATAATGTAGGAGGTACACTCTAAGAGATCAGTATAGGGATTACTAAACGATGGGTGACCTCTGCTCTGGTAAAACTGTGCTATCCACTAACCCGCTGAGCAAACTAGCCAGCACTTTCTAGAAAATGGGAAGAACTTGGTGGCGTGTTTCAGGCAAAAGAGACAAAGAGAGCCTTTGCATCTCGTCGCTCCATTTCCCATGGCCATCACTGGAAATAATCTAGTCACTGCTAATTGAGGTGGTGACCTTATTGTTCCAGAAGGAATATGTGACACAGAACCGATGGGGCCTGAGGCGTAATGGGCAGCTGAGGTGGCCAAGAATTGTCAGGGGAGAGCAGAAGCAGAGGAAATTTCACTGCCACCCTTCCCCCACCCTGAGCAAATAAGTCATACACAGTATATGTAAGATTGTCAAAGATGTTACTTCAAAGTCCTCTAGGAGAGAAGGCAAGAGGAAGAGAAGAAATGGTAAAGAATAAGCAGTTTATGGAAGTACACACTTCTTTAAAGGGACAGGGTAGAGAATAGAACAAGGGGGGGGCGGGATAGGACGGAGGGACATAAAATCAGTCTCTCACAATATGCCCACTGTGGAGAGGTTCTGTGTAATTACACATGTACAACCTGTACTGAATTGCTTGTCTTTCCAGTGGGGGTGGGTGACGAGGGAGGAAGGGAAAGAATCTAGAATTTAAAGTTCTATAATCAAATGTTTAAAATATATATGTATATAATAATAATAATAATAATAATAATAATAATTATTATTATTATTATTATTAACTACATCCAACTGGAATCAAGATACACAGGCACTGTGGTAGGGAGATC
>CM053581.1:132133751-132200090 GCA_028627135.1 Pseudochirops cupreus
AGATACACAGGCACTGTGGTAGGGAGATCCATCCTGCCCTACCAAAAAGTCAGAGGGGCGAGGGGGAGGACACAGGAGAGAGCAGATTGGGGGAGGGGGTATACAGTCGGATGACTGTTTTGAGGTGGTGGGTAGGGGAAAGATGGGGAGAAAATTTGTAACTCAAAATCTCATGGAAATGAATGATGTAAACAAGAAAATAAATTAATTTAAAAAAAAGAATAAGCAGTATTGTGTCATTTTGCTTTTAATGTGTAAACAGACAGAATGCATTATCAGAATGTGCCCTACATTTCCATGGATGAGTTTTTCCAATGAGTGGGACCTTATCTACTTATAAAATGTCATCAATCATCGCCTTAATAAGAGAACAGCCTGTGTATCAGAAAAGTCAGGGTCAGGGTCTGAGAAAAAAATTAGTCAGCAGAAGAGTTCAAACCTTCACTTTGCTACTTTCTATTGAGTGACTTTGAGCAAGTAATTTAATTTTTCCAAGCCTCAGTTTCCTTTTGTATAAGACCGGGGTTAATAAAAGCAACTAACTTGCAGGGTTGTTATGAAAATGTGTGTGTTTGTATACATGCACATATGTGTAGATGTTTGTGTATGCATGTGTTTATAGCTGCATATGCATATGCAAAGTACTTTGCAACCCTAAAACTGTCAAATGAATGGGAGATATTGTTACCTGTGTAACCTTAAACAAGTCATTTGCCTCTCTGGGTATCAGTGTCTTCTGTAAAATTAAGAGGTTGTGCTAGATTGACTCCTAAAGGACCTTCTGGTTTTAAATCAGCAGATCCAATGACTTGCTCCTCAATATGGCATGAAGGGATGTAATAACTGAAAGAGTTAGCCTGTTTTCTGAGTGGAAAATTGGAATGCATCTTAGAATGATTTTCCCTTCCATACTAAATGATGAAAAGGTGAACATCTGTGATCCTAGAAATGGGAACAAAATCTCTTGAGATGATATTATCATATGAACGAACTTCCTTCTCTCACTATTGCTGTTGTCCTTTGCTTTTGTAACCTTCCCAAGGAAATCTGATCTCAGCTCACCAAGGAAAGAACATGACAGACAGGATCCAAGCTATCAACAAGGAAAAATACCCCCAAACTCCATCCACCACAAAAGCAAAGTCTTTGAAAGACAACTAAATCCATAGGTGTTTATCAGATTGATTAAAATGATTGAAGGAGAAAGCAACAAATGTTGGAGGGGATGTGGAAAAAGGGACACTAACTCACTGTTGGTGTCATTGTGAACTGATCCAACCATTCTGAAGAGCAATCTGGAATAGGTGTTTTCTGGCGGGTGGAGAAGAGAGAACATTGGACCTGGGGTCAGGACAGATTTGGGCTGGAACCCCATTCCTTACACTTAGCAATGGTCTAACTATGAGCAAATCATTTATAAGTAACCTCTCCAAAGTCTCAGTTCCCTTATCTTTAAAATGAAAATTATGTCTGCCTGTGGCACTTACTATCCCGAAGCAATATGAGGATCAAATGAGATTGCTTATAAAGAGCTATGCTGCTAATAGCCATGTTTTCCAAATGATTACCTGAGAAATAAAATGACTTATCCAAAGTCATAAGTCAGGTAGCAAGTGGTAGAGCTGAAATTTGAACCAAGGTTTTCTCATTTTCAGCATAGTCCTTACAGTATTATGCTATCACTTATGGTGGATGGGGGAGGGGGGGTGTCTTTGACCTATTCTGTAGTTTGGGCATAGAAGGAATAACTCTAAATAAAGAATTACCCATCCATTTTTCTATGGATCTGAGGGGACAGCTTGGGCCTGCATCTCACATTCTGAGTTGTACAAACCATCTGTATTACAATAAGGCCTATAAATTAGCACAAACTTATAAGAGTTCACTTAGGTCAGTCAATGATACACAATAAATGAGCCAAGGATGTAGTCCTTAGATGCCCTGAAGTTGGCTAGAAGTTAAATTTAGTCTTACTTAGGGGATTCAGACTATATGATTGGAAAAAATCCTTCTAAATGTGTAGTATTAAATAGTATTGCATCATGAGGAATAATGAATGTGAAGGATACAGAGAAGCATGAGAAGACTTACATGAGCTGATGTAAGGTGAAGTAATCAGAAACAGAAAACCAAAAAACAATGGCTACAAATGAAATGGAAACAAATGAGACTTAACACTGTGTAATTATCATGGCAGAATCTGAAGAAGAAAAGAGAAAATATACCTTCCTCCTATCTTTGATAATGATCTCAGGGGGAAAGCATGGGCAGGTATCCTATATGCAAAGCTATAGGAACCTTCTGTTTGGCATTAAGACCTATGATCTGGCACAGACTATGTATGGAGAGGGGCAGGTAGAACACTGCACTTACTGTCAGGCTTGGCTGATTCTGTCTGTTGGGAAGGAAGAAGGAAGGGTGGATATACATGAAAGTGAAGTGAGATATAAGAGCAAAAAATATCTATTTTTTTAAAAGATCCTTTATAGTGCTGACGTAATATAATTACAAAATGGAAAGTAGAGATGGAAAGAATGACATAAACTTTCTCCTTTTTCCTAATGATATTCTCCAGCAACTTTCCCCTAAGACCATCAAAATCTAGCTCTGGTTGCAAGAATCAGGCAATTAATCAATCAATCCACAAATAAGTATTAAGCACCTACTCAGTGCCAGACCAGGGTGGGGAACCTGAAGCTGCAAGGCCACGTTTGACCCTCAGTCCTCAAGTGCTGCCCTTTGACTGAATCCAAACTTCACAGAACAAATCCCCTTAATTAAAGGATTTGTTCTGTAAAACTTGGACTCAGTCAAAAGGCTGCATCCAGGGACCTAGAAGGTTCCCCATTCCTCTGTTAGACACTGTGTTAAGCACTGGGGTTACAAGGACAAATATAAATAAAAGCAAAGAATTCTCTGCCCTCAAGGAGCTTACAATTTAATGGAGGAAGACAACACATAAAAGGAAGCTAGGAAGCTGAAAAGCTGGGAAATGGGGAGAGAGGTACATGGGGGGGAGGCATAATGAAGAATTCCAGAAAAGCCCAAAGGTAGTTTAGCTGATGGGGAATAGGGAAAATCACTATGCTGAGCTCCCTCCTGAAATAGAGGCCCTGAAGCCCATGGCCCTGTTGTCTTCAGGTCAATGGGTAAGAAAATTTAAAGTTATTTTTAGGTTCTATTCTTGAGGCTAATTTGGGGAAATAACTAAATCTAACACTTTTGTGAGTCCTTCATTTCAAAATTAAGAAATAGAAGCAGGAAACTATGGTAAATTCTCTCTTACATAGTACAGGGGACTCAAGGTGATCCAACATTCTGGTTACTACAGTTTTACCAAACACATAACCCAGAGACTGCTAATTTTCAAAGAATTAGAAGACAGTGAAGTATATTTGGCCCTTGAATGCTACCGAACATAATTTCATCTTTCTTGGATGATTCAGGAGGCCTTTAAGGATCTTGCAGTGCCTGCCTCCCAGTCATTCCTGTGAACAGCATCATCATTGGCCTAGTCAACACAGTAAGTGCCTGTGAACAGAGGTTTCTGGTTGATAAAATGCTTTAGAAACCTGCATTCACTTCACTTCTACAGGGCCTTGTGCTCCCTTGAAAAATAAATCAAGAAAAACAGCCATAAAAGAGAAAAAACTAAAGTTGCCTTATAGATGTTCTGAACTGAACAGAGCAGACGGCGGGCGCTTAATAAATGTGAATAATAAACCTACAGCAAAAGCAGGTCCCTTGACAAATCCCTAGACAAAGGGCCTACTACAGCGCTTATTTAATTTACTTGATGCATATGCTGCCCTTGCTGCTGCTTCTAGTTTCTAAAATTTTATTAAAAAAAGAGTGCCTAACTTTAAGGCTCATGTTTGTCACCTACACTGGCCTGTACCATACAAGCCTCCTGGAGGGAGCCAGGGCTGATCAGGAAGCTATCTGAAAGAGGTAAATCAATGACCTTAAGTCTGGGTCCAGATATATGGAAGGGACTGAGAATGTGCAATCCTGGGTGCTGCTTGGTGTTCCAATGGTAAACCACTGCAGAATCAGGCCACTATGTTTTGGGATTTCCACAAATACGTATTTATGATGCTTCTATCTTATAGAAACACTGGCGATGGGAATCCTGAATGACCCTCCCTGTGGGATGGTCTAAGGTTCTACGGTCCTCACAAAGCCTTTAAGGATATAGAAAATGCTCCATTGTTTTTCTAATTATTAGGGCATATTTAAAAAGTAGCCATGGTTCATCCTGTTAAGTGAACCTAATCTTTCATAAATCATGCCAGACATTTTTAAAAATAATAAAGTTATTATGCTGGTAGATCAAAGGAAAACTGCAGAAATAGCTGACCTGGATTTTATCAAAGCACCTAATAAAGTCATGATAACCTTGTGGACAAGATGGTGGACTGAATGATAGTACAGTTAAAGTGATTCAGAACTGTTTGAAAGATTAGACTCAAGAGCAATGATTAATGGATTGATATTAAACTGCAGAAAAGGCTATTATTGAATGCCCCAGAGATCTGTCCTTGGCCTTGTGTTTTTAGACAATTTAATCAATATCTAAGAAGAAGGCACAGATAACATCATAGAGGAAGATATAGGTGGCATAGATTTATAGATGACATGAAGTTGGAAAGGACTATTAGATAACATACCAAATCACAGAATCAGTTTGAAAGACCTTGATAGACCAGGGCAATTAGCTGAATCTGAAAAAAATTATGGGCATGAATGTAAAGTCCTATTGGGAGCTTCAAAACATCAATTTCATTCATATACAATGGTGGAGACATGGCTAGACAATGGTTTATGCGAAATAGAACTGGAGGCTAGGGGAGTCCAAGCTCAAGTTGATTCAACAATGTGACGTGACTACAAGAAAGGTGGATGCATTAATAGGGAGCACTAACAAATACCCCCAGTGCAGGGTCAAGGAGGCTATAACCCCATTACCTGGCAAGGGCTTCTAAAGTAGAGTCTACTCTTCACTCTCTATTATTTAGCATCTTTACAATGGGCATAGAAGGGCATAGATGACATGCTTACCAAATTTTCAGATGGAATATACTTACCCCAAAATATAAAACGGCCAATCTAATAAGTTAGATAGCAGTTTATATCCAAAATGGCCTAAATAAATTAGAATGTTGGTTTGAATCAACTGAGGTGAAATTTCAGGCAGCTAGGTGGTACAGTGGATAGAGTGCCAAACTTGGAGTCAGGAAGATTCTGCTTTATGAGTTCAAACCTAGCCTTGGACACTTACTAATTGTGTAACTCTGGGCAAGCCACTTAACCCTGATCGCCTCAGTTGCCTCATCTGTCAAATGAGCTGAAGAAAGAAATGGCTAGCCACTAGAGTATCTTTGCCAAGAAAACTCCAAACGGGGTCATGGAGAGTTGGACATGACCGAAAATGATTGAGCAAATGTGAAGTCTTACACTTGGGTTCCAAAAATCAACATAACAGATACAAGATGAGGGAGGCTTGAATTCCAAGAAAAGCTCATCAGAAAAAAAGACCTGAGGGTTTCAATGGACTATACCCTCTAGATTTATCAGAAGCGATATGATAGATAACAAAGTTAACATATTCAGTTCTGGTCAACACATTTTAAGAACACTGATGATCTTGTACGTCTCCAAAGGAGGACGAGCAAGTTGGTAAAAAGCCTCAAGTTCATGCCACATAAGGATCATCTGGAGGAAATGGACATATTTAGCCTGAGAGGAAGAAGACTTTGAGGAACCAGAAGAGTTGTTGTACAGCATTTTTAGGACTGCCACTAGTGAAAGTTGCAGATGCATATTTTAGTTTGACATGAGGAAAAACTTTCTAATAATTTTTTGGTTGTTCAGTCATTTCAGTTGTGTTTAACTTTTCAGCACTCCATTTGAGGTTTTCTTGGCAAAGATACTGGAGTGGTTTACAATTTCCTTCTCCAGCTCATTTGATAGATGAGGAAACTGAGGCAAATAGGGTTAAGTGACTTGCCCAGGGTCACACAGTTAGTAAGTGTCCAAGGCCAGATTTGAACTCAGGAAGATGAGTCTTCCTGACTTCAGACCTAGTACTCTATCCATTGTGCCTTCTAATTATTAGATCTATCCAAAAGTGGAATTGGCTCTGTTGGGGAGTATGGGGTTATTCCTCTCCCTTGACATAATCAAATAAAGATTCAATGACCACTTGTCAGTTGTGTTAGAGAAGAAATTCCAGATCAGTCTCAGGTTAGAGGACATGACTAACAAAGGTTTATTCCAGCCTAGAGATTCTGGGGTGCTGCTGCTTCTTTGTCCAGGCTACATTGTAAAACACTGCATCCAGGCGTAAGGGTCATATTTTAGGAGAGGCATTAATGAGGCAGAACTATGTAAAAGCACCTGAATACTTGTGGCATAGACCTCTGCGTACTCCTGTGTGACGATTTTGAGGTCTATACTTAGATCTCATTATTACAAAAGCCACCATAGGGATGAAGCCAACAATTAAAATTCTATAGCTTAGCCCATATTAATGGATCTTCTTATCTGCCTGAAGATTTGCAAATTTCTTTAGGAGGCAGCCAGAACAAAATGCTTGCTGTTTCTTTTTGTGTTGAAAGCATATGATATAAATCTCATAACAACATTTATAAAGGCAACATGTAGCCATGTGACCTTGGGCAAGTCACTTAACCCCAATTGCCCTGCCCTCCTTCCTCTGAAAAGAAAAAAAAAAAGGCAACATGGTCCTAAGAACAAAACTATGGGCTAGGAGTCAAAAGGTGTGTGTTCTAGGTTTGAATCTTGCTACCAACCCTTACTATGATTTTGGGCAAATGACTGGACCTCTCTGAACCTCAGGCTTTTCATCTATTATATGGAGGTAAAACAGTGCCTGACTCAAATAACTTGCAAAATGTTAGCGTGTCAACTTCCCCCTCTGCAGAGTTTTATCTTTGGGGAACAAGAACTGAAGACAAAACCCCTCATTCCTATGATTTATCTAAGTTCTTTTAGACAGAATCTGACCTTTTCAAGTAAGTCCTTTGGGTTTCTCAAACATTCGACTACTGTGATACTGTATTTTGTTCCTCATTTGTTCCACTGATCGGTCTCTCTATTTTTTTAACTAGTACCAAATTATTTTGATATTATTGCTGTGTGGTATAGTTTGGGCTATGGTAGTGCTAGGTCTTCTTCCTTCCAAATTTTTTTCCCATTATTTCCCTTAAGAATCTTCATTCCTTCTGCATGCTTTCTCAATTGATGGGGGAGGAGCTGGAAAGTGGGTGAAAATTTGGAACTGAACGTAAAAAAAATTTTTAAAAAGGGCCTCGATACTTCCTGATGAATTGGTTATTATTTTCGAATAATGTGAAGTTGTTCTTAATTTTTTCTAACTCAATAAAATAATCCTTTGGACAGTTTGACTGGTTTGTCACTGAATAAGCACATTTATTTAGGAAGCAGTCATTTTCATGATACTGCCATGACCTACCTATGAGCATTTCATATTTCTCTAATTATCTAGGTCTAGATAGAATTTGATCTTACAGATTTCATTATTTTTCATCCCATGATGATATACCTTTTGTAGGAGGTGCTAGCAACCAAGTCACAAACTCTTCTTCTTCTTCTTTTTTTTTTTGCTTTTTGGAGGGCAATTGGGGTTAAGTGACTTGCCCAAGGTCACATGGCTAGTAAGTGTTAAGTGTGAGGCTGGATTTGAACTCAGGTCCTCCTGACTCCAGGGTCAGTGATCTATTCACTGTGCCATCTAGCTATCCCAACCAAGTCACAAATTCTGGGAAAAATACGTAGACGTGTCTTGCCCCCATCTACCATGCTGACCACAATGGGAAAAGAGATTCAAGTCAAGCATCATAGTCACATCTCTATTCCTTCCACACTTACTCACTTGCTGCTCTCAAGTTGAAACACACAGCAGAACCAGTGACTCTTGCCGTGCTCTAACACTCTCTCCACTTGAGGAAGTTTCAGATCCATGACTTTTTGCCACATCTATCAACAATTTGCCTTCTTCCAGATTCCTATAGTTGGAATCATGATAATTTTCTCCCCATCCCTAGACATCCCAGCAGTGACAAGAGAGAGCGTGTTGGGCATAGGTAGAGAAGAATCCTCAGAAGAGAGCTTCTTGCCCTGTGCCAGTCTGGCAGCATCTGAGTCTCCTGAAGCAGGACTGATATGAGGACCCAGGGAGCGTAAGTGAAGGTGTTTTAGAAACTAAAGAGCTTCATACAAAAGCAAAGTATTGGTTTTTAATGCTGAGACCTTCAACACTGCCTTACTTTGCCTTACCAAAAACTTTCCTCAAATATAGTCCTCATCCGAGAAAACTCTGTGGTGAACTTGAAAAGAAAATTAAAGTAACAACTTCATCAAACTGAAATGCCATTCCGGGAAGGCTTAGAACTGAACTCCATAAACATGTCAGCCTCGTGAGTGGTTCTGAGCAGCACTGATATCTCAGGGACCAGTCAATATTTCTAGAATTACAAAGCTGTGGTCTAGCACTGCAATTTCACTAGCCAATTAGCTTAGAGTGCAGCTATTCTCCATTTTGTCCAGGGATTCATAACCATTATTTTTGTGTCCATGGACACATTTGGCAGAGACTGGCGAAGTCTATGGGTCTCTTATATTTTTAAATGCATAAAATAAAACAAGAATATTACAAAGGAAACCTGTTGAAATACAGTTGTCAAAACATTCTTTAAAAAAAAACTATACTTCTGGATAACAGAACTCAATATTGAGTTATTGCAAAAAAAAAAATTCTCTGACCCCCACTACTTTAGTCATTAGCAACATTTTATTTTAATACAGACAAGCAACAAGGATGCTCATGTGTAACATAATTTCGAGAGAGATCTTCAATAGCACAATGTCACATATAGGAGAACTAAATTAACTAAGTTTCACATCTAATAGAATTGATTAATTTTAGGGCAAATGACAGAGAGGAAGGAAACAAGTATTTAATTAAACATTACAATGTGTCAGGCTCTGTGCTAGGTGATTTTCAAACAGTATCTCACTTAATCCTTAAAACAACCCTGTGAGGTAGCTAGTGTTATTTATTCTCTTTTTACCGCTGAGGAAACTCAGACAGATAAAAGTTAAGTGACTTGCCCAGGGATTCACAGCTAGTAAGTGTTTTAGACCAGAGTTGAGCTCAGGTCTTCCTGACTCCCAAGTCCAGCACTCTTTCCCTTGCATCATCCAGGTGCCTCTAAATGACAGATCAAAGAAAAAAGGAAGATAACAGAGAATGAAAAAAATTAGGCAGGCAATGAGCAAAAAGGACCTGAGAAAATTAAGAGGTCACCTATTCTTTTTTTCTACCCTAGAATTGCTAATGCAAACCACTAATGAGGTTTCAGGCTGTGATAAGATGCCTAGATCAGGCCCCTCCCCACCATGGTCTCTCCATCTCAAGCTGCAGCCTGCAACTAAATCCATGCCCCACAAATCCAGCTGTCTTTACCCAAATGCACACATGCTCTCATTTCAGGGATTGGATGTTGGCAAATGAAATTTGACTTTTTAAAACTGTTGAACTCATCTGTGCAGTGACTCTTAATACTCTGTAATCCTTCCAACATTCTCTGAGTTTAAATCTCTCTTGTCATTTCACATTTGGTCACCATTAACTCTTCACTGACCAGTGGCTTAATCAGTCCACACAGGCTCTGATATCTTCTGTACTAGGAGGAACATTGAGAATGATATGAATTTCCAGAGTTGGGTCCTGAAATTCCTTGACTGGTGATCATTGTGTTAATCTTAATCTGTAAATGGGCATAATGTGTTTGTTTAAAATTTGTTTGACTCTACTTAAGGCCTCAGTAAATCCTTGTTTCCACCTTTTTCTGGCACCAATCCATACTAAAGACAGCTGCCAGATGCATATTTAATATCACACAGATAATGCATGGCAGAGATGGGATTTAAACAAAGGCCCTCAATTAAATGTTACCTAAGCCTTAGTTATGTCTCCAACTTGTTAATTATAATTATAATTTCCCATAACTAAGGCCATGCTCTAGACTTTTTTGTATCCCCCATAATACCTAGCACCATACTGAAAATAAAATGGGTAATCAATACTTATTGACTGGCTATTGGGCTGATGATATCTAGATTATTTAGCCTTGGCATCTAGTTCTGTAAAGCAACATTCTAAAAAACTTGGATGTTTTAGACTTGAAAATTATAGACAAACATTTATTTCCTGAATGCTGTCTTTGCCATTAGAGTTTAAGCTTTTTGAGAGTAGTCTCTGCGTCCCATATAACTTTGTTTCCCTAGCAGCTATCCTAAAGCCACAAACAAAGCAGGTATATACATTTTGTTGAAAGAAGAAATGAAAGAGAAATATGGTTTTATTTTATATATATATATATATATATATATATATATATATATATATATTTATTTATTTATTTTGGAGGGGAGAAGGCAGGGCATTGGGGTTAAGTGACTTGCCTAAGGTCACACGACTAGTGCGTCAAGTGTCTGAGGCTGTATTTGAACTCAGGTCTTCCTGACTCCAGGGCTGGTGCTCTATTCACTGTGCCACCTAACTGCCCCGAAAAATGGTTACATTGATGTATCATCATCATCATCTAAAATATTTATAAGATACCAATCTATACATGCTATGTTAGAAATCAATTCAATAATCATTTATTAAATACCTACTATGTGCAAGGCACTTTGCTAGGTGCTAGCGATACGGCAAAAACAATTAATGGTTCAGCAAGCATTTCTTAAGTGTCTATTATGGTAGACTATTGGTAGGCAATAGGAAAGAAGGGAACAAGTGTTTAATGAGCTCCTACGATGTTCTAGGCACTGTGCTAGACGTTATTACCGATATTAACTTATTTGATTTGGACAACAACTCTAGGAGATAGGTGCTATTATTATCCTATCCCTATTTTTCAGTTAAGGAAACTGAGGCAGAAATAGGAATATAAATACAAAGAATGAAATGATCCCTACTCCCAAGGGTCTTATACTCTTTTTCAGAATTTATTTATTTATTTTTGGTTTTCAACATTCATTTCCACAAGATTTTGAGTTCCAAATTTTCTCCCCATCTCTCCTCTACCCTCCACTCCAAGATGGCAAGCACACTGATTACTCTTTGCCCCAGTTTGCCCTCTCATACATACACCACATCCCTTCCCTTCCCCCCTTTCCCCTTACTCTCTTGTAGGGCAAGAAGGATTTCTACACTCCATTGAAAGGTCTTATATTCTAACCAGATAGATTAGAAGTATGTGTTCAACTACAACACAAGTTATCAAAGGCAAGTGAAGCAGTATGTCCAAGCCTTTGAACAGTTTATAATTTGTATATTTCCTAAGCTCATATGTCTATGGAACACTTTGGCATCTGAAATAATATTAAAAGATCCTATAAAAGCTGGTCCAGGCATCAAAGCGTTGGAAGATATCTGATTTGGCGGTAGAAGAGACTTTGAGGCCTTCTAGTTGAATCCCCTCATTTAAGACCTCAGAGGAGAAAATCAAGACCCAAGAAAATAAAGGGGCATAATTGTCTACAAGCACAAAGAATCTAGGAATAGAAAATATCTCAAGCATAAAATAGGGTCAGGCAAATTTTGGAGCAACTTACAAGAACCAAAGTATCCTATCATGACTTTTTAAAAGAAAAATGTTATTAATTTTCATGGTTTTTTTTCCCTACTGTACAAAGAATATCAGGGTTCAATGAGATTCTCTAGGATTCTAACAATCCAACAGATCTTTGGTTTCATTTAGACAATGCCTCCATTCCAAATAACCTTTATTTTACTTAACACAGTACCTGGTACATAAATGATACTTAATAAGTGTTTGTTGACTTCAATATTCACTTTGTATACATTTTCTAACATACTTTTTATGGTATTTATTACTTCCCCCAATAGAATACAGGCTTCTTTAGAATAGAAACTACTTCATTTCTGTCTAATGTATACTTGTTGATTCATCAATTGGATGAGTGTCAGCTTTAGTAGAATATAAGTCCCTTGAAGACAGGGACTGTTTCTTTTTTGTTCTTTGTATTCCTAGAACATATCAAAGTATGTTGTACATTGCAGGGGATGAACAAATGTTTTGTTGAATTAACTTGAACTGAGTATTTCTTCCAACAAATATATAATGTCAACCCGTCCTGTTCAATTCTTGCCCAAGACATTCTATAAATTAGCCACAGGAATTATACCCAACATACTATGAAACACAGCTTGGGAAAAAATTGATTGTAGTCATTTTTATTTTGTTAACCACTAGAAAGATGCCTATACATATCTAGATCACCAATATTCTCATGTGGCTAGAATCCTTTCCTAGTTTTCAACAAAGTAAGAAATGCAGAACCCCTAAATTTTAAGATTTTTAGAGAAAAAAAGAGCTAACAGGCTAATTTAATAAGTTTGTGATAAAGCCCAAAAGGTAAGACTGAAAAGGTAAGTCCTAAAATGATTCCTTATGAATGGTTTCCTCCCCCAATACTAATATATTTTGATATCCAGGACAGTCATAATTCTCTACTTTTGTACAATAATAAATACTGGGGCTTTAGGGATGGTGGATTTCTTTTAGAGAAAATTGATAATGTTCTTGCTTGGTTAGCTTAGAACTTCCAGTTCATTTGGAAAAGTTCATGTTCATGAGCCCAAGATATGAGGTTTACTCAAAAAATGGTTATATGTCTGTAAAGACTTAGCATAGAAGACTTAGTCATTGAGTCAAGTTCAGAGAGGGCAGGTGGAGGGAGGATGATGTGACTGGTGCAGAAGATAATTCCAGGAGTTGAATATGACAGCTCAGAGAAGAATCCCATGGGATTGGGTTTGTATGTGCCTGGGAAAGTTGCAGATGAATCAGAGAAAGAGTGGAAGCATGAACTCCAAGGAAGGAAGCTTGGCCCAATGTTGGTGCATTCAATCAAAGTCCCGTTAGCCCAGTTCTAGTTATACCTCTAGTCCCTATAAAAAAGATCCCCCTCACTTTGGTTTTCTACCATCCCTGTGCTTCTCAAGTTTTACATTATTAAAAACTAATGTATCTCAAAATAATGCTCTTATTTTAGAATGGTGAATTCATGGGCAGAGAGGATGGCACAAAATTAGATACTAATGGAATGTTATGACTTCTTCAAAGTTAGGAATTACTATCTTAACGGTTCAAAATGATGACAGTTTAACTCTATCAAACCAGTAGCCTGGGAAAATAGGTGCTTAATAAAAGTGTTCTGAAGAGAAGAATTTTTATTTGAACCTGAATATTTTTCTGCCTCCTATTCATGGATACCTTCATCCTAGTGAGGTAAGATAGTAGAGAATGAGAATCACAGAACCTCAAGAGTTTGAAAGAACCTTGCCAGTCATCTCATCCTACAAGAACCAATTGAGTTAGTTGTCTTCTGGCTTTCAACTTAAAGTACCATAAGTTTTAGATCTGGAAGAGGATTAAGGGATTGTCTAGTCTAGTCCCTCATTTTACAGATGCAAAAGCAGGTCCACATTGATGACCATTTTATTGGAGATCCCACTATCTAAACCATATTAAGATGCTGACTAGGGCAATTTTGGCTGAGTTTTTGTTGTTTTAAATAAAAGAAGATTTCTGAAGACTTACCCCTAGGAAGACTCACAATTTGAAATCTAGTCCACTGAGCCAAATCAATTATTTAGGAGCTCTTAAAACTTCAGCTGTAGCAACAACAAATAGTATTAAAAGTCCTTGACTTTCAAGAATAATGCTGAAGGATTAGGTGTTTATTGGATAGGCTGAGAAATTAAAATATATTTGTGAAATAATGGGGTTCCACTATTTTTTTTAATTATGCAGACTACCCACTATTGCATCTCCCTTCTCATTGATTCTTACAATGTTCCCATGAGTCAGGTAACATCCTGTTATGGGAATCTGAAGATCTTCCCTGCCCCTAGGCTCTTAGGTAAGTTTAAGTGGCTCTGAGCATTTTTCCTGATTTGAAAGTATACTCTGCCCACTAATAGGCTGAATGTGGTCACATGGAGCCTGTGGCAGGAGGCTTGTTCTTCAGGAATGCCGACACCTTATTACTTTGTGATTGGGCAGTGGGTCAAGGGGGCTGTGACATTCTCTGATCCAGGAGAAGGCTGTGTATATCCTGATGCAGTTTTTGCTTTTGGGCTCACTTTGGAAAGAGTTGTGTGATTTGGCCAGATGAGACTCTGGGCCGCTGTTGAGCCTGGCTTTGAAAACCCAGATGTTGGTGCTTCCCTCTCTGGTAACTGACTAGGTATGGATGTAATGGTCAGATGGTTGGAAGCCTGTCTGCTGATCTGTTTCTTTGTCTGCTTGTAACTTCTGTTTGTATTCTGTTTGCATTCTCTGAAGTTCAGGGTGCTGACTTTTTTTCCCCTGAACTAGGTAAATGATATGTGTTTGATTGATTAAAGTAAGATTGTTAACCCATTTTGAGTTGCTTTCCTTTAGAAAAGCAGATCTAAGAACCTGTGCTAGCAGCCACCCTGGGTATGCTAGGGTGCTTGCTGATACACATCCTCAGCATTTTGGAGACTAGAGAAACAACTATGGAGAATCAGATAAAGTTGTCTGTCCAGAAAGCATTATTAAAGTCAGGACTAGAATTCAGGTCTCTTTGTTCCACTTACTTTATGGCTTTCTATACTCAAAAGATCTAATCTTATCTCTAGGAACTCTCATTATTCAAATAGCTTTAGATTCCCACACTTATAGCAGTTATCCCTCCATTTAAGGGAACTTGTGGAGATAAAAAGGAAAGTAATAATAGGATAATAATGATGGATATAGCTAGTATTTACGTGGCATTTTCCAGGTTTGAAAGCACTTTACAAATATTATCTCATTTTATCCTCACAACAACCCTGAGTGGCAGGTACATTACCTCCATTTTACAGATGAGGAAACCAAAGCAGAGGGCAAGTTAAATGACTTGCTCAGGGTCATACAGCTTAATAAGTGTATAAAGGCAGCTTTGAAGTAGCAGTAAGGTCCTACAGTAAAGAGAGCACTGGGCTAGGAGTCAAAAAGACCTGAATTCAAATATGACCTCAGATCTCAAATCGCTGTATGGCCTTGGGCAGATTACTTAACCACCATTTGCCTCAGTTTCTTTGACTATAAAATGGAGATAATACTATCACCTACCTCTCAGGATTGAATAACATATATCTGTAACATGTTTAGCACAGTGCCTGGAACATAATGGGAGCTATATAAAATCTAGTTACTCTTGTTATTAAAGTCTTCCTAAGTCCAGAGTCAGCACTCTATCCACTGTGCTATCTAGATGATGGGCGCTATTGCTGTACCTTCACATCAATACTGTGAAGCAAGTAGAATAGATGTTATTTTTCCATTTTGCAAATAAGGAAACTGAGATACTGAGGAGTTGAATTCCTTGCCTAATGTGACGGAGTTAATACGTGGGAAAACCAAAACTCCTGTATAGTTCTTTTGTTTGTAAGTCTAGGGCACTCTCCACTCCAGGGGTTCTTAACCAGGGAGAGGGGGCCCATGAACTTGTTGAACATTGCATTTCAATATAATGGGTTTCTTTTGTGATTTTATGCATTTTATATGTTTAAAGACACTATTCTCAGAAGGGAACCGTAGGCTTCTCCAGATTGCCAAAGAGGTCCATGACACTAAATAGTTTAAGAAACCCTGCACTCTATTAGACTGCCTTGTATGACTTTGAGAGAACCAGGACCATGATAGATAGGAGGGGAAAGTCTTCTGGAAAAGGAAAGGTTATAATTGAGAAGAGAAATCTACATATCTGAACATATGCTTCTGAATTCTCTCAGACAAAGCAACTAAGCCTCTTGCAAGTACCCTCAGTCATATCCCCAGGGATACCCCCTTTCCAGTCAGGTCAGCATTGAACTTCTCTTCTGTATTTTAGGAATGACAGCCACCCACACATCACAAGTTGCATTCATCTGCCTCATTGATTCCACCAGCAGGAAGGTCCTTTTTCATAGAACTCCCTTTATGTTCCCTTCTCCTCAATTAGTACTAAATCTGAGGACAGAAAACCCATGTTGCCACACAAAGGAAGAAGGATGAGAGGAAGGCCTGCACAGCAATCAGATCCTAAATCAAGGAGCCCATTAGTAGAGATATTCTGGAAGAACTGGCAAGGTTGCTTTCCTTAACTCTGACTCTTCTTCCCCAGTCACTTAGAACTGTCTTATACCTAGCCCCTAAAAAGGCTACCTGTTTAATCCCATCTGGATTCCCTGGTTGCTCGTAAACTCCCTCACTCCTCAAATGACTTTGTATTAATTTTATGTGTAATTAATAATTACTTTATGCTGCATCTGTGATCCCTCTCCTGCTAAATGAATGTAATTTCCTTGAGACCAATGATGATTTCATTTTTGTCTTTATAGCCCTAAGGTTTATTCCATTTTTTTGTACATTCCAAGTGCATTCCAACAACCCACAAATGTAGCTGAATGTATGAATGAATGGTTGCATAGCCATCCAGTCTTTGCTTAAAGGAAGGGACAGAGGACAGAGAAATGAGTAGGGGAGACTCTTAAGTGGAGACAGTGGATTGGGTTAAGATATGGAAGATATTTAATACCTGGACTTTCCTCTCTATCCAATCACATCATGGGCATAGAGAACTACCCACTTCTACTTTACCCTGACATTGCATTTTCTCAGACAGTGATGGCTCTCCCTTCAATGGACCCAATTTTCTGAGGAAAGGACACACTTTCTGTAAATTTTCTTGGAAGATGGAGGTGGCAGGGCAAACTTGTAAAGCAGAAGTTTGACTTGTCTTCCTACCTCCCTTTCTTCAGCTTTCTCCATTTCCTTCTGTCTCCCTTCCCTACCTTCCAGTTCTTCTTTGGGCTCTAGCTACCCAACCATCTAATCCTGGAAAAACCATTTCTGCTCATAACTCCACCTCGACTAGCCCCCACCTGACTAGGACAGTGTATGTTGGGAAATAGATCAAGTAGGATGTGAGAAGTTCAGCATAGCTGCCCACTTCTCAAATCACTAAGCAAACTTGTCCACAAGTTCTCTGCCTCCATAATTTGCTACTATTCATGGGCATCAGCCTATAACTCAGACACTTAAGAGGCTACATCACCAAGAAGCCAGTTCCCCTCTGGCATGCTGAGCAGCACAGAATTTCAGAGGCAACAAAACTGCTCGTATACCCACTATCTACATACAAACATACTGCCAAATACTTTGAGCCTTAAATTCAGGTTTAGATTAAAAAAAAAGAAAACCTCAAACCAATGAAACTTAAAGGGCCAAATTCTGCATCCAGCATCCCAGATATGGCTGGGTGCCTCAGTAACATATTTCCCCGTTTGTTTAAATTTCAAACAACTTAAAAATTTCCCCCTTTGCTTTGTTCTTTTGGAAGCCCAACATCAGTCAGCTACTAATTATTAAATGTCATCTAATCAGAGATGTTGTACAACAGCAGAAATTACGTCCAGTATAATTTTTATTTCAAATGCAGGATACCACCTGCATGAGGCATGGGAGATTGGGGAATTGCGCCCTGAAGATTGGTCAGGTGTTTAAAGAAAGGAAGCAGCTCTGATTTGTTCATCTGTGTCTAGCTATATGTTAATTATATGCAAAATAGCATAATTATCCATTGGTAATTAATTCATTACTTCCCAATAAGGAATACTGACTGCAAGTTTTCTTCAATATCTGTTTTGTTCTTTGTCCTCCACTCTCTTCTCTCTGGATATTTCATCCACTCCCACTGCTTCAGCTCCCATCCTTGTGCAGATAGCTACCCAAATCTGGATCTTCACAGCCCAGTCTTTTCTCAAGCTTCCAGAGCTATATTTCTAACAGCTGGCTGGATACTCTGCCTGTATGTCTTAATTAGCACTTTAAACTCACCAGGTTCAAAACAGAATTCTTCTTTCCCCCTTACCTTGCCCCCTTTCCTCCTGACTTCCTTTTTTCCCCTTTTTATTAATGAACTCACCATTCTCCTAGATGCCTAGGTTTGAAGCCTCATGCACTTTGCCTTAATCCCATACATTGAAATTCCAATTCCTCTCCTTTCTATCTCACCAAAGTCCTTTCCACCCATTGCCTTCTTAACATACCTACCTTTGTTTAGGTATTGCCTTTGCCCCTTACTATATTAACAAACTCCTAACTGGCCCTACTGACTCCAAGTCTCTTCTCCCCCATTCCATCCTACACAGTGTACTACAGTGGGTTGTCCTTTTATCTATTCAGGATACAGGATGAGAATGAACTCATCTTGTACTTTTGCCCTTCTTTTCTACATATCCTCCAAAGAGATACTACCCAAGACACTGTAGTCCTTCCCCATGTTTTTTTTTTAAATCTGGGGGGTACCTATGTGCCAACTTTTATTTTTCCCATTCTTGCTCCATGCTTGGTGATGGTCCTAATAATATTTTTATGACACTTCTAATGTGACACTAATATTCAACCTACTTACATCCAATACATTTTCCCACGTTCATTTGGGTTATTTGCAACTCTAAGTCTTCTGAGATTTTGGAATTTCACTATTTGCAGCAATATAGCATCAATGGCAGAAAAGTGGTACAAAAGAGATGTATTGTGGGATTACTGAATTTTGGATCTCTAAAAGTGTTATATAGTTCCCTGAGCATGATTCAGCTTAAGTTCTTTTTCCTACTTAATTTTAAAATCTATATGGTGATACCTAGTTAAATAGAGAATGACTAAGCATGTCACTGTTCCACTTAAAAACCTTCAGTGCTTTCTCATGTTCTACTGAATAAAGTCTATATTCTTTCATTTGACCCACACATTTTACAACATTTTCTCAACACAGTTTTCCATCTTTATTTTTCATTACTCCCATTGTACACCCTATGTGCCAGCCAAATTAAATTATTCACCATTTTATTCCATGAACAATTAGGAATTATTGAATGGTCAAAAGTGCAGAGCCAGCTTGACATTCAGAACAAAATGATCTGAAAGGACAACTCCTAGGGGGAGGCAGACTGGCAACTCAATGACTCAGGTTAAAATCTGGAATTTCAGATTATACTTTGCAAGGATTTCTCCCCAGCTCCAAACAACTAAACACAAAAATGCATTTGCCAAGAACCTGGTGGATCATCCCAAATCCTACAGAGGCAGCTAGAGCTATAGGTATACCTATGTTGGTGGCTCTCTCAAGCTTGTTAGACAAGCTTATGAGAGTTAGGAAAGAGGATATGAAATGAACTGATGCCTGGGGCCCTCTAAATTAACCTGACTTTCAGTTTCTCTATGAATTTAAACTTGACCAAGTACTAGCTAAGAGAAAAGCTGTGCCTAACATGAACCACAGAATCTCAGAAGAAGCAGGGAGCTCAGGGACCACCTAGTCTAAGGTATAAGAGAACAAAAATCCACCTCTACACAAATCTGACAAACTAGAATACAGATTCTACTTGCAGACCTCCACAAAGGAGAGCTGGCTATCTCTGAAGGAAGCTTGGTCCATTTTTGGATAGTTGTAAACATTAGGAAGTTTCTTTTTCCTTGCTCTGAATGAACCATTCTCTGAGAAGAACGTTGGAGAGCATTCAATATGGTGGGCGATAAACATCACACACACACAAAGAAATTGACTATATCTTTCCCAAATGTCCTTTTGCCTTCCTTGTTGCCCTCTTCTTTCCCCCTGTCATGTACCCCATGTATTGAGTTCTCTCTCTCTTCACTCTCCCCTATCAAAACCAGGATCTGCTACCAGCCATTGAACATTCAGTATGAATTTAAGTCATCGAGTGTTTCTTACAGAATATGACTTTGTAACCTATTAAAAGAATTTAAGGTATCAATGAACGTGACGGAGGTGTTTTGGGGATGAATAGAGGGTATTTAATAACCCCTCTGATATCATACCATGTAGGTAGCTCTCTACTCCACCAATTGTTAAGGTTGATAATGCCTGAGACATCTTTGCAGCAAAGTCATGGCTGACTGAAACCATTATGAAAAGTCATCTTACATTTTGGCAGTAGGTCTATTCTCAGAAAAGCAAAAGAAAGTGGGAGAGCAAGAGCTGTCTTTGCCTGACAAACAATAGAATGAAACTAGGAAAAAAAAATACAAGGAAGAAGAGAATTTGACTCCAGGGAGTGATATTAGTTCACTCAAAGAGGCAACAATGTCCAATTAGGCAAGTTCCCTTCCCTTTCTTCTAGTTCCTCCTCTGCATCCAAAGTCCCCTCAGTTGGGAAATCCTCATTAACTCAAGGAAGATACTGGAGACTGGAGTGGAGAGGTCAAGACAGGAATAAAAGGAGAACCTCAGGATATTCTCTTTGTCCCTAAGGCCCTGTGTAGAAGATTATTTAGGAGCAATGCAGACGATGTAATTACCTAGTCATTGTTATCTCTTTTGACTGAAGAGCTGAATTGATTTTAGAGCTGTGGTAAATAGGTAATCTTAAGGAAGATGCCATAGTACTAAAGAAATTTTAAAATGTAAAATTATAGAATTTAGATTTGGAAAGAGGCTGCAAAGTCACATGGTTTAGAGCTGGAAGTAATCTTCTCAGCTCTTTCACTTTACAAATGAGGAAATCAAGACCCAGAGAAGTTAAATGATTTATTTGCTCTAGGCCACACTGATAGCAGAGGAAGGATTCCAACCCATAGCTTTGGACCCAAATACAGTCTTTTTCCATTACACCATTATCATCTAGTTTTGTTGTTTGGTCATTTTCAGTCACGGCCAAATGGGGTTTTCTTGGCAAAGATACTGGAATGGTTTAGCATTTCCTTCTCCAGCTCATTTTTATACATGTGGAAATTGAGACAAGCAGGATTAGGTGACTTGCCTAGGATCACACATCTAGTAAGTACCTGAGATAGGATTTGAACTCAAGAAGGTGAGTCTTCCTGAATCTAAGCCCACTGCTCTATCTTCTACGCCATCTAGCTGCCTCTCATCAAGCTATTTAATCCACAGACATTTACTGAGCACTTACTATGTGCCAGGCTTTGTGCTAAGAGCTAAGGATACAAAGAGAGGCAAAAATAGTCATTGCCCTCAAGGACTTCACACTCTAATGGGAGAGACACTACCTGAATAAGCTAGGGATATAAAAGATACACACAGAGGAGATAAATGCATGAGGGAAGGCGCTAGTGACTGAGGTCTTGTCCCAATCCTTTATTTCTTACAGATGAGAAAACTTGGAATGAAGAATAT
Source organism: Pseudochirops cupreus (assembly GCA_028627135.1). Classification (NCBI taxonomy): domain Eukaryota; kingdom Metazoa; phylum Chordata; class Mammalia; order Diprotodontia; family Pseudocheiridae; genus Pseudochirops; species Pseudochirops cupreus. The sequence continues at coordinate 132,155,046 of CM053581.1, forward strand.
GTGACTTTTCCCAAGGTCAATTCAATTAAACGCAACAAACATTATCAAGCACTTAATATGTACAAGGCACTCTCTAACTGTGAGAATGTATTAGGCATTGGCTCTGTGAGGTCTGGGCACCAATTAGAGACCAATGGGGAAAAAGAAGCACAGTCAACCTCCTTTCCGGTTGATGGATTGACTGAGAGATCCCAGGTAAGTCAATTATCCTCTTAGAAATTTTCCCATTTATAAAATGGTGTGAAAGTCATTCACTCAACATGTGAGGAAATAAGATCTCATACTGAAGCATTTTGAAGAAAGGATCTCATATATATGCAGGAATGCTCTAAATATACTCAATCACTAGGCCATACTTCCCCACAAGCATTCAACCAAGGCAAGAGCAAGCAAAGTGATTCATGCTGGAAACCACAGCCCAAATTACCCCCGTGACAGGCCTTGAATGGACTGAACCTTTTCCCTGAAACCCAGATTCTGGGAAGCTGTGTGCAAAAGCCTAGCAAAACCCAGCAGTGGAAGATAATGCAAATCTTTCATATTAAAATACGCCCAGGAAAGAAAGAAAGGAAGGAAGGAAGGAAGGAAGGAAGGAAGGAAATGTAAGAAAGCACAACTAAAATGATTAGGCATCTATGAAGTAAAAAAAAAATTCTTGGGAAGATAGAGTAAAGGAAATATGGAGATGTTTTTTAGGAGTCTAGAAACCTACAGTCTATCCAGAAACAACTCCCACTGGTGCCAAGGCCTCTGGAGGATGTCACGACAGGCCTCTGGATTTGTGAGACAAAATAAAAGGAGTTGTATGAAACACATAACAAGGAAGGAGTGACAGCCAATCAGAAGTCTTACATGGTGCCCTGGCAAGGAATAAAGGAGGGCACAAAGACCAAGTGCATACATGCAAAATGGATAAAGTGATATACTTTGTCTGGCAACAAGCAATTAACCTGTAGACCTCCTTGTTGTCATATGTTATTAAGAAAGGTGCCAAAACAAATTAGACTTTGGTAGGGAAGAAATCTGTACTTAAACCAGTCGCAAAGGGATAAGATTACAAAAGATATTAATCTTCAAGCTCTTTCTGTTGGCATCTAGCTTCAGGGTAGCTACTCAGCTAATCGGGCCTTAAGTAAGATAATTCCTCTTTCCAGGACTTGGTAGAGGCCTATAAAGGGCACTTGGTACTTTCTGGAAGAGGAGAATTAGCTCTTCAAGGCCAAAGGCCAGACAGCACTTTTGTCTAAGTCAGCTACCTTTGGGGTAAGCAAAATACAATTAAACAAACCAGATTCAGATCAATGGAGCAGTGGTCCAGTGGGAGGTCCACAGGGAGGCTGGGACATCCCCTAACAGGGACTATTTGTTGTCAGTGACAAGGATAACCAGATCTCTGATTTCGCGATAAAAGCCCCTAAGATATAGCAGCCAACAGAGGCTGGGGGTTTTTATCACTGAATATAATTGCATTTGGGGCAAAATGTGGCTTTTTGGAGCTGGTTCGATCAATTCACAACAGAATCTTTTTTTTTTCTCCTCACTCTTTTTGGATTTGGAGCTCATGAGAGCCCAGAAAGAAGAAAGCTGTTTTTTGGTCTTGCTTTTTGTTTTCAAACATCGAGGATATACACAGTATCAGAGACAAGGAAAAAAAAAACAGCACCAACACAAGGCACCATGCTGAGGACCATAGCGCTAGAACATTTTCCACATGATTTATAGGACTGAAGTAGGTCAAAAGGTCTCCTCTGAAATAAAAAAATAGGTCCCTAAAGATGCACCAATTATTACAGAAAATCAATAAGGCCTGAAATCTGTGATGGCATCTTTCCCGTGGGATGGGGTGGAGGTAGAGAAAGGCAGCATTTATCATTCTGAAAGATGGTCAGGATGCATCAACACAGGCTCTCTTCTTATACCCGCACTATTGCAGCATTGCTCAATCCAGGTCACTAATTGAAATCTTCAGAAATAGCCAAGATGACAAAGGGGAAAAAACTGAATATAACTGATGCCTTCTTGGCAGTGCAGATGGGATTCTCAGAGGATTCCCGGCCATGAGTAGTAACATCCAATGCATACTGAACAGGATCTTTACTTCTCTGGGGTGACATCTTCTCACATGAAATGATAGCTTGGGTCCTTTTACTACTTTTCAGCACTATCAAAGTCCAATGGTTAGTAACTGTGCATCTGTGCTCCCTTTTTCAAGTCCAAATAAAAGTAGACTTTATCCTGTGAAATCCTTTCTAAGGTTCAAAAGTGAGTAAACAGGAATTGCTGCTCTCTTAATCACAAACTCACTGAGCAATTGCTTAATGAAATCCTGGCACTGAGCAGAGCATATGTGACATTTGCCCTTCAGCATGTACGGTCCTCGGGACAATCCAGGAGGAATATTGGAAAGGTTACTCTGCTGAAAAATGTCTGCCTGCCAGGGGGATGCAGGACTCCTCCTAAGCTGTAAAATGAGGGGTTAGGCTTGATGAGCTCTAAAATCCTATGGCACCAGCTCTTCATATTAAACACATCCTTTTTTTGCTCCATTTAAAAACCACAAATATTTCTGGCATGTTGATTCCCTGACACCTAACTGAGAGTGAATTTGTCATAGTATTGAGAGTAGAAAGGGACCTTAGAGGCCATATGGGCCAATCTACTCATTTTATAGGTAAGTGACAGGCCCAAGGTCACACAAAGAGTAAATAAATGACTCGGAGTCTGAACCTGGGGCTTCCAGATCCAAATTCGTTGCTCTTTCCATTTATGATGCTGACTGTATAACATAGGTTCATGATAACAGGCAGCTGGATAGCATAGTAGAGAGGGTGGTATACTTGGAGTCCTGTTAAAGTTCTGTCTAATACATTTATTAAGTGTGTGATAATTTTTCGGGGGGCAATCAGGGGTAAGTGACTTGCCTAGGGTCACATAGCTAGTAAGTGTCTGATTTGAATTCAGAGCTGGTAGTCTATGCACTGCACCACCTAGCTGCCCCATTATATGTGAACAAGTCACTCAAGATGGGCCTCAATTTTCTGATCTGTAAATGAGGGGGCTGGACTCAATGGCCTCTAATGTCCCTTCTAGTTGCCTAACATAGTCAGTGCTTAAAATGCTTTTTGACTTGTTAACTTCCAGCTCTAGAGCTAAGATCTCATGCAGCAAAATCATTGGACACTTTAGAGTGTCAAAGGGATAAGTGGAAGTACCAAGGATGGAGTGATATTTCTGGGTTGCCCCTGATGGTCAATGCTTTGCTGGTTTAATTTTGAATTAGGTTTCCTCTGTGTTTCAGGTTTCTATGTTAGGGGTCCTTCTTCAAAGAGGACCCCTAACATAGGGGTGGAGGGGGAAGAAGGGAAGAAGATCTCCTCTAGATTAACCGGACTAGAATCAGAGAAAAGGCTATTTAGATCCTGGAAGATTCCCTTGAGGTTGGGAAGTCTGTGGTACAGTGTGGATGGTGTTAGAGTAGGAAGCTGGGTGGTACAGTGGATAGAGCACCAGGGCTGGAGTCAGAAAGACCTGAGTTCAAATCCAGCCTCAGATACTTACAAACTGTGTGACCTTGGGCAAGTCACTTAAACTCTGCTTGTCTGTTTGTCCTCCTCACCTGTAAAATCAGGATAACAGCACCCTCCCTCCCAAGTTGTTGAGAAGATCAAATGAGGTTACCAAAAAACACTTATCCTGATGTCTGGCACATACTAAGAACTATTATAAATGTTAGTTATTATTAATGAATCACCTAGAGTCAGAAGACCTGGGTCCAAATCCAGTATCAGAAATTTACTAGCTATGTTAACAACGATCATCACATTTCTTAACCTCTCAGATTCTTCATGTCTTCATCTATAAAATGGGCATCATTAAATTTGTATTATCTACCTCACCCCAAGATGATATACATACACATATATTTACACATGTGTATATCTATCTATCTATCTATATATATAGTACATATAAATTGTATATACGCACATATACATATTTGTGTGTTTAATATTTGAGTTGCAGTAGAAAGGGGAGTTCACAGGCTGAGCATCTGACTCTTGGCTATAATAATCCCCAAGCTTTTCTAGATGTAGGAATAAAAGACGTATCCCTTACATCGTTATCATTAATCTAGTTTCTTTATAAAGTATCTCTAAGCACTACTCAGAACAAAAGAGAAGGAAGGAGAGAAGGGACTTTGACTTTGCTCCTTTATTCATTCTCCTTCCAATTAGTTTTTTGATCTTATTAGAATCATGCAACTTTAAGAAAAATATTTTTCTTCTTAAAGCTATGTTATCCATTTCTCATTGTTTTTCCACTTCAAGGTCTATCCTGCCATCAAATCCTCTTTTATAAGAGAGAAAAATAATTAAGCAAAGCAGGGTGACAGTGTCTGATCTTGAGGAGGTAAAATCTCCCACTCCTGGGCTCTGACTTCTCTGACAAGAGAATGGAAGTATGTTTTATCATTTATTCTCTGTAACCAAGTGTGGTCACTACAATTAACGTGAGTCCAACTGTCGTTAAGGGTAGTTTCTTCTTTATGTTTTTGTAGTCATTGTATCTAGGCTGCCTTTACCTTTGTAAGGAAGGGGGACCCTTTTCTCAATTCTGGCAGTGATAGGGATGATTGCTTGGTGAATGTGAACTGAATGCTCCTCCTTCTCTTGATTTCTCTTTTCCACAAAAGGCTCCTATGTGTCATATTGTGACAGAAAGCCATCCAGTCTCCATTGTCACCATTGCTGAGATTCCTTTCTCCAGGCATAAACATTTTTGTGTGCCAATGTATAACTAGAGGATTTAAATAGAATAGTCTTCCCTAATTCTTAGTCTATTGGGGGGAAAAATAGGTGAAAACAAAGCCCTCCAAGTAGTAAAGCAGTGATTAAGTCTGTTTTTAATTAAGTTTGTACTTTGTTGGGGGGAAAGGGGAGATGTAGATTTTTTTCTTACATCATCATCCTCTTGGATTTACATTAGTAGTCCCTCAAAAAAGAGGCTGGGTACATTTATATAACCAAGTGCACACAATACTAATGATAAACTAGGAAGACAAAAGCTTGGCTGAACAGATGGCAATATTCTGGAGCAAGGCAACTGGGGCTAACAGATCAGAGAAAGACAAAGCCGCCTAGTGGCTAGAAACGGCACTAGAAACAGATCGAGGTTCTAGTCCTGGCTTCTAGAACAGTGGAAAGCTAAAGCAGGAAGGCACTTGGGATATCACGTAGAACAACATCCTTTCTTTACCAAGTACACCAAAATGCAGACAAGTCAGGAGATTCTCCAAGGTCACATAGCAAGTTAATGACAGGGTAGGGGTGTTGGGTTTTGGGACTCAGAGTCCTATACTATTGCTTTCCTACATTCATTCAAGAATCAGTTATATGAGTTTCATGGAGGCACTTAACCGCTCAAGGCTCCAGGTTCCTTCACTACAGAGTTGGAAGGAACCTCAGAAGCCATTTAGCCCAACCCTCTATGCCAGGCTGTCAATCAGTCAATGATCACATATTAAATACTTACTATGAAGCAGGCACTGGGTTAAGCCCTGAGGACATAAAGGAAGGTGAAAATAGTTCCTGGGCTCAGGGAGCTTATATTCTATTGTGGAAGACAAACAAGAAAACAACTGTGTACAAACAAGTTATAAAAAGAATTTTGTTATTGTTCAGTCACGTCTAACTCTCTGTGACCCCATTTGGGATTTTCTTGGCAAAGATACTGGAATGGTTTGCCATTTCCTTCTCCCACTCATTTTACAGATAAAGAACCGAGGCAAACAGGGTTAAGTGACTTGCCCAGGGTCACACAGCTAGGAATTATCTGAGGCCACATTTGAACTCAGGAATATGAGTCTTCTTGACTCCAGGCCTGATCCTCTATCTACTGTGCTACCTAGCCATGCCAATCTCAGAGGTAAAGGCAATTACCACTCTTGGGATTGGGGAGGGGCTCCTGTAGATGGTAGGATTTAAATTAAGCCTTGAAGAAAGCCAGGGAAACAGAGTTCTCTGATTCTGTAATTCTAAGAAATGCCTTCATCCAACTCTGTCTACTCTGAGAGTTTCTGTGGAAGCAATATAATTGATTTCCACTTTAATGAAAGTTAACTTCGTAATATAGGGATAATACTTATAAACTTCGAACTCCAAGATGGATAAGACAAAGTAATGTAAAAAGTTTTATGTAAAATATTGTAAGACTCAGACTGTTACATAGATGTCAGCTATTACTATTATTTTAATTATTAACAGTATTGCCATAAACCATACAGGAATGACTATGGAGCATACAAGCACTGGAGTGATACAACTGGCTGAAACCTCTAACATGATAGAGAACAATATTTTAAAGATGCTCAGTGATTCAAATAGGCTGCCATGGAGTTCATTTGCAAGTTATTAAGCTCCATATTACTTTACTATTGAGAATTAATGAAACATCCAGCACTACGCTGGGCACCAGGTGCTTTGGAGGGTAGCTAGCTGATGCAGCGGATAGAGTGCAGGGCCTGAAGTCAGGAAGATTCATCTTACTGAGTTCAAATGTGGCCTCAGACACTTCCTAGCTGTGTGACCCTGGGCAAGTCACTTAACCTGTTTGCCTCAGTTTCCTTATCTGTAAAATGGGGTTAATAATCACATCTACCTCCCAGAGCTGTTGTGAGGATCAGGTGAGGTAATATCTGTAAAGCACTTCAAGCGTATGGCACACAGCAGGCAAATAAATGTTTGTTTCCTTCTTTGTGTGCCAAAGAGGGAGCCTGCAATTTTTGGTTTACAAGCGTCTTGGCATGAAGTGAAAAGTCCTTTTTTTTTCTCTAACACAACAAGGCTAATTTTAAACATTAATCACTCCCCAAATTTAAAAGTTCTTTTTCTTCCTCCAGCTTGACAAAGGAAGTTTCACTATCAATGATGAGCTGAATGTTGTGGCTGAGGTTAGAGAGTTCAGTTACTTTTGAGGTACTTATAAGAAACATACAAAAAAAAAGAAGATAGTTTCCCAATAGGCTTACTGAATATGTTGTTAACTTCTGACTTGAAAAATTGCTTAAAGGGATTTTATCTCTCCAAATCTTACTAGAGAAAAGAAATTCACATTCACTTGAGATCAGTCGGCAGATCGGTTCAGCCACCAATGCTACAACTTTTAAAATATCCGTGAGTTTCAGGTTGAGTCTTTATTTTGGGATTCTGGTGGTCAGGTCTGGCTACAGGTGAAACTATAAAGCAGGCAATTATTCTTTAGTCTTTGGGCCTAGCATCTTCTGCATTTCTTCCACAATCATTCTTCTAGACGAGCGTCCTTGACCCGTGAATCTCCAGATTTAAATTTCCACCCCGACCTCTCTCTTATGCCCCAGGCCTGACTCTCTACCTGCTGGCTCGAACATCTTCACTTATATGTTCTTTTATTACCTCCAGCTCAAGGAGCTTTTCAGAATAGATGAAGAGTTTAATTTCACATAATAGAATTATCTGAAATTCAACTCTTCATCTCTTCTGAAAAATCTGAATAATTTTATTAAACGAAATTAAACTCTTTATCTACTCTGAAAAATCATTGCTCCCTCTGGGGTATCTTGGTAATAATAATGACAATTATTATTATAGTTAATATTTTATAAGCACTTTAAGTTTGTAAAAAGCTTTACATGTATTAAGTTGATCTTCATAACAACCCTGTGAGATATGTGCTGCCATCATCATCATCATCATCATTTTATTAATGAGGAAATTGAAACTGACAGGAGATAACGAGTTTGCCCATTTTGTTTGCCAAACAGCTTGTAAGTCTTTAAGGCAGAATCTGAATTCAGTTCTTTATGACTTCATTTTCATAGTTCTACTATGTCCCATGGATGCTATCATTTCTTATTTCAGTCCTGGTGCCATCCTTAGTCTCTCTATATCTCCCAGGCTCAAATCTTCATGCCACACCCTCTTTCTGTAAGTCACCAAGTCCTATTCATTCTCTCTTTTAAATACATCCCTTTCTTTCAATTCCCAATACCACCATCCATACCCAGACCTTGAGGAGGCTTTTGCAATAAATAATTATTTTATCTCTGTTTTCAGTCTTTTCCCACTGACTGCACATCATGGTAAGATTAATATTCCTAAAAATCTTCCCCTTCAATAGGGTTATTCTACTGAACAAAAATATGCAATGGTCCCTACTGCTTAATGAATTAATTTCAAATTCTTTACTATTGAATTCAGTTTATCTGCTCATAGATTATGAGACACCCACATTCTGCTACCATTGGACTGGCCTACTCATTGTCCTCCAAATACATCATGGAAATTCCACTTCTACATTCTTTTACTAAAGTCATGCCTATCCCAAGATTGCCCTCCTTAGCCTTCTCCATTTATTGATTCTTTAATCCCAGCTTGTCTCAACCCCACCACAGAGCTTTCCTTGATCCTAGATCCTTGAACATTGTGAAGAGCCACTGTGAGAAACAACAACACTAATTATCTCTACTATCCTTTGGGCATTTGTCAATACTACTTTATCTCATAGTCTACCTTTTTATATATCTTATATATGTATAGTAGACTCCCTAACTAGATGGCAGGAGGTTGAAGTGCAATGGGGTTGATGTCAGAAGTGAATGCAGGTATGCTAAGCCTAGGGGGGAAAGGGAGAGAAGCTATTGCATATGATTGCATGAGCATTTTGTCCTTGGCTTTTTTTGGGTTCCAGGAAGTAGGAAAGCTTCTAGTGAGCAATGAATTGGTAGAGGCAGAGAAATAACCCTTCTTTGAAGGTAGAAAGTGGATGAGGAGAAAATGCATTAATTTCGTGGTCAAGTCAAGCCAATAAGCATTTATTAAGTGCCTACTGTGTGCTAGATACTGTGTTAAATGCTGCAAAAATAAAGGCAAAAATGCCCTGCCCCCAAGTAGCTTACAATTTAATGGGGAGATTAGTGTGCATGAGTTGTTATTACGCTTAAAGAACAAATGTTGTCACCAGGGTAGAATGCACGACACACGGGTGACCATGGTATTTGTGGTTTCAGGTCTTGTTCCCTCATGTTATTCTGGCATGAGTGGTAATCATGGTCATTCTGGATCTTGGCAAATGTGGTTCTAGTCCACTCACACATCACGTACTAGTATAAAAAGCAAGTGATGATGCAGCCTAGCTTTGTTTACCTGAACTCAGAGAATCACAGAATAATAGAATCTCAGCTAGGTAAATGCTGATCTGAGGTCAGGAAGATGTGAGTTCAAATTTGTCCTCAGGTTCCTATTAACTATATGACTCTGGTCAAATCACTTACCTCTGTCTACCTCAGTTTCTCCATCTGTAAAATGTGCATGAAAATAGAAACTCATTCCTAGGGTTGTTGTGAGGGGAAAAAAATGAAATAATGTGCAAGCCCTAACATACTATATCAATGCTAGCTATTATGGTGACTATTATTACTTATAAGTCAGTAACAATGATCTGTTTATCATTAATAATAAAAATAGCAACAATACCACCACCAAAAATGGTCTTTTTAAAGCCCTCAGTTGAAAGGAGAGCCCCTACCTCCGAAGACAAACAAAGCCATGGGGCCTTGTCCGAGGTCACACACACGAAGATCCAGCTTCCTATGTTACATAAACACACTATCATGCTTATTCAACTCCATTTTCAGGTAGCACTCATTCTTAGGAAGTTTTTCTTTATCACGTTGAGTCAAAATCTGTCTTTGAAACTTTCACTCAATGATACCCCAACAAGTACTTTAAACACAGCTTTCCTATCCTCTCTGGCAGCTAGATGGAGCAATGGAGCAGGCCCAGAGTCAGGAAGACCCCTCTTTCTGGGTTCAGATCTGGCCTCAGATGCTAGCCGTGTGACCCTGGGTGAGTCACTTAATCCTGTTTGTCTCAAATCACCACAGTTACCTTTGCCAAGAAAACTTTTGAATGTGGTCATGAAAAGTCTGACACAACTGAAAAACTGAACAACAACAATCCTAAGTTTTCCTCCTCTTTGGTTTAAATATCTCTAAGCTCCTTTGATTACTCCTCACTTGGCATGAATCTGTGCCTGTTTACTATTCTGGCTCACCCCCACCCCCATATTCTCCAGTTTATCAATATCATTTTAAAATTCCGGTGACTAGGGGCAGTTAGGTGGCAGTGAATATAGCACTGGTCCTGGAGTCAGGAGGACCCGAGTTCAAATCTGACCTCAGACACTTAACACTTACTAGCTGTGTGATCTTGCACTTAATCCCCAATTGCCCTGCCTTCCCCCCTCCAAAAAAAAGAGCAACAAATGTTTATTTGTGCTAATCACTGGGGCTTCAAAAACAAAAATAAAATTGCATATTTATACATGCATACATATATTTTCAAGCATATATATGTATATGTGTATATATTTGTATATATGTGTATATACTTATAGGCACTTCTGTGACAGAAATATAATTTATTGTTCTTGGAGTGTGTTAGGTGGCACAGCACAGATAATGTTAAGCTTAAAGCAGGGAAGACCTGAGTTCAAATCTGGCCTCAGACACTTATTAGCTGTGTGACCCTGGGCAAGTCATTTAGTTTCTTTCTGTGTCAGTTTCTTCAACTGTAAAATGGGGATAATAATAGCACCTATTTCACAGGGCTATTCTAAGAAACAAATGAGATAATATATGTAAAATGCTCGGTATAATGCCCGGCACACAGTAGGCACTTAATAAATGCTTATTTCCTTCCCCTCTTTGTTACATAATTATGTACTTACATAATGTAGCGTATATAATTGTATTGCAGGCATACATCTTTATGTAACAATCGTCCCTTAGATATTTTCAGTTGTATTCAATTCTTCATGACCCCATTGGAGGGGTTTCTTAGCAAAGACGTTGGAGTGGTTTATGATTTCCTTCTCCAGCTTATGGTACGGATAAGAAAATGGAGGCAAACACTTGCCCAGGGTCACACAGCTGGTAAGTGTCTGAGGCCACACTTGAATTCAAATCTTCCTGACTCCAGGCCCAGGGCTCCATCCACTGGGCCACCTAGCTGCCCCTTAGGTAACAATAGATCGTATTATATGAAAACAGATGATCACATTGGAAATGTGCTTCATGTAGTAGGAATGGATATTTATACATTGGTATTAGGTTTGTAAAATGCTTTACATATAATATCTTATTTGAAGCTCCCCAAAATCTTATGAGATCAATATTAAAGGTATTATTATCACCATCATATGGATGAGGAAACTGAACCTGGGAAAAGACAAGCATCTTGTCCATGGTTACAGATCTATTAAGAAGCAGAGAGAGACTTTGAAAGCAGTGTCCTGATCCCAAGTTCAAAGCCTTGTCTGTTATGCCTCACTGAAACTGTATTACTGAAAAATGGATATAAATGGGGAAGAATTGGGTCTAATCATTTTAAATAGCCTGGACTATTTGAAAGGACCCTATAATCCTTCTGTAAAAGAAAGAATTTCTGCATTGCTTATAATCAACAAGGTACAATTTTCTCCCTTTTTGTTAAGGTTGGATTTTCAGAAATCAACTTTTGTTACAAGTCTATGGATAAATCTGGAGGCCTTGGTTTTGCACCCTCCGTTTTCAACACTTATGAGCACATTTTTTGTGTTTATCTTTCGATGGCAAATGGCAAGAGAACAAGAGAAGGCTCACTTAGTGGGATAAGAGGCCGGTCCAAGAGGAGGGAACACCCTTATTTTCACTGCAAACAACATGAGAGACTTTTCTTTCAGCTACTTTACCACTTTCACATTTGCAAAATCAATACCCAGAAAGTCATGTTAGACTCTGTTTTTTTCCCACTGAAATCAGACCTTCACTTTCTACAGTGAGAGGAAGCTGGAACTGCATAAGTAACGAACACTAAGACAGAAATTAAACTTCATTTTAATGGCATATAAATTAATGTTGAAATATGAGAAGATTCTCCTGAAAATCACAACAGAACATTTACAGGACTAGCGAAGGCAATCTGTCAGTGCTTGCAATGGGCCAGTGCAGGGGCTTTGTCATTAGTGTGGGTCTTGGTCAATTTGAGATAGTCCTGACTCTGTACAGTCTTCAAGGTCTATCTTCTCCCCTCCCATGATACCAGACTGTGCTGAAATACAGCTATTACAGAAACCATCATAATGATACATGTGATCAGTGAAGACTTTCTAATTAGAATATGCTTCTACTATGGAAATAGGGAGATTTCCTTTCTCACCATGTGAGTCACCTTGTAGATCCTCTTCAACATTTCAGTTATAAAGTTATGGAAAGGTGCCCCGGGTTAGCAGATCTCAGAAAAATGAGGCTTTCAGACCTGTGTGCACACACAGAGCTCCCTGGAGTGGATCTCTGGCATTTGGTATAATCAGTATCTCTGAGGTCTCTGGTAGCTTATCTCTAGGACAAACTGGCTTCTAAACTCCAAAAATTTGTGACAATATTTGTAAATTGCTTTGAAAATATAAAGCACAATATAAAATCTAGCCATGATGATGATGATGCTATAGGTAAGACATATGACAGAATCTAAATATATCATAGATGCAAGGCAGTTTGCATAATTAAATGATTTGCCCAATATCACTTCATAGAGTTATGCCTAGAACCCAGGCTGCCCAATTTCCAGGCAATCAACAATTTCTATAAGGGTCCACCATATGCTAGCCATTGATGGTACAAACAAATGGAACAGTCCCTGTACACATCCTTTTTGGGGAGCCGATGTCTACTTATATAGAGTGTTCCAAAAGTCTTAGTACAGTTTCATGCTACTAAAGCACTAAGACTTTTGAGACACTGTAAAATGTGTGTATATATACAAAATATATTTATTGTGCATTTAATATATGTATGTATACACACCATAAGTATATGTATGTGTACAAATATACACACAAAAACATTCAAAATTAAAATAAAGTAATTGGCAGGGGTAAGAAAGTGAGGAGTTACTAGCAGCTAGGTGTATCAGAAACAGTGCTCTTTCCATAAAATCACCATGTACCACTTTGTATCTTCTTCTTTTGATGAGACAGTTATGGTACATACCTTGCCCCAGAAAATGCCCACGACATAATTCCTGCAACCATTAGATGATCAATATCTTTGGCTATCCCATAGGACTCCTTTGGCAGGAGTGCTGAGGTAGCCCCTCCAAAAAGCACAAATGCAAACCCTGGCTTTAAGTCCAAACCAAAACCAGTGTCTACTTCTCCTGAAGCTACTTACATTATTTGGCTTTCCCATAAGGGACAGGCTTACAGCTACATCTCAGACTTAAAAATAGTATTGATCACTGTCAGTGGACTTATTCATACATCAGAAAGACAAGGTGGGTTTTAAATAGTCACCAGGTCTGGCAAGAGGCAGGGCATTTCCAGAATTCCATCTCTGCAGAACCTTTTATCTCTCTCTGAAACTGAAAGCCCCTAAATATAGGCTTTCCATTAAAGATTCACAAGCTCCAGCAGCTACTTATCAAAGTCATGGAAATCAGAGACTTCTATCACAGCAAAACGGTTGACATTTGTTGCTAGTAAGTTTTATTGCATACGATGTGTTGCCACTTGAAGAAAAGGGGAATGCTGAGATTACAGAAATATACAAGGTGATCCCATTATGCATTAATTCACCAACTCAGTGGAGTGTCAATGGGCCCTGATCAGCATGCATGTACTGGCCAAAAGAAGAATAGCATATGCTATCTTTTAAAAGTAGATTCTTTTAAAAGACCTTTTAAAAGTAACATCTTTATTACCAAAGGAAACACTTCTTCACCTTAAGTTTATGGTCTTTTCTCTCTCTGCAATTTTTTATTAGAGCATTTTCTTCATCATTCTTTCAGAAAGCTCAGTAGTCCTGGCAAAAGGAGCTTTATAAATGCTTGAGAAGAAGGAAGTCAGAACCCCTCCTAGTTAAAAAACAAAACAAAACAAAAAACTCCAATCAAAAATTTAAGAATCAAGGAAAGTTGTACAAATTTGGAACCTGGGATGTGTGATGTCTCCTAGGAGACATCACATTTTTCAATATAGTAAACATGTATTTATAGCTTTATTTTAAAAAAAAAACCAAACATGAGAAACTTAGTTTTGCTAAGAATGATTCCATATCTACCTATAGTAACTTAAACACAGTAAAAAATAAGGTAGTTAGGGATAAAACAGAACAAAAACCAATTAAAGAACTGGAAAATGAAATAGATGGGAATAAGGAGAACAGAATCAATCCTTCCATTCACTAGCTGTGTGATCTTGGATAAGTCATAGTCAATGGGTTTCACTTGCCTCATTTATCAAAGGAAGGGACTCAATTGTGACTTTTTTTTTGGAGGGGGGAAGGCAAGGTAATTGGGGTTAAGTGATTTTCCGAAGGTCACACAATTAGTTGTGTCAAGTGTCTGAGGCTGGATTTGAACTCAGGGCTGGTGTTCTATTTACTGTGTCACCTAGGTGCCCCAGAAATGTGACTTCTAATATGTCTTTGAGACTGAAAATTCCATGATTCTCTAAATAGGAGTACCCGAGATGAGTCAATTACCGCAACTTATCACTAAATTGAAGTCTAAGTTTTCTGAAGCTAAGACAAAAAAGGCCAACATTGGGATGAATATTTTGACAAGAAGAAACATAACAAATTCTTCTGCAGAGATACAGAATATCCTGGAAGGATACTAAAGCAGGGATTTATTTTGTGTGTGAATTGACACATACATACTTGTATATATCTTTGTATAAAAGAGATATAATGGACAATATCTTGGACTACTGAATAAGCTCCTATTTGCTCTCCCTGCATCAAGAATCTCCAATCTACCTTTCCCACTGCTCCCAGAGTGATTTTCCTAAAGTACAGGTATGACTTTGTTGCTCAATACATTCTAGTGCCTTCCTATTACCTTCAGGGTCAAACACAAACTTCCCTGTCATTAAAAGTCCTTCACAACCCAGTTCCTACCGACCTTTTTGATCTTATATATACTATCCCTCTTCACACATTCTACGGTCCAGTCAAACTTGTCTTATTTTTGTTCTTCACATGGAATGCTCCACATCACACTTATGTGCAAGTGGTCACCTATGCTTGGAAAGCAACCCTTCTTTCTGCTTCTTTGAAAGCTCAATTTCTTTCAAAGCCCACCTCCATTATTATCTTCTTTATACGGCCTTTCCTGATCTCTCCAGTTACTAATGACTCCCCCTTACCCATCAATTGGCTTACGCTTATTTTGCATATATATCTATTATATGCTTATATGTATGTGTGTTCTCTCCCCCAGTAGAATGTAAGGTCTTTGAGGGCAGGGGCTCTTGTATTCCTAATGTCTAGCATATTGCCTGACATACAGTAAGTATTTAATAAATGCTCATTAACTGATTCATTATCTGTGACTTTACCAAAGAGAAGACAAGTAAAACTGACACTAGGTAGAAAATTCTCCTAATGAAATTTCACTGTTCCATTATAGAGTTGTACCTATTGCACAAGAGTATGTGGCCTTAAGGAACATGCTAATAAATTGGATTAATGACTCTCTTACATTTCTTTGTTGTAGGAGAAAAAACAAACAAATAAAAACCCACAGCCACACAACAGCGTGTGCCAAAGAAGGGAGTTCTCACAATGGCCCTGGCAGGAGGAAGAGCACTCTACCATTTATGATGTCACTTGCTAGTTAATAAACTTTTGGGACCTATGTATATCCTATTGCTCTCCATGTCTCCTAGCAGTCCTTTGGAGTATAACAAATGAAGAGGTCAAAACTCTAGAATCAGTAGAGTCAAGGCATTTCAATGCCAAATTGCCATAAAGTGATAAGAGAGTGTGGTAGTGAGCTGGACATTCGCCTAGCCTCTGAGATAATCAGGTTTTAAGGGAACAATCCTGAGGGTCAACAATCACTCAGCACCAAAGATGCCTCTTCCCAGAGTATTGACGAAATGTTCAGTCTTCTAATGAGGCACATGGAGAAGACTGTTGTGGTACCAACTGCAGAAATAGTCTATAGTTACCTGCAGCCACTGAGGACAGCCAAAAGTCTTGTGTGATGCGCCCAGTGGGCTTTGACTATGCTACTCAACAGGTCCTTTGCTTAAGCTCTCTCCTGAAAAGGTGCCCACAGTGAGATTCTGCTCTGCTGAAGATTTATTTTTCAGTTTTGAAGCCAACAGTCCCAAAAAAACTTTTTCACTTTCTGTGCTATTCAACACCAATGAGCCCATTCCTTTGAACGCTAATCAGATTGAGAGCTGGCTTTCATATGTGTACATAAAATGGGAAGGGGAAAGGAAGAAAATAATAACTTAATCTAACAACAAGCATTTATTAAGTGCCTACTATGTTCCAGGCATTATGCTAATTACTGGATATTACAAAAAAAATGACTGTCGTGTGTTAAGGGGAAAAATCACTTCATCTTTTATAGACGCTTACTTCTCTTTATGTCTTGAAGAGATGTTTTCAAACATATAGAATACTATTTTATTCCTTTAGAGAAATATTCAAAATCCCTACAATAATACTGATGGTGATAATGGCATTTATATAGCAATTTATCTGTAGCTCCAGACCTTAGCACAGTGCTTGGCACATGGTAAGTACTTAATGAATGGTGTCTCAATGATCACACTTGCATTTGGGGAAGGATGTGCATGTGTGGCTCTCTCTCTCTCTCTCTCTCTCTCTCTCTCTCTCTCTCTCTCTCTCTCTCTCGCACACACACACACACACACACACACACACACACACACACACACACACACTCAGATGGCAGCAGCAGAAAGAAAATGAACCCTGGAGGGGAAGTCATGAAAAGGGGTGGTGGTGGTGGAATTTTTTCAATTGCTTATCCTAGCTTTGAGCAGAACCCATAGATCCAATCTCTGAGATCAGGCTGGCAAGCTGGTCTGGCTAGGGCAATTGTTGTGATGGACCTTTCAGAAGGGTTGGGACAGACATGCACCAAAGGGTTTAACAAAAATCTCTGAACTATCCCTAGTGCCTCAGGGGCAGTATATTTTTTTTCTTTCTCTCTGCTATGCAAGAAAAGATTATCAAGCACTACAGGTAGTCTGGATGAAAGGACTTTTGCGAGAGACAAAGCCACAATAAAAAGAAGAGAAGGTGCTAGAACCTTTTCCTCTTATTTTTAGTTGTAAACTTGGGAACCAGAAAGACCAGCAAAATTAGTCCCACCAGGCAATGTAGGAACAACATGATGCAAGGAAGGGGTCCTAGTAACTGGACTGATAACATGCCAGAGCACCCATGTTGCCTTTAAAGGACACAATTACTAAGAAGAATATTCCATGGTAAGTACTACAATCAAGTTGAAAGAAACATTTATTAAGTGCTTACTGCATGCACGGCACTGTGCCATGTGCTGAGGGAAAGATAAAGTTAATATTTCTGTGAGATTGAGAATAATGATAATAACAACCAACATTTATAGAGTGCTTTGAATTTTATGAAGTATTTTAGATACATTACCTTATTTGAGCCACATAGCAAACCTTCAGGGCTAAGTAGGTACTGTGTCAGTTTTGTTGTTGTTTGGGATACCTAGATAGCCATAGAGGATCGAGCACTGGATTTGGAATCAGAAAGACTTAAATTTTAACACAGCCTCTGACAATTATTAGCTATGTGATCCTTGGGAAGTCACTTAATCTCTTTCAGCCTCAGTTTCCTTATCTGCAAAATGGGTTTTTGTGAGGATCAAATGAGAAAATATATGCAAAGTTGTTTCAAAATTTTAAAGTACTATATAAATATTTGTTCATACAATCATTGCTTGTGGTTAGATCTGTAATGTCATGAGTATTAAGAACTCCTAATGAGCAAATAGACCAATGAAAATCTTCAATTCCTCCACAACTTACAGTCTAGGAGAGTTGCACTGGGTCAGTGACAAGGTAAAACACCATCAAATTTATATCATTGATAAGACTTGAACTTAGGGCCTGCCTCTGGGCCAACTCTCTAATAGAGAAGCTAAGTGATTTTACCTTGGTCACACAGCTAGTAAGTGTTATAGGTAGGATTTAAACCCAGATCTTCCTGGTGCTGTATATCATTCTCTATCCATTTTGAGTTCCCCAGCTTTGGGAATCATGTTGTATTAGCAGAGGAATCTAAAGCTATGGATTTTTATGGCATTCTTCCTTGGGGATGCTGAACAATTACCATTGGAAAACAAAAGTGATCATAGACGAGCCACAACTCCTTCTGATCTTATCAAATAAAGGCGATAGGGAAAGAATGGTTCCATCTTATTCCTTTGCTCTGCCATGATGGGTTTCTTTCATTATCTTACAGTTTCTGAAATTGAATTTTAAATGACTCAAGTAATGGGGCAACCATCAAAAAATCCCTGAGACCCTCTGATCAGATCAGGACAATCATTTTGCTCTTCCTTTCTTTGAGGTTTTTTCCCCACTGTCTACATTTTATCAAATCTAGACTTCCATTGGTTAAACTATCAGTCTCTTCATCTGCCCCTGGGATATTCTAAAATATGTTCATCTAAATTCTTTTTGAATTTTTCTGATGCTACTAACTGGAGAACACCAAATCAAGTAGTGCAGGGGACATGACGAGTCAGGAATCCCTGAAGGCTCCTACGGATTCAGAGGCTGGGGCATTTCAAGGAGGCTGAGGGCAGACTCGGGGGAATGACATCTCTTTTGTGACCATTTCATTTGGTGACTGAGCAGGTCTTTGCATCATTTAACTCTCCCAAGCTTCAATTCCTCCACTTGTGAAATGGGAATAAAAGTTCTTGCCACATAGTTTCTCAGAAGTGATATTAGGTTCACCAGGTAAAGTCTGGAGAGGGATCAAAAGTATTTGAGACGGATGGTGAAAGCAAAGTGAAGAGCTATTTTTCCTGGGGACATGGATAGTTAGGCTGTTTTCTATGAGCAACACTTCTAACTCTGTGGAGATCATGAACACTTTGTGGGGAAGGAGAAATATGAAATCTTGTTCATACCACCTTGATGGGATTATAATCCTATAATAATTAAATACTGGCTGTCCCTTTTAATGAGAGTAAGCTTCTTGGTTAGTCTCTTGGATGGAGCTTGTTTTAGTTTCCAGACTCCTACACCTACCTTTCTAAATCAAATCTAGAAGTCTGAAAGGTTCCTTCTCAAGACTTTGGGCAGAAGGTTGTCATCATCCAGAAGGGCCCCCAAGACCACGGAATTAAGAGGGGATCAGAGATCTAAGGCTACAATGGAAGGAATACAGTGGGTGAACAGCCTAGAGTAGCAGAAATCTACAAAGAGGAAACTACCCAACGGGGGCTAGCTACTTATTAAGTAGAGCTAGGGAAATTACATCTTTTGGTGGGGAATCACCCACTTGTTCAGAAGAAATTATCAGGGTCTTATGAGGGTTGAGTAACCAAGGTCAGAACCAGTTCTCAGTCCATTCTTAGGGAGCCAAGATGTCTGACAGCTGGGATCAGGAATGCAGAGGGAGACACAAAGAGATGCATGGAAAAAAGGAGGGAGAAGAAAAGAGGGAGAAAGAGAGGAAGGAAAAAAGGGATGGAGAGAGAGGGAGAAAGAGAGAGAGAGAGAGAGAGAGAGAGAGAGAGAGAGAGAGAGAGAGAGAGAGAGAGAGAGAGAGAAGAAACCTGATTTCTACTCTGGGAGAGTGCACTCAAGAGCACTGTTTACACTAAAGCAAGGTAGGGAAAGGAGGTAGACAGATAAAAGGATCTAATGTTACAAATGGCTCTTATTGAGATATGCGGGATTATAAGTGTTAATACATGAAGACTTTCTCTATAATAAGGTGTGAGCCCCTAGGAAAAACATGTTCACAATGAAGTCCATCCTGCCTCAAGAAGCCTTCTGGCCTTTGGAAAATTCCTGCAATGCCCCTGGTGGAACCAGCAAGACAGAAAGAAACCAAAAGTCAAGGGAAGAGGTAAAAATAACATCCTCTTAATAATACATGGATGCCTGGCCAGTCCCAGGCCATGCCTCAAACTATAAGCTGTAAAAACAGGGAAAGCAGAACTGAGCCCTGAAGCTGTCCTGATTTCCTAGGTTGGGAAGGAGACACATCAACTGCTTAATGGGCAGAATCGGCTTTAAAAGTGCAGGCACATCTGTATCCAGGACACGGAAACATGCCAGGTCCTGTGCTGTGGCTCCGTCTCCTCACTCACCTATCTTTGTATCATCAGTACTTGGCATAGAGTAAGTGCTTAATAAATGCTTCTTGGCTGACTAGGAAAATATGCTCTGAGATTTAAAACAAATATATGCCTCTAGTAAGAATTTTAAAATTTGGGTGGCTAGGTGGCGCAGTGAATAGAGCACTAGTCCTGGAGTCAGGAGCACCTGAGCTCAAATCCGGCCTCAGACACTTAACACAAAAACTAGCCATGTGACCTTGGGCAAGTCACTTAACCCCAATTGCCCTCCAAAAAGCAAAAAAAAAAAAAAAGAAATGTAAAATCCTATGTTCCATTCCTTCCTCATCCATCTCCCTAGGTATCTATCCCAGAAATTAAACTGTCATATGATGAGGTTTGAAAGAGTCTTTGCACCTTGGTAAGAAAATTCCTGATTGCTCTTCCATTCTTTTGGACCAAAGAAAGGGTCTGAAGTAAAGACAAGTGTATAGATTTGGAATCAGACAAACATGGTCTCTATCTATAAGTGTAACATCCTGTTTCAGAAGCAGGATGTCTCTCATTTCCCAGATCTACCTGGAAGTTGTGAACCCCTGTGACCCTGGCCTGATAAGTATTTGAAATAATGATAATAACAACAAAAAAGCTAACATTTGGGTAGTACCTACTATGTTCCAGGCACTGTGCTAAGTGCTTGACAATTATTAACTCATGTCAACTTCATCTCAACCTTGATAAGTAGGTACTATTATCATCCCCCTTTTACAAAGGAGGAAACTGAGGCAAGTAGCAGTTAAGTGGATAAAGTTGCTTGTTGAGTTTAACTGAGCATGAGTCTGTCAATGCAGAAAATATAAATACATACTTGGTTTGGGAAGAGGTAACAAACCAGACCCAAAGAACATTAGTTCATAGAATTTTAGAGCTTCAAATTGCCTTCGAGATCATGTAATCTAACCCCTTCATTTTACCTATGGGGAAACTGAGGCCCATAAAAGTTAAGGTTACTTGCCCAAAGCAGAAACAGTACTCAATCCAGGCCTATTCATTGCCAATTGCATTCTTTTTCCATCAAACCATGCAATAGTTTCTCATTTTGATGGCATCAAAGGCTTCCCGTCCTCAGTATCTGTACTCAATTCAGTAACTTTTGTTAAAACCACAATTTCTTGTCTAGAGAATTAAAAAAGCATCAGTATCAAAGGGGCTTGGTCTAGAGTGGAGAAAGGGGCAAATCAAATCCTATCTCTGTCTCATTAATCATCATAATGAATCTGAGAAGGAATCGGCTGAAGACTATCAAGTTCCCCAGCAGTTAACGGCAAGAAGATACAGTCCCAGAGAACTGAGGTTATTTGTCAAGGATCACTGAGTTAGGTAGAGGAAAATCCAAAAAGAAATCAATTTCCCACTCCATCTCTCAGGCAATGTCTGAGGTACAGTCACCTAACTACATAGTGCCTTGCACTTAGCTAGAAGTTAACAAACATTTGTTGAATTGATTTGACTGATTATTTATGGATAGATGAGATTGATGGCATTGAATCGTTTCTGGCAAATGTAGTCTTTGATAATGCCAAACAGAATAACAGGAGTGAAAATAGGGCCCACTTGATTCCCCTTAAAGGGCCCTAGGACAGGATAAGAAACTGATCCCACAACACCTTAGTGCTGCCATTATTAGGGTGAAACCAACAAGAGAAAATGAGGTGCATTAGCCATGGTTCATAGACACAATGAAGCTGGCCTGAAGCCTGTGTTTATACAGGATGAAGGATGCAAGAATCATCCAGGCGTGTTCTTGGATGAACTTTCCAAAGGTAGAAGGCGTTGGAGCTAGCCTGCACCGTGTCATATAGTTTCAGGAAGTCATATTTGAGCAGATTGATGAATTTCATGAGGTCAGACACTGGACAGAGGAAGAAATGCTTGAGATTTAGAGTTACTTCAGCATTATTAAGAGGCAAAACAGTGTTGCAGGACATGAGACCAGAAGTAAGGAAACCTATATTGCCATCCTGCCTCTGACACTTCATAGCTGAGTTCCATAATCTCTCTCAGCAAGTTAGTGATTACCTCATCAGTTAGATAGGAATAATAATGCCTATAGTAACTACTTCACAGGGTGGTAATGAGGCACTTCGTAAGCATCTATTAAAGCAGTGATTCTCAACCTTCCTAATGCCGTGACCCTTTAATACAGTTCCTCATGTTGTGGTGACCCCCAAACCATAAAATTATTTTTATTGCTACTTCATAACTGTAATTTTGCTGCTGTTACAAATCGTAATGTAAATATCTGATATGTAGAATGTATTTAAATTGAACATAACCCACAGATTGAGAACCGCTGTATTAAAGGCTTCCTCTGTGTCAGGTACTGTGCTAAGCAGAGTTAAAGGCAAAAACACAGTCCCTGTCCTCAAAGTCACATTCTACTCTTGTAAGACTCAAATAAAATAATGGATATAAAGTGCTTCACAAATTTTAACTTGTTATAGGAAATAAAGTTATTTATCATCATCATCATCATTGTCAACCTCACAGCCTTGTCAGGATTCACTGAAACATTGCCTCATGATGTTGTGTGCCTTGCTTACCTTGCTTGTTAAAACATGACATAATTATTAAAAACCAGGGGAGAGCCATACACAACCTACTTCTTGTAGAAAAAAGCAAACTAGAATTTGCTCTGGAAAGCAAAGGGTCTGCCCAGTGACACAGTTCCTTTCACAAGTGGAGTGGGAGATGTAATCAGTGACTAAAAATCCCTTTAAGGGCTGAAATAAGGAAAAGGTATCATGTTCAGTTTTAGTTGAAATTATGCCACAAGGTGCTCTCTAAATATTCAGGACCATGGCTACCTAGGCTCCAGCAGAATTTGCTGTTATTATGGATTTTCTCTTGAGTTTTATTGTTTTCCTGGAAGTTATCTTGGCTGCTTTTTCTTTTTTTATGACACTAGGAAGCTTATTGAGAAGCCATATCTGGCACATTCTTTCCCTTATATTAATCCCCAGAGAAAAATCCAACTTCAGTTGTTAAACTTCTGAGAGCCATGCAATGCAATTCAACAACTGTGTACTGAGGACCTACTATGTGTAAAACCCTGAGCAAAAGCACTATTTTATCTTTTTGATTCTAGGAAGGAGATACCTACCAAAATAACCTTTTGTGAATACTTTCATATATGGGAAATCACTCGATAGCACAGAAGCTCTTAAACTTTTTTGGACCATGGATCCCTGACATTATAGGGAAGCCGAGAGACTCCTTTCCAGAATAATGCTTTTAAATGTGAAAAATAAAATACATAGTCAATAAGCATTTATTAGGTAGCTATGTGTTATGCATGAAGAAAACAAAGAAAGGTAAACAATAAAAATAAACAAAAAAGGTAAACAAATCTCTTAAGTGGTTCACAACCAAATGGGGGAGACCCACATGAAAATAACAAAGTACAAATAAGATATATTTACATATATTATATAAAATATATTATTTATATGATAAATTGAAGGCGATCAATAGAGGGAAGGCACTGGAATTAAGGGAGATAAATGAAGGCTTATGTCAGAAACAGTCAGGAGGCCAATGTCACTGGATCACAGACTATGTGACAGGAAGGAAGTTGGAAGGAGCCTTGGAAAGGGAGGAAGAGTCTAAGTTGTAAAGGGCTTTGAATGCCAAACAGAAGATTTTATATTTGATCTTAGAAGAAGCCACTAGAGCTTATTAAATGAGGGTGGGGTGGGTGGCAATGGGATCAGGTCTGTTCTTTAGGAAGATCAATTTCACAACTGAATAGAGGATGGGGAGAAACTCGAGGCAGGAAGACAAGCTAGCAGACTATTGCAATAGCCCAGATGTGAGGTAATGACAGATTGAACCAGAGTGGTAGTAATGTCAGAGAAGAGAAAGGGCATATAGGAGAGACATCAGAAAGGTAGAAAGGACTTGACAAAAGATTAGACATGGGAAGTGAGAGAGAGTGAAGAATCAAGAATGTCACCTAGGTTGCAAGCCTAGATGATTGGGACAATGAGAGTAGCCTCAATAGTGAAAGGGAGTTTGGAAGATGGGAGAGCTAGGGGGAAAGATAATGAACACAGTTTTGGATCTTTTGAGTTTAAGATGCCTATAGGACATCCAATCTGAGATGTCTAGTAGACAACTAGAGATGAGAATCTGGAGCTTAGGAGAGAGGTTAGAATGAATGGATGAATAGCTATGAGAATCATTAGCATAGAATTGATACTGGAAATCATGGGAGTCACTGAGCTCACCAAATGAAACAGTATGAAAGCAGATGAGAAGACCGTCCCAGGACAGAACCCTGGGGACCACCTACCTTTAGAGAGCATGACATCCAACAAAAGGAATGGAGGAATTCAATTATATTGAAATACAGTTTTAGATATGTGTATGTCAATGTATATATGTGTATATACACATATGTGTATAGTTAGTTATTTAAAAGACAAGTCCACGGACCCCAAGTTAAGACCCCTGCAATAGAGCTCAAGAACTGAGACACTGAAGGTCCAACCTCTTCATCTTAAAAATGAACAATAATGAGAAAAGTAAAGTCACTTGTCAAAACTCACATAGTTGATACATACTGGTGCTGGGGCTTGAACCTTGGTCTTTAATAACTATTTTCATGGACCTTCAAGCAAAACTTGAAATACCAGTGTTTTAATGCAGTAATCTGAAGGGAATGCCTTGGGCAGTCAGTCCTTGCCATGGCCTTATTATCCCGGTAAAACTACCAAATGCAGTATTCAAAGGAGAATGAATGAATATTCCTTTTTCAAGGAAATCTTTATTCAAGAAGGTAAAAAGTATTTGCATATTCATAGGGGACAAACTCTTACTTCAAACTCCAAGACCATGCTAAGCTTCTGAGTGAGTTATTTCTTTAGCTCCAGAGAGTATTTCCTGGGCATCTGGGCAATAGCTACACTAGTTAAGTAAACGGGAATGTGCTGTTGCATATTTAACCATGGCCCTGACTTGAGTCTCATATCTATCCTGCCTTCATCCCATTCTAATGTAATTTTTTAAAATGAAAACTAACTTCAGGAAATTAATCCACCCACCATCCAGTGTTTATTGTGTGTTGGCTACTTGCCCAACACACCATCTGTCAACATGACATTTCCAGAAATTATGATAATCTCAGATTACCTGGCTGTGTCTAGAAAAAGGGAGGTGGCAACCCCACTCTATGTACTGCCCTGCTCAGACTTGTCGGCTCTGGACTCCTTTGGTTTCTTGGAGTTATATTTTAACGTGGTATCTTGTGACACATCCAAAGTGGGGTAGTTAGAGCAGTAAGGGGCTTGAAATTATGTCATATTAGAAAAATTGGGGATGTTTAAGCTTAAAAGAGATTTACGAAGAGCATGACAACTGTCTTCAAATACCTGAAAAACTTTCATTATGGAAGAGAGATTACAATTATTTTGTATTACTTACTCAAGTAGGCATACTTAAGGCACAGCTTGGTTCAGTGGAAGGAAGAATTTCTTCCTGGAGTCTAGAACACCGAAGTTCAAATGTGGCTTCAGATACTAACTACATGTCCCCAGACAAGTCACTTTACCTCTGTCTGCCTCAGAGGTTCTTGACCTCTGAAAAGGAAACGAAAAAGGAAAAAACCTACCCCCCTAGCACTGTTTTAAGGATTAAATAATGTTCCTAGAACACTTTACAACCTTTAAGAACTACATACACACCAGCTATTATTACCGTTGTTCCTATCAATAATAATCCTTAGGGTTTGTCAAAAATGAAATAGACTGCCTTGAAAAGTAATAAGCTCTTTGTCACAAGAAATGTTCAAGTACAGAAGCTGGGAAATCACCTTACCTCCCAGAGACACTGTAGGAAGGGTTCTCAGTAGTTTGAACCATCTGACTGCTAAATTCTCTTATACTTGAGGCAGAATGGGAGAAGGACACAGCAAGGGTCTAGACCACATATTGGGAAGGTACGTTGGAGCCAGATTGTGGAGATATAGAGAAACTGCTTCCATGTCAGGATAGCGAGTTTACATTTTATGCAATAAACCATATAGTTCAAAACAATAAATGCTTTTTAAAAGATTTACTTTATTCTTTTCTTTTTAAAATTTACTTTTAGTTTACAACATTCAATTCCATGAGTTTTTGAGTTCCAAATTTTCTCCCCTTCCCCCCATTGAATTAGGAGAGTAGTAATGATTAGACTTCTATGTGAGGAAGATTATTTTTGCAGCTGTGTGGAAGACGGACTGGAGCAAGGAGAGACTGTCAAGGCCTCGTAGTTGGAGGTTATTATACAATCCTGGGAGAATAATAATAACAATAATAACAAATAGTTCACATTTATTTTGATTTTTGAGGCTTGCAAACATTTCACATTACTATTTCATTTTAGCTCTTAGAACAGACCAGTGATACAAATGCTGTTATCATCCCCATTTTACAAATGAGGAAACTGAGGGTCCGAGATGTTAAACGCTGTACTTGGCTGAGAGCATAGGCTTATAGAGCAGAGAGTATTGGCTTAAGACAGTATTTAAGTCCAGCTCTTTGGATTCTGAGTTCCTCACCCTCTCCACTCCACTACATGTCCTAGTAATGGTCCAAATGAGGGTGGTAGAAATGAGAGTGGAAATGAAGGGAAGGATATAAAAAAGAAAGTCTTGCCCATCTGTACCATTCTGTGGATCAAAAAGATGGAAGAGGCGCTGACTTGAATAAACATTGAACCTGATATGGCTCAGGTGCTTATGTTGAGGATGAATGAACACAAGGATTAGAGGGCCAATTCACCACTAATCTGATTTCAGTTGTCCCCCCATAGCATACAGGTAACCAAAAAGTCAGTTTGCCCCCCTCAGGGCCTCATTCGATGGGGTCCTCTATAAATACTCAATGAAATCAAGATCTGCCTCTGTCACTGTGTGGCTTTGAGTATATTACTTAACCTCCCTGCTTTGTTGCTTCTTCAACTATGAAATGGTAATATTGCTAAGCTTGCCAGATTGCTGGGAGGAAGAATTCAATGAAATGCAGAGAAAGCAGCCTGTAAAATAAGAAAACTGGCCAAGTCAGCACATCTGACCATCCCCCCTCCAGTGGCAAGCAGCAACTACTTCCTAAGGGCACATCTTGGTTCTGTGTAGGATTGGCCAAGTCAGGGGGAGTCTGAATGTGAGGTCATTTCAGAGGCAGTAGGAAACATCTTTTTTCTTCCCAAAAATATCTCCTTCAGATGCTCACCGGTGTGAGGAATTCCTTTTACAGGGGGAAAAATGTTTAAACCGAACACTTGGAGACAAGGAAAGACTTTACATGAATGTAAGCTGTAATTAGGGTAGCTAAGTGGTTAGAATGAATAGTGGATAGAGCACCAGGAACACCTGAATTTAAATCTGGCCTCAGACACCAGCTAGCTGTGTGATCCTGGGCAAGTCACTTAACCTTGTTTGCCTCTGTTTCCTCATCTGTAAAATGAGTTAGAGAAGGAAATGGCAAACTACTACAGTATCTTTGCCAAGAAAACCCCAACTTGAGTCATGAAGAGCTGGACACAACTGAAAAGGACTGAACAAAAAGCAGCCAGAATTAGGGTTTAAGATGCAGATACCCCTGAGAGAAGTGACACCCACAAAAGTGCAGCACACACATTTTGGGGAGTTGGACAGGAGCTCAGAGGTCCTCTAGTTCAACCTGCATATACCTGAAGCAGAAATCCCCTCTACAACACTGCTGACTAATGGTCATCCAGTGATGAGGAACTCACTGTCTCCTGCGGCAGGTCATGCCAGAACCACCAAAGCAGAGAGTTTGAGGGAACCTCAGACACCATCCAATCCAACCTAGACAGGAGTTTGAGTGAGCTCTAATTAGGAGGATTGGTTTTATCCTTATATTGAGTACAAATTTGCCTCTCTGAAACTACTATTGAATGTTCCTAATTTTGCCCGAGCACCAGGCTGAGCTATTATAATCCTCCTTCCTCATGAGAGTCCTTCCAAAATTTGAAGACAGGGGTCTTGTTTTACCCTAAACCATTTCTTCTTTAGGATGAACATCCCTGGTTCCTTTTAATACTTCTGATATAGCCTTATTCTCCCACCTTCTTCTGAATATGTGCCAGTCTAACAATGTCCTTTCTGGGGTCCTTTCCCTTTTTCTCTTCTATATCCTGAAGGCATATGCAGATGACAGTCAACAGTTGGATGTTGGTGAGTCAGAATCTCACTTGTTATGAGTCAGAAGTTTGACCTCTTACATCTAACCTCTTCTGCCCACTTATATAGCTACCAGCCTAGTTCATCATTACTCACCTAAATTATTGCATCAGCCTCCTAATCAGTTTCTCTGCCTTAAATTCCTCACCATTCAGTCCATATGATAAACTTTTGCTGAAGCAATTTACCTTTTGCTGAAGCAATTTACAATATCTGACCTTGGAATTTCCCTACTTTAATGGTTCCCTACCTCTAATGGTTTCCTACTGCCTCTAAACTCCTCTGTTTATCTTTTAAGGCACTATATATACAACTTGGGTTCAACTTATCTGTCCCATCTCATTGGACATTATTTTCCCTTCCACACTCTTCAGAAAGAGACATCTCACTTCTCTTTTCCTCACACATGACATTTCATCGCTTGCTCCACATCTCTTCACTGGCTATTTCTTATGCCTGGAAAGCACTCCCTCCTTGCCTCTGTCTTACAGACCCTCTCTTCCTTTAAATCGTAGCTCAGGCACCATCTTTTGGTTTGGTTTATTTTTTGCTTTTTGGAGAGGGGAAAGCTGGACAGTTGCGGTTAAGTGACTTGCCCAAGGTCACACGGCTGGTAAGTATCTAGTATCAATTAAGAGATGTTGTATGGCATTTAGTATAAGATGTCAGTTTAAATCTAGTTTCTGCCAAACCACTTTTTGGTCTTATCTCACAGATTTGCTATAAGAAAAAGTGAAAATATACAAAGTGCTTGAAAAACTCCAAAGTGCTATAAAAATATAAGTACAATTAGTCTGGCCTCATGTATCTGAGGCCGCATTTGAACTCAGGTCCTCCTGAAAGCAGGGCTGCTTCTCTATTCACTGAGCCACCTAGCTGCCCCACAAGCACCATCTTTTGCATGAAGACTTTCCTGATTCCTCCAATTGCCAGTGCCCCCCCCCCAAACTAACCTGTATTTAACTAGTTTGTATCTTTTTGCATTTAATCTGGATATCTTTATAATTATTTCTTCTTTTCCCATTAGAATGGAAATTCCTTGTTAACTGGGATTGTTTCATATTTTGTACTTGTATCCCCACACAGTAAGTAGGTACTTAATAAACACTTGCTGGTTGAATGGCTGGAGGATGGAGGGAGTTTTAGGGAATAGGACAGTGGTATCACGGGAAGAGGACTCTAGAAGTTTTACACTCATTTTAAATGAAAAGATGGAAAATCTTAGTGACCCACCCTCATCTTATCTAAGAAATGAGAGCTATGATATAGAAAAAGGGAAAAGAAATGAGAGAGAGTCAAAAAAGACAAAAGGGAGAGATAAACCAGGACATGTGGAAGATAGACAGCAACAGGGAGAAGGGGAAGGAGAAAGGAAAGAAACAGGGAGGGGAGAGAGAAAACAGGAAAGGGGGGAAGGAATATAGAGAGAAGGAGGAGGAGGAGGGAAAAGGAGAGGGAAATGTGGGGTTCAGACAAAACAGTGAAGAACACAATAATACACATTTCTTTCCAATGACACAGAGCAGAGAGAGAGAGAGGGAGAGACAGACAGACAGAGACAGAGACAGAGAGACAGACAGAAAGAGAGACAGAGAAAGAGAGAAGGACAGAGACAGAGAGAGACGGAAAGACCGAGAGACAGAAACAGAGAGAGAGACTGAATTTGGTCGTCTGAACGGGCTGGCATTATGTGGAGACAAAAATGACAATCTCACTTTCTCTATCAGGTGGTACTTCTATACAGGGAAGCAGAGGTGGTCAGGAAGGACTTCATGTATGGGCTGAGTGATGACAGCAACATCAAGGCCTGGAGGGAGTACCCTAGATCCAGAAGACATTTTTGTGAGATGACAGTTCTGTCCATTCTAATTATTTTCCAGCCTGTGGAGCCCTGCATAATGCTACGAACACAGCCTTCTGAAATCCCTCAGTGGCCTTAAGCATTCTCCCTTCCCCCAGCCTCTAGACCAAAAGCCACACGTCCATCCTCTACCATCTGCTGTAAGAGGAAATCCATTTGTTTTAACTTGTGCAGTGATGAGTTCCGACAACAGCAGACACAATTAAGAAAGAAGTGGCTGAGAGGCTATGCATTAAATTGCCATCTTTGATGGGAACCACTGATAAATGGTAACCCCCTGGAAAATTACAACCCTGTGCTTTAAATAAAGTCCACATTCTCTTCCTCTGGGCTCTTCAAAAAATTGGTCTGTTGCTGAAATAGAACTGCTACACTTGTGGGATAAGCCTCGAGCCTCTTATCTCTCAAACGAAATGGGTCCCATGAGCAGGGCTGGGTTTCTTTTGCAACATGTTCATGCACTGTAATAAGAAATGGTGCAGGTTCCTGAAAACATCTGGACAGAGAAAATCCACTTTCATAACATGTAGCTTTTAGCCTTAATGGATCTACAGAGATCAAAATCCATAAGAAGGAAACAGAAGAGAGAGGAAGGAACTTCTGGTCACCATTCTAACCCTGCACCCCTCTCTGCCTACTCCAATTCCCCTTTATAAAGACTAAAAGTCAGATCTAGGACTAGAAACACTGTGACCAAGTTTGATTCCTGTTTGATAACAAAAGATGTCAAGATACTGCTCCCCGCTTATCCCCCAAGTTACTGGAAAATTCATGAACACTCTTGGAAAGGGACAGTCTTAGAAGCTGAGTGTTGGAACAGAGTGATGGCAATAAGCCTATGCATGTACACACACACGCATACGCACACAGACACAGGCACAGACACACACACCCACAGACACACACACACAGACACGGAAAGTAAGCTACTTATCAACAACCAAAACTGTTGCCTACCAACTGACCTCAAGAATTTTCCAGGTCTTGGAGTCCTGGGTGCATCGTTCAAAGTATCTATGCTTTGGGGAACTGCTTTCAGACCTTTCATTTACTCCTGGCAAAGCAGAAAATTATCTCTAGAGACAAAGAGTTTGCCCTCTCATGAGTGACCTGGGCGGGGGGGGGGGCTGCCTCCCAACTCCTTCTGTATGCTTCACATCAGTACATTCCAAGAAACTTCTTTGGCAGTCCCTGGGTATAGCCATCAGTTGACTTTGCCCAGAGATGGGGTAGCTGGCTTTTCTCTGTGCTAGGTCTACTGTGACTCTCAAAATACACTTTAGGTCCTAGTCAGAAAAGGAAAGGCAGGGACCTCAGCCACTTGCACTCCCATACAATCAAAGGATTTCAAATCTTGAAGGGAGCTAGCTCAGAAGCCACTTAGTGGACAGGGATGCCTTACAAAAATTCCCCAGTAGGGAGTCAATCCAGCTCCTGCCAGAAGACCTACAAAGAGGGGGAACCCAGTACTTTTTGAAATAAGACATTGTATATTTGGGCAGTTCTAGTTGTTAGGAACATTTTTCTCACAGTATCACACCCCTCAACTTCCATCCTAGCTTCCTAGTTCAGTTATACCCATTGGGGCCAAGCAAAACAAGTCTACAATGGCTTAAAATCAGCTGCTATAGAGAGATGGCATAATACAGCAGAAAGAATGCTGGATTCAGTCAATGGACCTGGGTTCAAATTTCACCCATCACTTACTCCACTTGTAGCAACTTGGGCAAGACATTAAACATTGTGGGGCCTTAGTTTCCCATCTATAAAATGATGAGGTTGGACTGGATGGTATCTGAGGTTCCTTCCAGCCCTGAATCTGTGATCCCTTCAGAGGAGAGGGATCCAGTACAGAGCTAAATCAAATGAGATAAAGCATCTGCAAATCTTAAAAATGCTAGATAAATGTTAACTATTGCTGTCACAATGTCTGGGACATAATAAGGGTTTGATAAATGTTTGTTTCCTCCCCCACCCCCATTCTTTCCATTACTATTACTATTACGAGAGCACAAGAGCGCTGGGTCTACTGTGATGTGACCTATTTGGATCCCAGCTCAGACACTCACTAGCCCTGTGATCCTGGGCAAATCCAAGCTAGGACTGGGGAAGTGGGAAGATGAATGTCTGTCTTTGTGTTCTTGGGAGAAGGTTCTGTACCCCCATAACTTCTTCCAGCCCCACCAGAATTTGACCGCTACAGGAGGAAAATGATTTCTACCTTTAGATTGCCTCTTTGGGTAAACTATTAGGATATGAGAAGACAGTACGAGTGGTTAAGATATCGGACATCATGATGTCCTGAGATTTCATCAACTCGAAATCCAGGAGAAACCAAGAGAAGTTAGAGTTGGACGTTTGCCCAAAGTTTTCCCTGACTACTCCAGCCCACACTGCTTCAATATTTGAAGTGCATTTCCTTCTCTGCCTCTGGATCCCTTCAAGGCTCAGTTCAGGTATAACATTTTTTTGTTTGTTTGTTTTGGTTTTTTGGTCTTTTTTTTTGGAGGGGGGGAAGGCAGGGCAATCGGGGTTAAGTGACTTACCAACGTCACATGGCTAGTAAGTGTTAAGTGTCTGAGGCCACATTTGAACTCAGGTCCTCCTGACTGCAGGGCCAGCATTCTATTCACTGCACCACCTAGCTGCCCTGGGGTATAACCTTTTAAAGGAAACTTTTCCTTGTCTCTCATATTTGTAGTGTTTTCTTTAGCCTTTAATTATATATTCAATTTACTTATCTGCATGTATAGGGTCATAGATCTGGAAGGGTTCTCAGAGATAATCTAGTCCAACAATCTCCTATTACAGCTAAGTAAACTGAGGTCCAGAAAAAGTGAAATTAATTGTCCAAGGTAACACAGAAAGAAAGTGGGCAGTTAGAAGTCTAACTGTGTTATACCTACCCAGTAGAATGTAAACCCCACAGAGGGACTCCTTAAACTTGGTCTTTGCATCCCTTGCACCTATCAGAATGCCTTACACATTGTTGCTGTTCAGTCATGTCTGATTCTATGTGACCCCATGGACATTGTCCATGGGTTTTCTTGGCAAAGATAATGGATTGGTTTGCCATTTCCTTCTCCAGTGTGTCTCCATCTTACAGACATGGAGTTGAGGAAAACAGTGCTCAAATGTCTTGTCCAGGGTCACATAGCCAGTAACCATCTGATGCAAGATTTGAACTCAAATCTTCTTGACTCCAGACCCAGTGCTCTGTCCTATGCAACATCTTCCTGCCCCACCTTACACAAGGCAGGTGCTTAATAAGTGTTTGTTGCATTGAATCTAGTTGCTTAACTATTCATTTGGCATTTATTACGCACTGTGTCAAGTTGTTAAAATACCTTCTGTCTGAATGACTCATTTCTCCAACAAGATATATGTTCTTTAGTCACAGTCTATATCTTAGATGAGATTACGTATGTGAAAGCCCTTTGTAAACATTAAACAATATAAGAGCATGAAGTATTAGCAGCATTATTTTATGGTGCCCTTCTGTCTCCCCTATAGCTCCCAGCACAATGACTAGCAGTTATCTGTTTAATGAATTGATATAGTGGTTTAAACAAAAAAATAAATAGTATCTTAGCTTTTTTTGACACCACATCAATCTTTTTCTCCCTAGTCCTACCAAAAAAATTTCAAGAAAATAACCAGCTTGGCCCTAACCAGGTCTCTGACTTGGAATGTTGAAATTTAAAGGGAGCTGATAGTGTTTTACTCCTTCAATAGAAGGAATTAAGTGAGTTTATCCTATAGTTATCAAATAAAATTAATTATATTATTTAAAATAGGAAGCTATCAGATGGTGCCAAGTTCTTTGCTGGCCCTGTCAAAGGCATCTCCAGCAGCAGTCACCCCATCAGGGTCCCAGTAATCATGACTTTGGTTCTATAAAATCTAGCAAAGTTCAAGTAGTAGTCCAGGAAGCCAAATAACTACAGTGCATATGTGCTGGGATAGGGGAGGAGGGAAAAGGTAGGATCTGCTTTAGAGAATGAAGAGTGATAGTATAAGCAAAAATGGCTTCAAAAGAGGAGTGAGTTCAAAGGGTCTCAAATGAAATACATGTAAATTCTTTCTGCCTGACAAATTGGTGAAATATTTGGCCAAAGGCAAGGAAGAATACAGACTCAAAAACTGTTTTAAAATTGTAGCATCAAGCAGTCTGAGCATTATATAAAGTGGGTAGTAGACCCTGACCTTTCCACTGTTGTTTCTGACCCTAGCTGTCTCACTCAGTACAAACGTGCTCTGACCTCTTCTGTCAACTCAGCCCGAAGCTGCCTCTCCTAGACACCTGGTCAGAACCTACCCCATGTGCATCGCCAGTATTGCCTCTTCCATTGAACCGTAAGTTCCTGAAGGATGTAGACGTGGTCATTCAATTGTATTCCCCCAGTGCTCAATGCGGTGTTAAGCATTTTGTAGGTACATTCGATAAATACTTGTTGATTTGAATTGCATTGAACTGGTCTCCATTCAAAATGTGAGTAGAAACACATTAAAACAGGCTCCTTTTCACTTCAAAGCACAATTAGCTATTGGCATGAGTGTTAACAACTGAACTCCATCTTAGGAAATAAAATTAATGACTATCTCTGAAGGGAAAAAGAAAAAAACCAACAATAGCAACAAGATTTTGGCCTCGATGAGTGATTTTGAGAAGCTGAATAATCATCATTGTCCACAACACATATTTATTGGAAGTCTGCTATGTGCCAGGCACTGCATGGTGGCCCAAGGGCACAAAGGGGCATCAGCATGAATCCATACAGCCCAGGGCCCTGCACCGCTAGCCTGGGCAGTGATTCAGGGAGGTAGCAGAAACAGGCAATAGCTCATTAGATGCCAAAGGAGACCTTAGGCTCAAAGATATGGAATTAGTCCATTGATTTTCATAGGGTATAAAGGTGCAGGGATTTAAAGGACAATTGAGAGTCCCAAAGAAGTAAAACTATAAATAACCTATCTACCTATTTATCAATCTATCTGCACACACATAGAATATATGTAACAAATATATACATGATATTTAAATAAATATGTATACTATGCTACTATTACTAGTAGACTATAAATAGCAGGGAAGCAGCTAGATGGCTCAGTGGATAGAGTACTGGGCCTGGAGTCAGGAAGACCAGAATTCAAATCTGGTTTCAGGTACTTACTAGCTGCTTCAATATTTGAAGTGCATTTCCTTCTCTGCCTCTGGATCCCTTCAAGGCTCAGTTCAGGTATAACATTTTTTTTTGTTTGTTTTGGTTTTTTGGTCTTTTTTTTTGGAGAGGGGGAAGGCTGGGCAAGTCACTTAACCTCTGTTCACCCTAACCTCCTAGAGAAAGAAATGGGAAACCACTCCAATATCTTTGCCAAGAAAATGTCATGGACAGTATGGTCCATGGAATCACATGTTGGACACAAGTGAATGACTGGACAACATGAACAGCACAAATAGGATTTGAACACAGGTACTCTGATATTAGAGGCAATGTCACCATGTTGCCAAACCATCACTAAGACAAAGTGGGGACCCCTTACTATTGCTTCCAGACAAGTCAAGTCAATGAGTATTTACTAAGTTCCTATTATGTGCCAAGCACTGTGCTAAAACCTGGAAATAAAAAAAAAGGCAAAAGGTAAAGCCCCAAGAAATTCACATTCGAATGGATCAAATCTTGAGCTGTACATTTCCTTTTGCATGACTTGGTTTCCTTTGCAAATCTTCCCCTGTGGTTCATTTTCATCCGTGTAAAAGAATCAGGGACTAGGATGTACACAGAGTGATTTCATCAGCTGCCTTTCCAATACCACTGTGCAATAGCTCTGGATATGACCTCTGCCCTCAAAGAACTTACAGTATGGTTGGGGAAAAAGAATGCATATGTAAAAAAGACAACCAATAATTTTTGGTTTTGTTTAGTCATTGACTATTTGTGACCCCATCTGAATTTTTCTTAGCAAAGATACTAGAATGGTTTGCCATTTTCTCCTCCAGTTCTTTTTACAGATGAGGAAACTGAGGCAAACAGAGTTAAGTGACTTGCCCAGAGTCACACAACTATTAAGTGCCTGAGGCCAGATTTGAACTCAGGGAGCTGAGTCTCCCTTACTCCATGCCCAGCCCTCTTTTCACATTACCTAGCCTCCCCAACTATGATATAAGGCTGTAGATGCTTAGTGCCAGATGAGTAATACAAGCAGCCTATTATCAATATACGAGCAGTTGTTTTGCTAGACATTGACCATATTTATCGTCACTTGGCTGAGGTATAGAATACGAGAGTGGCCACAAACTGAGGGATGATCATTTTTCTAATGAGCAAATCAAAGGCCATAGCAGTTAAAAGCTTATAGTAGTAAAGATTGGATAATGAACTATATGTCTTCTGTTACTACTCCTCTAACCACATGTAAGTTATGTCCTGGTCAAATGAGGCTCTGACAGCTTTGTGCCCATACACCTACACTAAAATGTGTTTTCTCCACAGCACAGCAGAGAAGAAAGGACACCAGATGTGAAGTCAGTAGACCTGGGTTCAGATCTTGCTCATGACTACACATGTTACTTACTATTTACTCACTGTGTGACTTCGGGTATTAAATGAAGGAGTTGTATTCCATGTTCCCTAAAGCTGCTCTGGTTCTAAAGTCATTATCCTAGGGTGATTTTTCATTTGGTTTCAGCTAAGTTACTTGGACTTATACCACAAAAGTAAGGTCACCAAGCACTAGCTTCCTAGGAATGTTATGAGAACGGGGCAGAAAGCCCCTTTCCATCACCAAGAGACTTTCACGTAATTACAACCGACTGTAATTAGAATTTACCTAAAGACAAATCATATATTAAGAATTAAAATAATTCACTTTTTTTTTAGGTAGCTAGCATATTGCAATTATATCATGCCTAATAAGAAACCCAGATTTCTAGACTTTTACGTGACTTTTATCTACAAATTTTAGCTTTAAAGTTAAGCTGCTTGCTCTCAATCTCTCGTGCATTTAGTGTTTAATTAAAAAGCTCCTGACACTCATTCTCGGCTGCCCTCTAAAAATTAGTTCTAAAAGTGCATTCTTTGTACTGTCACCACAATCCTTTCCTTTCTAGATATTTTCAAGGATTTCATCTACCAAATAAATCAAGCTTTAAAAAATTGATTTCTTGGGGTTTTAAGGAAGGCAGAATGTTCCTCTTGGCTGAGGTGTGGACTTGAAATAAAATAGGCTTATTCTAATTTTAGGTCCAATAGTCAGTCACCAAGTGAGTATCTTAAGCTATCATATTTTCTGTTATATTGGTTTCTACATCTGGAAAACAACAGAATATTTATAGAATAGCCTATATTGGTCTTGCACTTAGCTGTAAAATGGATTGCTATAATTACTTCTCTCCCAGAGATGGAGAGACAGAGAATTCCAAAGGTTAAAGGACTTCACTAAGGTCACAAAGCATGTCTGTAACAGAGCCAGGATAAAAAATGATCTCCTGTTGTTTCCAGGAGGAGAGAAAACTCTCCCTTCTCCAGCCTGGGGAAGGGTGAGAAGCATGAAGCATTCCAACTCAAAAGTTTATAACAGCAATCTCGCAAATGGCTTGACCCAAGCAGCATGTCACAATCTTGCTTGAAATATTGCTAGAGGCACATGATATGAAACTGAATTTTAGCAGTCTCAGAATTGGTCCTACTCTCAGGGGTGACTGCCCAGTTGCTTCAGATAGAAAGTGATATACTCCAAAAGGAGAAGTCAAACAAAAGAGTAGAAAATTATGCCATTTGTTAAGAATGTATCCTTAGATATGCATGGGACATTAGATAGTGGGAATATATTTGGCATTAGTGGAACTTGGCTCAGATGGCATAGACTAGACAACCAGTCTCTAATGTTCTGCCATCCTGTGATGCCTGTTAGCCCCCAACTCACCATGTTTCACGCCAAGGGCATAAAAGTACCAAATAATATGTCGAATTATTTGCCTGGGAGTAATAAAGTCATGCAAATATGTCTTCTGTCCCTGACCTCCTTCATTCAAGCATATGATTTAGAGAGCCACAACATTGCAGGGTTGGCAGAATTCAAACCCATTCATTTTTCTGGGCCCATATCTATTTTAACTAAGTTTCCTGTCCCACCTGGGGGCACAGTGGATAGATCTTTGGATCAGGAGTAGGAAGACTTGACTTCCAAAAGAATCATGGACTCTTACCGACCATGTGACCTTGAGCAAGTTTGTTTGCTTCAAACAGTTTCTTCAACTGTAAACTGGGGATAATAAAAGCAGATCCCTCCAAAAGGTTATTTTGAAGATGAAATGAGATAATAACTGTAATGTGTTTAGCACAGTGCTTGGCACATAAAGGGTACTATGAAAATGTTAGCTCATTATTACTGTGCATATCATGCACGTTGCTCAGACTAGTCAATTTAGTGAAATTAAGTTGTTCTAGAAAATAAGGAGTTTAATTTAGATGTCCGTAAGGTCTCATACAACTCTAATGTTCTATGAGTCAATGAGTATAACTGATTGATCTTCCCTTAACTGGCTAGTGGTTTCATTCCTAAAGTTCAGGTACAGACCCCTCTGCTCAATAAACTCCGATGGCTCTCTATTTCCTCTGGGATCAAAAACACAAATGCTCTCTTTGTTATTTAAAGCTCTTCCCAACCAGGCCC
Source organism: Pseudochirops cupreus (assembly GCA_028627135.1). NCBI lineage: Eukaryota > Metazoa > Chordata > Mammalia > Diprotodontia > Pseudocheiridae > Pseudochirops > Pseudochirops cupreus. The sequence continues at coordinate 132,193,999 of CM053581.1, forward strand.
CATCCTTCCTCCAAAGCCTTATTACTGCCTTCCCCCTTCATGCCTTCTTATGTTCCAGACAGAGCGATCTTCTTTCTGCTTCACCTACCACTTTCTATCTCCTGTGTCCATGCCCAATGTACATATCCTTCTCATCTCTGCCTCTTAAAACCTCCAGGTTTCTTAACAGTTCAGCTCCAACACGACCTCCAACACGAGATGTTTCCTGATCCTCAGTCCCAGCTGCTAATTCCCTCTCTGTGAAATGACCTACTCTTCTCTTGGCGTGTATTTTGTATGTACTTATCTGTATACACGGTATTTCTTCAAACAGAATGCATATTCCCCCAAAGCGGGGACGGTTTGACTTCTTCCTTTATATCCCCAGGAAGTGTAGCATCTTGCCTATTTGTTTTCGTTGTTACTGTATAGTTGTTTCAGTCAGGACGACTCTTCACGAAACTATTTGAGATATTGGTAAAGATACTGGAGCAATTTGCTATGTCCTTCTGCAGTTTACTTTACAGATATGGAAACTCAGGCAAACAGTTAAGTGACTTGTCCAAGGTCCCACAGCTAGTAAGTATCTGAAGCCAGATCTGAGGAATCTTCCTGACTCTAAGCCTGGCACTCTACTGTACTACCTAGCTGCCCTGTCTTGCCCATAGCAGGTACTTAGTACCTGCTTAGTACTGTTCATGAATTGACCACTTTCACCATTTGTTTCATCATCATGTCCTAAGTGAGGGCAAATGAGGAGATACACATGAGTACTGAGTTTTTTTGGAAAATAATGAACATATCTGAATCCTGGACATGACTATTATTGGCATAGCAGAGGCCAAAGTTGCTGTTTGGGAATGTTACAAGGAAATAAAATAAGCCAAGGGCACAAGTAATTCAAAAGTGTTTATCAAGCAACAGACAGAGCCGGGGGAACTCTATCGAATGCATTTGCTAGAGAGAATGACAATGATACTGTCCAGTTTCACTGCCTACGTGACAGGCTCAAATGCTTTCTTCCCCTCAGAGAATCGCAGGCAAAAACTTCAAGTCATATTGGCTTTTTGTTAGCAAGGGGACTGCAATTTAGACTCAGAGCGGTTCCTCAAGTTCAACTGAACAACCCCCTTTCCACAGTTGGGCTGGGAAGCTCAATAAAAGATCAAGCCGTATCTCGCTAAGGAGATGTTGTGTCTGTTGGCGACGTAGCGTTAAGATGCGGACACGAAGTGTATATTGGACAAAAGCAAGTGGTCTTTATTGGTGGGTAAGAATGTAAACTAGGGGGCAAGAGGCCTTGTTTTCTGGAACGTTGTTTCACATCAAGAAAGCCACAGTATACTCAAAAAATCCCCATAGCCCTGGTTCAATGTTGCTTTCTAGATGTGATCAAAAGCATTCTAGAAAGCCATCAGTTGGCAGCTGCAAATTGCATGGTGGGTGGTAGAGATGCACAGCTGTTCATTACAGAGCCAGAGAAAAACCGATCTTACCAGGGAATTAGCTGACTTTGGGTTCCTTTCCCCACACCCTACGTAATACTAACTAGCATTGTGATATAATACCTACTATATAGCAGGCACTGTGTTAAGTATCATGCAAATATCTCGTTTGATCTTCACAATAAATCTAGGAGGTAGATGTTATTATTATACTCATTTTACAGATCAGGAAACTGAGGCATATAGAGGTTAAGTCATACAGCTATTAAGTGTCTGAGGCTGGATTTGAAGTCAGGTCTTTCTGATTCCAAGCCCAGTGCTCAAAAGCACTGGTGTATGTATATGTGTATGCATATGCATATGTATATGCATAGGTATAGGTATGAATATATATAAGGTATGATATTCAGGAAGAATGATGAATTTCAAGTTTAAATTCCTGGTTTGCTCGGGAATGCTCACCAAACTTCTAGGCTGTCTGAAATAAATAATAATAGTTAACATTTACACATCCTCTATGCCTTACATACACAAGTGCATTACTTATGTTACCCACGTTAATTCATTTGATTCTCATGGCAATTTTGTGAGGTAGGCATAATTATTATGCCATTTTACAGATGAAGAAACTGGGACAGAGTGAGGTGAAGTGACTCGCTGAGTACTGAACACTGAGTAAGTGCCTAAGGAAGGATTTCAACTTGGGTCTCCCTGATTCAAAGGCTAGGGCTCTATCTACTGCTTCACCTGTGATTTTATTGGCTCAGCATAAGGAAATCCCAGTATGGAAAGGTGTGGAAACTTGCTCTACCAGATGGTTTGACATCTCATCAACAACTTACATTTTTAGCAAGTTGTCTAGGGCCCTGAGAAGACAGGTAGGTGGTACAGTGGATAGAGCACTGGGCTTGGGATCAGGAAGACTCATCTTCATGAGTTCAAATACAGTCTCAGAAACCAGCTGTGTGACCCTGGTCAAGTCTTTGGTTGCCTCAGTTTCCTCATCTGTAAAATGAGCTGTAGAAGGAAATGGTAAGCCACTCCAGTGTCTTTGCCAAGGAAACCCCGAACAGAGTTCACAAAGAGCTGGACACCACTGAAACAACTAAAGAACAATAACAATTCATTACTCAGAGCTCAAGTGACTCAACCAGGGTCACAAAGTTAAGATGTATCAGAAGCAGGACTGAAGCCCAGGTCCTTCTTGACTTTAAGACGAGCAGTTTGTCCACTATGTCATGTTGCCTCTCAAATGAATATGTTAATATCTTCAATTTACTCTCTTGAAGAAAGAGGTAACTTTATTTCTAAATATATCAGATATTTGTTCAAAATTCAGTGTTTTTCTCTTTATAGCTGAATGTATAGAACTATCCAGACACTAGAGACCCTCTAAACTCATCAGGCTTCCTTTTTTTTTTTATTAGAGGTTCACATGTTTCCACAAAATAGGCCCACAGAGTTTAAACCTTGAACTTACAAGAGGGGACAGTGAAATATCATTAAAAACCTTTAGCAGAAACTGAAGTTATCTCCACCAGTTTGTCAAGAAACCTGACTTTTGTGCAGCGCATCCTTCAAAGGATGCTAGAGGATAATAGATTTGGAGCTGGAAAAGGCTTGCAGAGGCCACGGAGCCTAACCTCATCTTTTTCATTTTTAAACAGATAAGGAAACTGAAATTTAGAGAGAGAAGCCTACTTGTCCAAGGTCACCTAGGCAGGAAATGGAAGAAGGAGAATTTGACCGTAGATCTTTGGATTTCAAATTCAGTGCTCTTTACCATGGTGCCTCCAAAGGCCTGTGCAATATAACCTCATTAACTTTTATTTATTGCCTATGTTTCAGAAAATAGCTTCCAATACATTACCAGGGAGAAGGAAGCATTTCCAAAGTTAAAGAATTTTTCAATTCAACTGAAAAATCATCGCTTAAATCCCTCCTTAAGGGCTGCTTGCTGGCACATTAGATAGAGGGCTGGGTCCAGAGTCAGGAAGATCTGAGTTCAAATCCAGCCTCATATATTTCTTAGCTGTAGGACCCTGGAGAAGTAATTTTAACCTCTACCTGCCTCAGTTTCCTCACCTATGAAATGGGCATAATAAAATGAAATAATTATAAAGCTCTTAACACAGTGTCTGGAACACAGTAGGTGTAAGTAAATGCTAGTCGTCGTCTCGTCATCATCATCATCATTATTGCTGTTGTTGCTGTTATTACTATGTACAAGCCATTGTGTCAAGTACTTAATGAATGAAAAGGAATGAAAAAAGATTAAGTGCTTAAAATGGGTCAGGTACCCTCCTGAGTGCAGAGGTTCAACCAACCAATCATTTAACAAACATTTATTAAGTGCTTATTTTGTTCCAGACACTGAGGATACAGATTCAAGTGAAAAAGTCTTTGCCCTCAAGGGGATTATATTCTAATGGGGAAGACAACATGAACATGCATAGAAGTGTTTACATGATTTAGGAGAGGTAGCATGGCTTCATATCATGGTGAGAAAGTTGGCCTTAGAGGCTGAAAGACCTGGGTTCAAATTGTGCCTCCAACACCTCCTTAGGTCAAAGAAGTTTCTCACTGAGAGCTCCCTATGCCAATCAAATCTTAGATCCAGTCCCACACAGTCCTAGCATCTGTCTCTTACATAATACATGCAAAGTGAATGAAAGGGATTTGAGGGAAGGAGTACAGGAGAAGCTGGGAAGAGAATCACAGGATCATAGGGTCAGAGCTGGACCTGGCCTTAGTGGTCATCTTACCAAGTCCCTTCATTTTATAGATGAGGAATCTGAGGTCTAGAAAATTGACTTGTCCAAGGCTACACAGCTAGTTAATGCCTGAGGTAATCTCAGTTATTCTTCATTTTAGGTTCAACACTCTCCCCATTCTGCTACCCTTGGGTGGAGTCCTGAAGAAAACTAGAGATTCCAATAGGCCAAGGAGAAGAGGGTGGCCATTCCATTCTCAAGGAATAACCTTAAGATCATCCTTAACCAGGATACAAATTTCAGGGTTGAAGGGTTAAAGACTGAAAATTGTACCTGGATTGGAAACTTTGTTAGTATCAAGGTCAAAAACAGAATGTCAGGTGGGAGAGTGAAGAGATGTGGGTCTGGATCCAGACAAGGGTTCTAGTTCCACAGTTTCTCCAATCTATGTCACCCAGCTTCTGCCAGACCCTAGTGGTCGAGGTACATGTGGGAATTTACTCCAGGCTGTGTGCAGGTGTCCCTGATGTCCATACCTTGATATTCGGCTATGTTAATTTCCTGGAAATGGAAATTACTTAGCAGGAGGGGACAGAACTGAACATTTGGATATCACAAAGTTAGTTTTTGGATTTCTAGGAACAAATGAACTGGTTTTTTTGGGTATGGGCTACTTTTGTTTTAAATCTATCTCTTCACCCTAATTTGTGGAAGACTGAAAAAGAGGAAGAGGCTGAGGTTGTCAATTAGCCGGATGGCTAGCTTTGTTCCATTACCACAGAGGGTACCCCCAAATCTTATCAGGTATCTTATAATTGTGCCATTAGTCACAAGAAGAATTAGTTACTCATTGCAAATGCATCTTCATATCAGGGAAAATGTTTCACAACACATGACCTACTGATGAGTTGACCTATCTTCCCCCTTTCCTTTCTCCCCTCTTCTTCTGTCCACTCCTTTTTTTCTACCCCTCATTACTATGGAGGCCACTAGAGACTCATTTCTGCCTCCCTGTCCCTTTTCTAGCCTTAGTATAAATAAAGGAATATTGTTAGTCTTAGAAAGAACATCATAATAGATTAGGGTTTGGATGTGAGTCTCAGGAAAATGTCTACACTGACATCATTAGCAATGGGAAATATGGTATGAACTTGTCGATAGGGAATATGCTTGGCAAATTGGGAAGTCTGTCTTTGGCTTTGCCAGTTACTACAAAAGCTGCTTAATTTATATGTACTAATCACTCAATCAATCGGCATGTATTTATTAAATGACTACTTTGTACTAGGCAGGGGGGGGTACAGGCACAAAAAATGAAACAATTCCTGCTTCCAAACAGGGTACACTCTAAGGAGGGTGACAGCAAGGACATATGAAAACAGACAGCACAAACGCAAAGCAAACAAAAGCGAGCAAATACAAAGTGGTTAACCACAAGGCTGTTTGGGAGGGGAGACGTTACAGGTTTCAGGGGTCAGGGAAGGCTCCAAGGAGACCCTGGTATTTTGGCTGTACTCATCAACTAGCCTCAGAAGGCACATCAACACAACAGCCTAAACAAGTATTTTGGGAAATGATGAAGTTGCTAATGAGCAACTAGCTAGTGCAATGGATAGAGCACCAGCCCTATGGTCAGGAGGGCCTGAGTTCAAATCCAGCCTCAGACTCATACTAGCTGTGTGACCCTGGGCAAGTCACTTAACCCTGTTTGCCTCAGTTCCTCATTTGTAAAATGAACTGGAGAAAGAAATGGCAAATCACTCCAGTATCTTTGGCAAGAAAACCCCAAGTGGAGTCATGTAGAGGCAGACTCGACTGAAACAATTCAACAAAAACAAATAAATTGCTCATTCAGTGGTCATTTAAATGTCCAAACACTCCCCTCCTACTCCCATCCTCCAAAGATTAAGGCAGGATACACAACAGTCAAATCAGTTTGACTTTTCTTTCCTCA
>CM053581.1:132200590-132235992 GCA_028627135.1 Pseudochirops cupreus
AGACCTGAGTTCAAACGCAGCCTCAGACATCGTGTTACAATGGGCAAGTTATTCAGTTTCCTCATCAGCAAAATGGGGATAATGACAGCATCTAAGCCCAGGTTGTGAGGGTCAGATGAGCTCATGATTATAGAGCACTTAGCACAGTGCCTGGCACCAAGTGTTATCTAAATGTTAGCTAGTGTTTTTCCATCTTCCTTGTTCTTGGGGCCTTTCTTCTCAGATGATCTCTAGTTTATCCTGTATATATTTTGTTTGCATAGTCTTACCTAAGACACGTTGAACTCCTGTAGAGTAGGAATTGTTTTTTATTACTTTTTTTGCAGGGGGGAGTGGGACTTTCTTTTTATTTCATATATAGTATATACAGGCACTTGATAAATATTTGTTGCCTTGCTTTGCCTTCAGAAAGCCTATAGACCAGTGGTTCTCAACCTGTGGGTCACAACCCCTGTGATGGGTCACGACCCCTTTGGGGGTCAAATGACCCTTTCACAGGGGTCGCCTAAGACCATGGGAAAATACATGTTTCCGATGGTCTTAGGAACCGAGACACTGCTCCTCTATCCGTCTCCAGGCGGGTCCGCCCACATACGAGTATTAAAGGGCCGGTCGTGGCATTAGGAAGGTTGAGAACCACTGCTATAGACCCTTTTTCAGTGTAATGTTTTTAAAAACGAAGTAAAATACACAGGATTGCAAAGGAGACTGATTATACTGAAATACAATTATCAGAATAAAATACACACACACACACACTTCCCATGTTAACAGTCCTATATAGAAGAAAAATCCCAGGGCTGAGGAGGAAACTCTTTGGGTGGTTCTTACAGCATCAAGAAGAAATAGTTTCAGAAGAAGAGATACCATCATTGGAAAAAGATTCACATGTAAAAGACGGCATCCATGTCAGAGAGGGGAAGGATTTTAATTCTCATTTATGAAGTTTTAATAAATAACGCATTTGTAAGCAAAGAACTGCCTGTACTTGACCTTCTAATTATATTTTTATTTGATTTTTTTCTTCAAGAAAAAAGTTGAGCACCTATCAGTTGAAAAGATCACTTATCTCCGTAATCAGCCAAGAACAAATAGCGGGCTGATGCAAATAATATGCACTTGAAAGGAGGGTGCTGGGAAAGAACAAGGTAGAAGGCACTATATTAAACTGTAAATATTAGAGACTTCTAACCTTTCTTCTTTCTAAGTAAATGCAAGTTCTCCAATAAGGTCGTTAATCAGAAATAACGAAAAATAAAAGCCCAGAGTCTCAGAGGTATCCATCTTATGTAGCAATTGCAATGTTACCTCTTCAAGATGAACTTTTTTCGGCTAAAGTCTCAGGAAAAAAATATTTTCTAAGTTATTCCCTCATGAAGTAGCAGATCCTGTCTGTTTCTTACAGTCCTCCTGAATTAGTCAGCATCTTCTCTGCCTCCTTCCTCCACTGCCCCTGGTCTTCTGCTGCCACGGAAGTACACGCTGTGTGTTGTAACTTACATGGGACTGGAACAGAGCAATTATGCGATTCCTTGGTTTATTTTCATGAAAATGTCCTTTATGTCAGCTCTCTGACAAAGACAAAGCCCCAGATCAAATGAGGTAATAATAAAGTACTTAGCACCGTGTCTGGCACACAGTAAGTGCTGTATGTTAGCGATTACTATTATTGTTGCTGTAGTTATCACTTATTATTATTATTGGATTGCCATCTTCAAAAAGCAATGAAATTTGTGCACTGAGGTTGGCTTCTCAGACAAGTTATTCATAACAAAACTGATGCAGCCCACCTTTTACACATACAGTAGAGGAAGAGCCCTGCATATGTCTTATTGCTACCCCCTTCTCTTGAATTATAAACTACAAAAGGGAAAAAAAATGACATCATGGGAGAAAAAAGTACAAATGGGCTCATATCAAATGCTGGAAAGGGGACAGATGGACAAGGCTTAGAAGTCATTGGAAAGACTCAAAATAATGGCTCTATTATCATTACATCTTCAGCATCAACATTTTGTCTATTTTTGAAAGATTCTCTTCATGAGGTGTAGGTATAGTCCTATTGAAATGAAAAATATTTTTCACTTTTTCCCTATAAAGTTTTCATTTATAACTACTGTAAGAATGGCTTTTGAAGGTCCTAGATTTCATAATCTTCTTAGTTTGAGTAAATTCTGCTTCCTTGACTTTGACCTCATTTCAGTTTCCAGACTCTGTCAATAAAATTAGTGTCAGAAACCAAGATTTTGACCATCTTTCATTACTAAAGATAAACAGATGGAGAAATCATCTTAGCAATATAACACCATAGCCAACTTAATGTGCCCTTCCTGGGCATACCCTTGAGAAAGTCTACATCTTATTAAATCTTGCTTGAATGAAAAGTATTTATTAAGTATTTATCCTGTGCAAAGCACTGGGAATATAAATACAAAAACAAGATAGTACTTCCCCTCAAGGAGCTTATATTCTAATAAAAGAAACAACATATAGGGGAATAGTGGGCAGAGGAGGAAATTACCATCTGGGAAGTCACAAAGATGGTAAATGAAAGTAGGTAAACGAAAGATGGCAAAAGAGAATGAATGGTTCATTAACATATCCTTTCAAGAAGCAATGGTAATAGTGATTTCATTACTGTTCTCAAAGAAAGAAGTAGGAAGTGGGGAACAGGTGAAGGGTAGTATGATAGAAAATATCCATGATCCAGGGCTTGGTACATGGTAAGCACTTAATAAATGCTTTGTTGACCTACTGATATCTTTAGCCTACTTATCTGTCCATCTGTCTATCTGATATCCATACATCCATCTATCCATCCATGATAGAGTTATGTGGTCCCAGGGAATATAGAGTCTAATGACTTAGCTCCTCCCACACATGACCTCTGGTGATCCTGTGTGGAGAGCAGTAACAGGAGAGGGGAATAATCAAAACTCAGCTTCTCATGATGAAAAAAAACCCATGCAGCTACCTATCTAATGCAATTCCATCTTTTTTATATCCTGATATACAGCCACCATTAGAAGGAAGTTCACAGAACTAACATCATCAACATTTTTTGCAATTTACCAAAATGCACCAATGTATCATGACACTGGGTGAGAGGGACTAGTCATTGTAGGTCCTATCAAACCATTCTCTTTTTTAGCTGAAGCAGCAACAAACCAGGCCATTTCCACAGCTGCATAACTCTTTATACACTTATTAATTGATCATTCAAGGGATACCAAAACAGTGACTGAAGATTCATCCTCACTTTGTAGCCAATTTATTTTCTCTTAGGAGTGTTTGGGGTGCGGAGGAATAGTAGATTAACCTTTATCTTGTAATTCTCTGTGCTATGACCTATATAGAATTGAATTATACTAGGAAAGTAGAGAAAATTCATGGATTACCATAAACATCAGGAAGAAGCTATGGGGAAGGCTTACAGTACATTTCAAGGAGCACCTGTGATTAATTTACAGGAAGGCATAAATGAGATGGGTTGGGACCTGAATTACTGGGGAGAATGTCTAAATCAAGAATCCACTTGATTACTGACAGGGAAAACTCAAGCGTCCTTTTTAAAGATGGTCTTGCATGAAAGAGAATGCCCACCGACTGTCATAAAGCCCAGTCATTATTGCTGGTTGGTTGCCAAGATAAGGTATATGGCAATTTGAGCTTTTTGACAAAGGGGTTAGTTTGTGCTGTGTATGCGAGCAAGGAAGCCAGGTGAGAGGGACCATGTAAGGAAAAGATTAGAAGCACTGGCTAAATGAAAGCTCATAGAAAGAACATGAACTCAGAAGTTAGAGGGACTAAGTTCAAATCTTGCCTCTTGCTACCCATGTAATTTTGATCAAGTTACTTATCTTCCCTTGGCCTCAGATATCTTTTCCATATAAATGAGTAGGTTAGACCAGATGACACTTGAGGTCTCTACAACTTCTAAATTTTTGATCCAGTAAACTTTTGCTAGGAAATCATCCCATAATACAAGAGAAGCATTGGGAAAGTACCAGGACAAGTTATCAACTGAGGGCTCCCAAAACAGTCAGATTCAACAGGCGATGAGATGGATCCTGAGGAACCTGCTAGGGCTGAGTAGATAACTTTAAAATTCAAAGAACACTGTGAGCAAGTCTTTGTCCTCCACAGAGCTAATGGGTATTAGCTGGTGTATGTCTCACACACACACATACACACAAAATCTTAAAATCTCTAACACACCTTTCCTGCTCTTTCAGATAACTTTTAAAAACTTAAAAGCCTCTTATCAAGCTTTTCAGGATGCCCATGGAGGCTATGTGTTTATTCAAAGAAAACAAAATGGCTAAATTAGAGCAGTCAGTTAAAACTAATAATAATTGATTTTGTTAAAAAATAATAAGTGGCTTCAACTGAACCATTTTCCTCCCCCCTCAATCACTTTTTCAGTTTTCACGTGTGTAGACACATTCTAAATTTTATTGACCTTGACCTATGATCATCACTTGCTGAGGTACAACTGCTTTTATAGAAGGTAATTCTTTTTAACACCTTTGACAGCTATGACCTATAGCCCACCCAAAGCAGAATCTAGAGAACAACAAAAAAGAATTCATAGCTCTGAAAGGGATCTATAAAAATCATCAAGTTCATTCCACCTGTACTTGTAGCCACAATGACTTTGGAACTCATCATAGAGAGATGGGAAGTTTAGGATTATTTTTAAATTAACTTTATTTTAATGAAAACAGTAGACAGCATTTATAGAGGGCTTGAAGTTTTGAAAAACACTTTATGTTTATTTCATTTGATCTTCCCAACAACTCTAGGAGGTAGATGTTATTGTTACCCTCCTTTTATAGAAACTGAGGCCTTTAAGTGACTTGCCCAGGCTCTTCATTGTGGTTCAGTCACTTTTTAGTCATGTTCAACTCGTTGTGACCCCATTTTGGGGTTGTTGTTTTTTGGCAAAGATACTGGAATGGTTTATTATTTCCTTCTCCAGCTCATTTTACAGATGAGGAAACTGAGGCAAACAGGGTTAAGTGACTTGCCCAGGGTCACACAGCTAGTAAGTTTCTGAGGCCAGATATAAACACAGATCTTCCTGACTCCAGGCCTGGCATTCTATCCACTGCACCACCTAGCTACCCTGTAGAAAGTGCCTGAGATAGGATCTAAACTCAGAGTGAGTCCAAGCCCTCACTTATTCCATTTAGGAGAAAGTGATCTAGTAGTACCTCCTAATTCACATGGGGCTTGGTGGTGAGGAAGGCTCACTGCAAACCTTAAAGGGCTTTATACGTGTGAATTAATATCATCGCTATTCTAAATGCTCCTCATACTCTTAACTGAGCTCTTTTTTTTTTTTTTTTAGCTTTTTGAAGGGCATTTGGGGTTAAGTGACTTGTCCAAGGTCACAGGGCTAGTTGTTGTGTTAAGTGTCTGAGGCCGCATTTGAACTCAAGTCCTCCTGACTCCAGGGCTGGTGCTCTATTCACTGCGCCACCTAGCCGCCCTGCTCCTCATACTCTACGTGTTTCATGATAATAAAGTTCCTTATATTGGAAGGTATGGAACTAGGCCTTGTTTTTTGCCTTCAATCCTGTTGGAAGGGGGAAAAAAAACATCCAGTCAATGTACCTGCTATTTTTAGGGTAACCAATAAGTAACTAGCCATCTGACTGAATGGAACTGGTTCTTTTCCCAATTCTACACAATAATATTTACACAACGCCTTCTGTCAATCTCCACTGTGTCTCTTCCATCTACATTTATCCTTTAGTTCTTGCCATCACCTTAGCTCCTGCCCTGATTACCTCTGACCTGAACTACTTATCGTTACATCCAACTTACTTTGCTCTATGCTCCCATCTCTTCCCTCTTCAATCCACTCTGCACCCAGCTGCCAAAACAATCCTTCAAATACAGTACACAAGTCAAATACCATCACCATCCTACTCAAATACCTTAAGTAACTGCCCATTCAATTCAACCAATATTTATTAAGTCCCAAACAAGTGCAAAGCATTGCACTAGGGACTTAGAAAACAAAGATGAAAAACAAAAGAAAAAAAGAAATTTACACAATAACTTTATTATATATTTAAAAGAAATAGCAAATTGTACATAATAGATTTACAGTTTCATGTGCAATCATCTTTTTTATTATACTATGCTATAGAAATGCTTATTTTATTCCATAAGTTAAAAATAAAATTAATAAACTCTAAAAAGAGAAAGAAAAAACAAGAGAGGTCCTGTCCCTAAGGGATTTATAGATAATAATCTAATATCCTTCTTGTCTACATGGGATAAAATAGAAACCCCACAGCCTACCATTTAAGGTCCTTTACAATCTAACTCTTTCTTTCTACCTTCCCATATGCCTATTATTTTATTTTTTAAATTTATTTTCTGGAGGCAATTCGGGTTAAGAGGCTTGCTCAGGGTCATACAGCTAATAAGTATCTGAGGTCAAATTTGAACTTGAGGGCCAGCACTCTATTCACTGTGCCACCTAGCTTCCCCCTCCCAAAGCTACCCCCTCATTGTTTCATGCATTTTGTTTTCTAGCCACAGTGAACTACTAGTTAATGCCTAGTCTTATTCCTGGACAGACTGTGAGAGAGAGCAGCATACTACAGTGCATGGGGTCACAAAGAATTGGAAATGACTGAACAACTTTACAACAAAAAAGTTTCATCTGTCCTTAGCCTCAGCCCAGGCTGTAAAGCATAAAAATGTACTTTCTCCTCCTCACAGGCTAAACAACTCCTTCTCTTCCTTCAAGGCCTATTTCAGATGTCCTATCCTTCAGGAAGTTTTCCCTTCTCCACCCCTTAGCCCCTACCACTCTGAAAATGATCTTTTCTCCTTAAGTTTTCTGATTGCACTTTGGTCCAAGTGTTGTCTCTGCCTTTCATATGCTCCATCTTGTATAATATTTATTTGTGTCTCTATTCTCTCCTATTAGATTTTAAGTTCTCTAAAGGAAAGGGCTGTGCCATGTTTTAATCTCTGTATCCTGGCATCTGCCATAGTACCTAGCACATAGCAGGTGCTCAGTAAATGTTTGAAAAATTATTGAATTGAACTGACTATAATCATGGGATCTTAAGGTCACATTTAGAGCTGGAAGGAACCTTACAGACCTTTGAGTGCAACTTCTTCATTTTGTAGATGAAACTGAGATGCCAGGAATTTGAATAGCTTGGAGAAGGGGAAAGGGCGGGAGACAGAGAGAGTGAGACAGAGGGACACAGAGAGAAGGAGTCAAATAGACACAGAGAGATAAGAAGGAGGAGGAGGAGTCTAAAGTAGAAACCATGCATACCAATTTGCTATAAATTCTTAAAATCCACCTGACAACATTCCCTATCACCTATCCACTAAGGCTCTTTGTAAGGAAGAGGCCATGAAGTCATCTCATATCATTTGTTTTCATCAAAGGTGATATATAAGTATGGGTTGAACTAGATGGCCACTGAGGTTTCTAAAACTTACAAATTCTGTGAAGGCTACACACAATTGGACCTGCACAGGATGGGGCACCCCTTTCCACTTAATGATTAAGCTCTTTGGCTGAGATCAAACAAAAGAACTAGTAAAGAACCCTATTCAGTGGGACCACTCATCTTCAAGCTTCTCCTTTGGGATAAGTATGCAAGAAAAAAAAATTAAGGAAGCAAATGCTCCAAACTCAGGCTAAAAGAAAAAAAAGACCAGCTGCATTTTCCACTCTTAATGAATCAGTGTATATGGGAAAAGGCTTCCAGGGGAAAGTGGTATGAGTGCCCACCCCGGGTCCCTCTTTTCTTCTGATCCATGGAGGCAAATGGACAGATGTAAGAGTTTTGGAGCCAGAGAGCTTCCTCCTGAAAATTCAGTCAGTGAGCACGTCTCTTTTCAGACCAAAGCTATCAAATAGCCTTAGCTTTCACAAAATCATCACCTCTGAGCTATCAGTGGTTTGAGAACAAGGATTGTCTTTTGCCCTCCCCTCCTTTTCTTGGCCTCCCCAGCATTTATTAGTACCTCCCAGGCACATTGCAGGCCCTTTATAAATGTTTATTGACTGACAATATTTATTAACTATAAATCTAGAGAACAGGCAAAGATGGTACTGTACAGAGAGGAGAAGGCAAGGACAACTAGGAGATTCCTTCCGGAGCTGGGCCTGGACCATGGTCACTAAAATCCCACTGCAGGGAGGAGATAGGCCAAGGCCTTAGGGAAGATTGTAGCAGGTGAAGGCATAAGGGGCTATTTTGAAGGCAAAACTTTTTGGAATATCTCTCTTACCAAGGGCTTTGCAGACTTGTAAATCTAGAGCTCTGCTCTTAAGAGTATGCCTTAAATAAACTGCTTAGGATGTAAGACTCTAATTCAATCTAACAAACACTGATTTAAGTGCCCACTTACTATGTGCCACGTGCTTGGCTATGAAAACAGAGACAAAATCATTCAAGAGTCCTTGCTCACAAGGAGCTTTCCTTCTAGTGGGAGGGACTGCTATATCATCTGAAGGGGTGGGAGAAAACATTAACAACCAAGGGGATTAGGTAAGCACAAAAACTGAGTGATAATGGGAGTTAAGGATTCTAAAAGGTAGAGGTTAGGAATGTTCCAGACATGGAGGCCAACCTATTAAAACAGAGACGGAAGATAGGAGGTCTTAGCTTTGAGGTGGGAGATGGTGTATCTTGTTCTGGAATCAATCAGAAGTTTAGTCTGGTTGGAAGATAGGTGCAGGAAGGGAAGCAGGATGCAGTAATCCAATAAAGGGAAACAGGCCAGATTATAAAGGACCTGAAGTAGCAAGTGAAAGAGCTTATATTCTATCCTAGAGAAAATAGGGAGCCACTGAGAGTTATTAAGCAGGAAGTTTATCCTTCAGAAAATTATTTTGGAAGTTCGATTGCAGAGGAAGGAGATTAAAGACAAAAATCTAATTAGGAAACTCTTGGAATAGTATGGGTGAGAGGTGATAAGGGACTGAAGTAGGCTAGAAGCTGAATGATGAGGAGAGGGGACATGGGAAAGATATTGTGTAATACCAATCAAGTAGATTGGTAGAGAAACCTTTGTTTCCATTTTCTGTTTTTCCTTTTTCTTTCTCTCTTCTTCTGATGAAACCAAAACATAAAGCAAGAGTCATTCCCTTGTACCTCTAAGTAAATAGCCCAACCTAAAAATAAGACATTTTAGACCAAGAACTAAAGGCATAGGTTCTCCAAGCTTGGGAAGAGCAGTGGGAAAGAAAAGTAATAAGGACCATTTCAGAGGGATAAAAAGAGAAGCAAAAGACTGCCTTTCCAGGTCTTTCTCTTCTCCTCTACTTGCCTCATGCCTCAAATACTATTATAACACAGCCTCTAAATCTCTCCTTCTAAGTCCACAATCCTATAGTACTTACCTGTTCTCCATCCTAAATAATCACACATCCAATGCACCTCACCCTTCTTCTAAGCTGCACTGACATGCTATCTTTCTGAAGCCCAGGCTGAAAATGAGAGATTTATTTTGAGGAAATGCTCCCTGCTTTAAGGGTGACATAACTTTAAATCAGATGACGATCTCATAATCAGCAACACTGAAGATGCTTTTTATGGGCTAGCCTGAAATAAAGATGGAGCAAATGCACTCTCCACTTTCCTATTAGTGGAGATTTATAACCCTTTCTCATGAACTGTATATAGATTCTGCTGGCCAGGGGCATTATTTATTTAGCAGATCAGCACTGCTTCTAAGACAGCTCTCAATGAACCTCAACACCAGGAAAAAGTCGCTGCATACAGAGATTTGCCCCAATTCTCATCCCCTTCCCACTCACACACATGGAATGAGTCTTAAAGAGAAAATTCCAATAGGTAAAATTGAGATGAACAATTTTCTACTTTCCAAAGGCAAATCAGTGCTAACATGCTGCATTTATTTTGTATTATCTCTGTTCCTGTGTGTGTATGTGTGTGCGTGTGTGCATTGTGTAAATGATCACCAACAGGAGAAGGGGGGAAGGCATTTCAATTCAATTCAAAGTATTTTTAAACCTTACTATGTGCTTGGCAGCTGTAACTACAAAGACAAAAATGACTCATTACCTCCCCTCAAGGAACTTGCTTTTTCCTGGGAGTGTAGGGTAGGAGTAGGATAGGAGAAGAGGGGCCAACATGTATTGACATGTAATAAACACAACATCATTTCAGAGTTAGGAACAGTGAGGAAAAACAAACAACTAGGGGAATCAGTAAAGGCTTCTTGTAGGAGGTTACTCTCAAGGCAAGGGTAGAAGGGAGCAAAGATTTCCAAGAAATGAGGAGAGAGCATTTTATGGGGGCCAACCCACATAAAGATATGGAGTTGGGCAGTAGAATTTCTCATATGGCCAATAGTAAGTAGGCAGTTTGCCTGGAACATATGTGAGGGGGAGTAATGGGTAACCAGCCTGTAAGAATGGGTTAAAGCAGATTGTGAAAGGTAAACAAAGGAATTTACAGAGGCAACAGGAAACCATTAAAACCAGAGATAGTGCTTGGACACTTGAACTCAATTCAATGAATTCAAAATTTAGTAAGTACTTACTGCAGGTAAAGTACTGTGTTAAGCTGTAGGAATACAAAGGTAGAAAAACACACAATCATTGCTCTCAAGGAGTTTACCATTCAACTGGGGGGAGATTAAAAAGATATATATAACTACAGTATAAGGTAAGATGCTCTAAGTGCAAAGGAGAGATCAAAGTACAGTGAGAACTTGGAGCTATGTGAGGCCAGGAAGGCTTCATGGTGGAGGTGACCCATGAGATAGGCCTTGAGAAGAAAGGAGTTTGCACAGTGGAGAAGTCCATTTAAACAATGGGAGATAGCCTTCTATACCTCCTTTTAGCTGCTTTCCCTATCTGCAGTAATTTCATTTTTTTATTAGAAGAGCTTAAAGAGTTATAAACAGCTGGCTCCTCCATTTGCTTTTTTTTTTTCAAAGAGGATTTACTTGAAATAGTTCATGCTTCCTCCACTACTCCTACCAGTAGATCAGGATTTTACCTTTACTGAAATCCTTCAGTAGATCAGGATTTTACCCATTGGTGGAAATTATTCAGAGAAAAAAATATTCTTCTATTTCCTTTTCAAAGTTAGGGTTAGGAGAGAAGAGAACCATTTAAATGGGGTTTCAAAAGAAATCCACCCATGCAGACAAGTGTGGACCAGTAAGAACAAAGGGAACATCATCTCCTTTTACCTGGAAACCATTCTGCTTTTAATGCCGCTCAACATTGCCCTAATTTTCTTGGTGGCCATATTACATTATTGACTCAAATTGAGTTTGAAGTCTATGACATTCTCCAATTTCTACCTCTCCCCCTCAGAAAACCCTGTTATATGTGGCAGCTAGGTGGTACAGTGAATAGAACACTGGCCCTGGAGTCAGGAGGACCTGAGTTCAAATCCAGCCTCAGACACTTACTAGCCATGTGACCTTGGGCAAGTCACTTAATCAACAAAAAAAGAAAGAAAGAAAAGAAAACCCTGTTATATACAGGCCTTCTCAATCTCCTTCTATAGTATTTCATACTTTGAAATAAATATTCTCATGTCTATTTTATTGATACTCACAATAACTCTGTGAAAAAAGTAAAACTCAGACTCCATCTACTCCTTCATGTCTGGAATGCATTCCTTCTGCACGTCTATCTTTTACCAATCCTGAGCTTCCTTCACAGCTTAGCTTAAACACTACTACATGGGGCCTTTCCGGATTCCTCTAGCTATTGCTTGACATTATCTGGTGTTTATCTTGCATATATTTTGTATACAATCATATGTGTACATGTTGTTTCTCTTGGTAGAACAGAAGCTCTCTGAGGGCAGCAAGTTTCATTTTTGTGTTGGTATTCCCAGTGCCTAGCACAGAGCCTGGCATAAAGTCAGTGCTTAATAAATGTTTGTTGATAGATTGGCATTATATGCTTCATATCATCATAATAGGTTAAGCAGCAAATTCTTGAAGCTTTACCTTTTTTTTGCAAAAGATAAATTCACAGTCCAGTACAGCAACACTCCATCTATCCTCCTCTGAAATACGGCCCCAAATCCAGAAATAGGTGAGCTCTTTGTCCTTAAATAACTGCTATGATGTCCCTGAACCAGAGCCTTCTCCTTTATAAGGAATGAATCCTTACTTGCCCTCTCACTCTAACTTAATGTCAGTCTAGTTTTTTTTAAATATATGTTGAATAGCAAAGTCTTGAAAAGGCTACTTAGCTAATTTCCTAGACTTTAGTAAGATTATAAGCAGCTAGCTAGGAGAGGCAAGGGACAGTGAAATATAGAGAAACAGCAAGAAATAGGCATGGAAGCAGGATAAATAACATCTGATAAGACTGACAAGAGCAGAGAAATATAGACAGGACTCATTGGAAAAGACCTTGATGCTGGGAAAGATTGAAGGCAAAAGGAGAAGGGGATGACAGAGGATGAGATAGATAGATAGTATCATGGAAGCAACAAACACGAGTTTGGACAGATGTTGGGAGATAGTGGAGGATAGAAGGGCCTGGCTAACTATGGTCCATGGAGTGACGAAGAATTGGACAGGACTTAACAACAACCAGTTCCCATGTGGTTTCAAGATGGGTGCCCATATCTTTCTTTCTCACCTTCACCTTTTGGGAACTCTGGTTTCCTTTAAGTCACAGAGGTATTACCTTCTCCACTGGGCCATTTCTGATAGCCAAATTTTTAAAGATGTCTCCTTTTTGAAATTACACTGTATTATTTTGTACATATATTCTATTCACTTGTTCACACCTATGCTGTATCATTCAAACTCCTTGAGGGCAGGACTTCTTTCATTTATGTCTTTGTATTTCCAGTATTTGTCAAAATGTTTATAGTAGATGGTTAAGAAATGACTGTTGCAGGGCGGCTAGGTGGCACAAGTGAATAGAGCACTGGCCCTGGAGTCAGGAGGGCCTGAGTTCAAATCTGGCCTCAGACACTTAACACAAAACTAGCTGTGTAACCTTGGGCAAGTCACTTAACCCCAACTGCCCTACCTTCCCCCCTCCAAAAAAAAAAGAAATGACTGTTGCAATCTATTAAATTTAAAAAGAGTTTAAAGGACAATAGCTTATATGTAGATGGCCCTTGATGGCTATGAAGTGCATACTTCATGTATACTATCTCCTGTGATCATCCTATGTACTGGATATTGGTACATCCCCATAAGTGAAGTTCAAATTTTTCCTTGGATTATGCTATTCAAAAAACGATATGGAATTTGCACATTTTAATAGATCACAACTTGTTCTTTGCTTTCTCTGAGAGGAGGGTTTATTTTCCCTGCCTGAACTACTTGAGAAACAAAAGCAAGACCTTCTTCCTTTACATACTGTCTCTATCCCTTCCCCCTTACCCAAAAAGGAAATTAAAAAATAAAAGATAATTTCAATAGTATATGAGTCCAAGGCCTTCCAAACTCAAAAGTCATTTGTCACATTTAAGCCCATAGTGTAATTTCACAGCCAAGTAATGAACACATGGAAAGCGGCCCTCACCATGAAGCTGCTGACAGCCCTGGGCTGTGGCGACGGCAGCGTGACTAGAGCGCCTCGGACCGTGTGCACACAAACATTGCACAACATGAGGAAGAGGCCAGGCACAGCAACAGTCACTGTATTCCTTCAACCTTTGAGACAGTTGAGCCCTTTACAATGTCAGTCTTTTCCTTTATAGAATAATTAAAGCCTGGCTCCATGATGAATGACAAAAGGCACATAATCCCATAGGTGCCAGCACATGGGCAATACAGTAATGAGTGGGGTGAAGAGAGGGAAAAGGCTTAGCTCCAATTCCTAAAGGAAATGATGAAAAAAAGCACTTTAGCCTTAGGACATCTCAGAAAAGAAGCAAGGGAGGGAAGGCAGCATAATATAATGGAAAGCATGCTAGCCTGGAAGCAGAGAACTGGAGTTCAAAATATACCTCAAGGGAGCACTCTCTGTTCAACCCTGGGGAACTCACTTAACATCTGCGTGCTCCAGTTTCTTCATCTAGAAAGTGATCAGGTTGGACCAGATGGCCTCTGAGGTCCTTTCCAGTTAAGACAGATGATCCTATGACCCACAGACTCCTCGAGTCCCCTAATTTCTTGGGGCTTCAGGTTTCTCACCTGTAAAATCAACTAATTTTAAATGATCCCTTGAAGGGTGCCTTTCAGCTCCAGAACTATAATTTTTGAAGAGTGCCTAACCTTCACCAATATTCACAAGGGATTGGAGACACCAGGCAGAGGTATAATTAGTCCAAGGTAAGCAAATGAGGGGGCAGCATGCAAAGTGAGTGGCAGCAAGGTGCCATGAATCGAGCATTGGATCTGCAGCTGGAAAATCCATATTAGAACTCCAGATTGCATACTTACTCTCTGTGTGGCTTTGAGAAAGTCCTCTAATATCTCTGGGCCTGTGTTTCATCATCTGTAAAATGAGGGGGTTGAACTATATAATCTCTTGTTTCTAGGAGCTCAGTATTTTCATTGTAAGGTATTTGGACTGATAGGCTAATACACTTAAAGGTATAGGTATGCCAGCAGAAAACTGTATTTTTAATGATATAACTCTAAAACCCAAATTGAAATTTCTCTTTGGACAATGGCAATTAAAAAAAAAAAAGGATGCGGGAACTACACAGCCTGATTGATCATGTCTTCAGTCTGTGCTTTATCTGAGAAGAAGGGTTTGTTTGCCCTCCCCAAATGCTTACCAATGAGGAACACTCCTTTCCTCTTTAATAAGCTTCCTTCAACTCCCAACCAAACAGGAGAATCAGCTTTGGGGAAGAAAAACTCGGAGGGTCACAGAACTATAGAGTTGGAAGGGACCTCAGGGGCCATCTAGTCCAACCATCTAGTACTTGAAAAACAATTCCCATTATAACATACCTCACAAGCGGTCGTCCAACCTCTCCAGTAAATGTTTGCAATATAAAAATAAAACCTTTCAATGAAACCTTTTTGTTTTTTTTTTTTGGTAAGAAGTACTCTGAGGAGGAGTCCTTTACTACCATTTCCACTGTAAGGAAGTTTTGCCTAAAGGCCTTGATGTCAAGTTTCAATTGGATTTTTTCAACTCTTATCTTTTGCTTGTAGTTCTACTTCATGATACCAAACAAAACGAGTCTAATACTTCTTCTACAAGACAGCTTTTCAAATACTTGAAAAACTATTGTATCCCCCTTAAATATCGTGAAAGCTTTCAAAGAGTCCTTATCAGAAGTGGACATAAGGCCCTTCATCAACCTTCCCCTGGAAGCTCTCTAGTTTGCTAATACCTTTCCTAAATTGTGGTGCCCAGAGCAAAACCCAGCGTTCTAAATGTGGACTGACCAAAGATAAAGATAATGGAGGAAGTGCTTAGCACAGTGACTGGCACTTAAAAATGTTCACTGAATTAAATTGAACAATTATCTCTTTATTTCTGGAAGCTACACCTCTCTTCATGCAACCTGATATCAAATAAGCCTCACTAATGCCATATCACATTATTTCTTCATATTGTGCTCACAGTCTACTAAGACTTTCCAGTCTTTAACAAACAAACCTTTCTAACTTCTCTCACCTTTGACTTGAGAGCTGATTTTTTAAATTACAAAAATCATTCCTTCTGATACAAGACCTTTCATGCCAAATCGAGTGCTAAAATCTTAAATTAATTAAGCAACAAACATAATAGAACATTCTCAATGGAAACCCTCTTCTGCTGCTATTTAATGGCAAGGATGTGATCTTGGATTGTCAAAGGCTAGGGAACTAGCCTGTATTTTATGGCAAGTACTACAAATCTGTACAAGTTTTAAATAGGGAACTTGTGTTAGACTCTTATCCAAGGACCAGCCTACCTTCTCATTACTGGGAGACTCACCATCAGCTTGGTCACACACTGTTTAAATTTTTTTATTGTGTTTACTCATTAAGATCATTTAATGGGGCACAGAAGAGTTGTGATCTTTTTTGGTAGAACCTGGACCTTGACAAAATAATGGATTCTTGAAAATCTGAAGAAATAACTTAAAAATACTTTATAACATAGCCCTTTTTCTAAAGCCCCAAACAATCAAATCTATCCACATGTGCTTGTATATTATCAGTGGGTCTGTCAGTTGGCATGCCTTGTGTTCTAAGAGGCAGTGTAGCCTGGTACATAGAAAGAGCTAAGGCAAGAAAAACTGAGTTCAAGTGTCTCCTCTCATATATACTGGTTTTGTGACAATGAGAAATGATTTCACCTTGTAATGTCTCAGACACTCCCCTATGAATTTAAATAGCAAGAGAGATGTAGATCTGCTTTGGTGCAGGGAATTTCCTTCTCATTCTTTGTTACTTTATTCAATGAAATCACAGGTTTGAACTAAAATACAGACAAAAAAGGCTGAGTCCCTGAGAGGTTAAGTGCCTCCCCAAAGTCACAGAGCCAAAATCACAGAATTTTAAGAATTCAAAGAGATCTTAGTGGTCATCTAACCAGGTCATAGCATGGAAGGAATTCTACTGGATTAGGCATTAAGAGAGCTAGGTTCTAGTTCTGAGGGACAGTCTAATGTAGCAGGATAATTTATAATTTAGGGCAGGTAGGTGGTGCAGTAGACAGAGTGTCAGGGCTCCTGAGTTCAAATTCAGCCTCAGACACTCGGATGCACTAGCTGTATGACCCTGGGCAAGTCATTTAACCATATTTGCCTCCGTTTCTTCATCTATAAAATGAGCTGGAGAAGGAAATGGCAAACCAGTTGAGTATCTTTGTCAAGAAAACCAAAAAAAATCAAGAAAAGTCAGACATGACTGAAAATGACTGAATAAGAATAACAACAATTTATAATTTCCTGGGCCTTATTTTACTCCTATTCAAAATGGGATGATTGGAATAGTTGCTGAAGTCCCTTTCAGGAGGCTCTAAAATTTATGATCTTTTTTTCCCTGAGCTTTTCTCTTTCCTGAGCCCAGGCTTTAACAATTGCAATGTTGTTACTGGTAATAACAAATGAGAGTGTGGAAGACTAACAATGTTTGAGTCAACACAAATACAGAAAGAAAATCCCCAGGAGCAGAAAAAAATCGCACTGCAAGTTCCTCCTTCAGCTCGAGCCATTAAAAAGATCTCTGGGGTGTCTCCCATTCAGCTGGTTCTTCAAAAAGGGGCATTATCCCACAAACTTTGTTTGAAAGTCAGCTATATTTACTAATGCCTTAATGATGGCGTGCATCTCTCATGGTTTTTACAAGCATCCCTTATCATGCTATTTACCACAAGTAGGCATTTCTGCTTTTATGGTCAGGGAAGGGTGTGAGGAAAGGAAGGATGAATGGAGGAAGTGAGATAACTAGAAACTCAGCTGCCTGTAACATCTGCCTTACATGGAGCTGAGAAACAAGAGCGTGTTGGGTCCCCAAGTTTCACAGGGGCTTGGCCCCTCAGCAGAGGCACAGAAGGGACAGAAAGGCAGCCAACCCTCACCAAGACATGTTTGGTGGTAAAAAGCAAGTCTTGGGTCATACCTTATATGACAGTATCGCATTTGCTTTTTGAATGGAAATAGAGTCTGCAAATTCAACCCTCATCCCCACTCTCACTCTAGCCCTCAAGGACCAAGGACCAAACTCCTGAGTAGGACTGAGCTGGTTTTAAATTAATGTGAATAGCCCACCCCTATAAAGTCAAGTTCCTTGTGATTATTATTATGATTAACTGGCATTTTACATTATGTATAATACGTTAAAATTTTAAAAAATTGTATATATATGTATATATATATATATATATATGAATAGCAACCACTTATATAGTTTTTAAGATTTGCACAGTACTTTACAAATAATATCTTATTTTATTCTCACAATAATCCTGAGAGTTAGGGGCTATTATAATCCTCAATATTATCATCTGTATCAACTATATTACTTGCAGATGAGAAACTGAGGCAGATAGAGGTTAAGTGACTTGCCCAGGGTCACACAGAGAGTAATTATCTGAGGATAGACTTGAACATAAGTCTTTCTGACTACAAGTCCAATATTCTATCTGCTGCATTATCTGTCATTATGTTATATGATTTTCATAACAACCAGTGGGATAGGTACTGTAGCTCTTGCCCCCATTTCATAGATGAGGAAATTGAGATTATGTCAAATTAAACTACTTGCCCATGATCACATAGCCAATAAGTCTTGAAAAAAACCCAGGTCCCTCTTAATGACATATCTGTTTTTTAAAAAATTGTCACTATATAATGCTATACTTTCAGGATGGATAAAAAAAACCGCAAATAAAGTAGAAGCCCATTATTACTTGACGCATTATTTACATGGATTCAGATATATCACAGGTTGAATCATTTTCCTGAAACATTACTATGAACAATAGAAGGTAGTTGGTAATGTTACAAAGTAGTTACAAGTATTTTTATTTTTAATTGCTTCACCATGCCTAAAATCCTGCAGACATGATTTAGTTGTCACTGCAATATATGCATTGCCCCTCAAGCCTGAGAGATCTTCTTTAAGTGTCTGGAGTGATAACCAGCTTTGGTCCTTTGAGATCACTCATAGAATTACTGCATCTTAGAACTGGCAGGAACCTCAGATGTCCTGTAGCTCAACAGACACCTAAGCAAGAATCCCCTCCACATCATAGCTGATAAGCAACCATCCAGTCTTTGCTTGAAGACATCCAGGGGAGGAGGACTCATTATTTCCCCAAGGCATCTGCACCCTTGGACAGCTCCTTGACAGGAAGTTTTTTTCCTGACATTGAACCTAAACTTCTCTCTTTACAATTCCTCTACTGCTCCTATTTCTGCCTTTTTGGGTCAGACAGAAAAAAATCTAATTATCCCCTGTTCCAATGTGACAGCCCATTCCCCCTCTTAGAAACCGTTTGTCTTTCTGTCTTTTGAATTTTGCTCTTGAGAACTTCCTTTCTGTCTTGGGCTGACTTCTCTGAACCATTTGAATCCAGGGGAGCCTACCTATTCCTTAAGGAGCTTCTCACCTCTGTGGACAGAATTAGAGATCATTAGGGCTGTAAGGGGCCTTGGAGGTCATCTCATACAACACATTCATTTTAGAGATGAGGAAATTAAGAACCAGAGGAATTTAGTGATTTGTCCAAAGTCACACAGAACTGCATGTAATAGAGCCAAGAATCAAATCTGTGTTTTCCAACCTAAAGTCTAGTGCTTATGAGAAGACAAGGTGAACTGAAGTCCTGCCTTCCAATGACTTGTTCTCTTCCAAACCTTCATGCACCCAGTCAAACCTTCTTCAACTCCAGTCTAACTATAAACCATTGTTTTTCAGTCATGTCTGAAACTTTGTGATCTCACGTGGGGTTTTATTGGCAAAAATACTGGAGTGGTTTGCCATTTCCTTTTCCAGTTCATTTTGCTGATGAGGAAACTGAGGCAAACAGAGTTAAGTGACTTGCCTGGAGTCTCATTCCTCCTGAAGAAGAGTCCTCCTGACTCCAGGCCCAGCATTCTGTTCACTGCACAACCTAGCTGCCCCAAACTCTTACTAGCATTGCTAATTTTTCATCAATAAAACTAAACATCATCTTCTGCCTAAAAAAAGCAACTGAATTGCTGACTCAGAGAAGAATGCTCTGACAGCTCTTCTATGGCAGATTCATGTCCCATTGCTTCTCCAACGATAACATCTCTCAACACTTATTTACAACTGCAGGCTTCTTGCCTTCAAGCTTCATTTTCTCCTATTCCTCAGTGCTGTTATTTTCATGATCTTCCTTCCCTCCATTACAATGTGAAAGGGTTATGAGTTGCAGTAGTGCCCACTCATTTCTGGAACTTTCTTCTCCTTTCTCTATCTCTAAAACAGATTTACCAGTGAGAATTGTAATTGTCTCACATATTCACTTTAACCTAGAATGGAACCTTTGTCTCCTAGCTCTTGATGGAAAGAACACTGGATTTACATGTCAGACAACCTGGACATAAATGCCATTTATTAATTTTGTCACCTTCCAGAAATCATTCACTTTCTCTAAACCTGTTTTGTTTTTACAGAAACCCAAAAATCCAGGGGTAGATGAAAACAGAGCTGCTGACCCATGTCCAAAAGGAATCCTAACTATAACACACCTGACACATGGCCATCCAATCGCTGCTTAGGACCCCCAATGAGAGAGAACTCAAAGCCTCCAGAAGCAGCCCATTCCATTTGAGGATAACTCTACTTGTTAGGAAGTTTTTTCTTTAAATCAAGCCAAAATTTGCTTCTTTAGATTTTTCACTTATTGCTTCTAGTGATGCCCTCTGGGGCCAAACAATCCATTAACTCTTCCAGCAGACAGCTTTTCAATTACTGTTTTCAAGTGAAATGGACTGCCTTAGGAGGTCAGTCAGTTGACAAGCATTTATTAGGCACCTATTACATGTCAGTCTCTGTGCTAAGCTTGAGGGACAGAAAGAAAGGTAAAGAAGGAAAGAAAAGGAAAAAGGAAAAGGCAAAAGGAGATAAGGGGAGGGGAGGAGAGGGAAGAAGAGAAGAAGAACGGGAAGGGAAGAAGGAAAAGGAAAGGAAGAGAAGGCAGAAAGAGGGAAGGAAGGGAGGGACGCAGAGAGGAAAGAAAGAGTCCTGCTGTCAAGGATCTCACAGTTAAGGGGACGACAACATGCAAACAACTATGTACAAATAAGATATATGCAAGATCAATTGGAGATAATGAACAGAGGGAAGGCATTGGCATTAAGGAGAATCAGGGAAAGTTCTCAAAGATATTAAGATTTTAGCTGGGGCTTGAAGGCAGTCAAGATATATCTCAACCAATAGGTCAGAGCTTGGGAAATACTCTAAGCAGCAATGAAACTTCTGTCTATATTCTCTGTTCATAAGAAAGCTTATTTTGATGGCCCATAAGGGAACACATAATTATCCAGAAGTCTATTACCCACAGATTTTTTTAAATGCCACGATCCCCCCCTCCGTGACCCACTATCCCTCTCCATATCTTCAAGAAATATAGATTATTGCTAGTATTACTGAAAGAGCGTCATCATTTAGGAGGTAAACCTTTTACCGACACGTTGCATTTCAAAGGAAAAGACAAACCATTTTTGTACAGATGTTGGTTTGAATGATCCCCGCCTTTGCTGGGTGGCCATTCTTATTGTCACAGAAAATCAAGGTAACTATTATTATCTAACGTTTATTGAGGCTCATAATCATTCGTGTTAGTGGAGAAGGGAGAGAAAAAGGGAGCCTGTGTAACTATGACCTAGGATGTTATTTGAGAACGAAAATTTGAATTCTGCTCCTTATTTTCTAAGTGCCAATAGCCAAGCTACTTTATATCTCTGAACCATGATTACCTCTTCTATAAAATGAGGGGGACTGGTCAAGTTGATCTTTAAAGTCTCATTCATTTTAAATTCTATGATCCGATGATCTTGCCGCACCCAAACCTCTGGTATAGTCCAAAGCAGTCATATAGCCCAGGAAGGAAAAAGCCTATGAGGTTTCAGTCTAGGTCTCAGTAGGGGACAGAGCCTTATGGAAGCAAGAAATGATTAGACACAATCGGGAACATACTAGTAAATGTTTAAAAACCAGTTCTGGGAATTGTTTAACAACCAATGGGGGAAAATGTAAGAAGGACATACTGTGAAGCTTAATCTGAACGAACGTTTTCTCCATCAATTTCTTAACAATATACAACGAACAAAACAATAAATCAAGCTCTAATTTGTAGCTTCTGCCAATTTGCAAGGTAGAAATACACTGAAAATTTAACAATCAATTCTAGGAATCCTTTTGAGCTGGTGCTAGCATACCAGACCACCATTCAAGTGCCCCTTATCCTCCAAGGAGCCAACCTGACACCCAAAAGGGAAAAAGACAAAACAAGTTTTTTTTTCTTTTCTATATCTAATATAAAACAATTAAGAAGTCTTTTCACAAACACTGTCTCATATGAGATTCATAACAACCGTGTGAAACATATAACACAAGTATCATTATACCCATTTTAGATAGAGAAAAGGAAGCTGAAAATAAGTTGTCACTTGTCTAAGATGACACCAAAAGAAATGGTAGAATAGAACTCAAACTCAGGACTTTTGAGTCCAAGTCCAATGATCTTTCTACCAAACCACCCTACCAACTCTCCAAAGCAAATAACGTATCTTACCTTCTTGGAGCTATCTTTGGGCTTGTGTTTACATACTAGGCAGGCATACTCTGCCTAACCACATGTTTTGGTTTCTGCTAGGTGAAACATTATAGAGAACTATGACTTTCATAGGGACAGACAGGTAATCAATACAGTAATATTACTGTGGGATTTTATGCCTTTAACTCAGATTTGATTATAATGTATTGATGAGGTAGAAATACACTGAAAATTTAACAACCAACTCTGGGAATCCTTTTGAGCTGGCACTAGCATACCAGACCACAATTCAAGTGCCCCTTACCCTCCAAGGAGCCAACCTGACACCCAAAAGGGGAAAAGACAAAATATTTTTTTTCTTTTCTATATCTAATATAAAACAATTAGATGATGTAAAATCTTGTAAAAGTATGTCGTTTAGGGATATTTTCTATGATATATACTTGTATTATCTTTCATCCTAGTACTCTCAAATGTGTATGTAACTTATTTCATAGAATATACATTGATGCTGAGTGAGAGGACTTTAAAACATACACACATATACATATAAGCGTGCATATATGTGCATATTCGTATATATACACATGTGTATATATGTGTGTATATCCCTTTCATTCACTATCATTGTATATCCTATGAAATGTTATATTATTTTGCTTAATTTACAGACAAGGTAATGGGGTACAAAGATAATAACAACTTCATGAAGGTCAAGAAGTAGAACTGAGGCTAAAACCAAGTTCATTCAACTCTGGGATCCTGTGTTTTATATATTGCCTTCTTCAGACTACTATAGTTAACCTATATTCCTAGTAGTGTTTTTTTTTAAAATTTGCTCACATTCACATGTATTAATTTCTCCCTAATGCATTAGCATTCTCCTCTGCCCTTGGGGCTCTAGAGTTCTCTGTCGATAGGTGCCCAGACAACTAGGAGGTAAAGTAAAAGATGGGAAGGACTTCAGAGATTTCTACCTCCAAATCTCCCATCTCATTCAAGCTGATGGAGTCAGATTCTATTGGCCTTAGGGCGATGTGCAAGGTATTTTCCCTGAGGAAAGAGTGTCTGCTCAATTTAGCTTTCTCTGTCCTGTATTGCTTTCTTTTAAATTAGCTGCAGTAACTGAATGACAGTAGGGTTTTCAAAACCAAACTAAAAAAAAAAAAAAGAAATTTCTTCCTAAACACTAGAATAATATTTCTTGTTGAAACTAAGTCAGCCTTCAAAGAGTTCAAAAACCTTAGACAAATATTCTTACTTGAACTTCAAGTGGATATCCACAGAGTTTCCCTCTTGCTTACAAATGGGAGACCAAAGATTCAGAGAGAGGTGAAATCATTTGGCCAAAGTTAGAAAGCAAGGTGGTATTTTGACTTTTTCTAAATAGAAGAGCATTCCTACCACTCATTGTCTCTCATACTTGCATACTCAAGACTTCATTCCTTATAGTCCAGATTTGATCCATTCATGTCTCTACCCTCCAGCACTTTGGCAGGGTATCAGCAAGCACCCTAGCATACCCAGGATGGCTGCTGGCACAGGTCTCAGATCTGCTTTTCTAAAGGAAAGCAACTCAAAATGGGTTAACAATCTTACTTTAATCAAACATATATCATTTACCTGGTTCGGGGGAAAAAGTCAGCACCCTGAACTTCAGAAAATACAAACAGAAGTTACAAACACAAGGTACAAGCAGTAGTTACAAGCAGACAAAGAAACAGATTGGCAGATGGGCTTCCAACTGTCTGACCACTACATACATACCTAGATAGTTACCAGAGAGGGAAGCATCAACACAGGGATATAGGCCTCTCATTCACCACTATCCCCCATCCTCCAGTATTTCCTACTTTCCCCTTTTAGTTCCACACATTTTACAGAAGGCCCAGAGAGGCAAAGTCTTTGTGAACTCATCTCCAGATATGATCCTCAAATGGTTCAGCAATGATTTATTACCTCCATGTTTATGTCGGCTCCATTATAGAATACACTTTTCTCTTCTTTTCTCTCCCACCTACTAAAACCCTACATTTCCACCAGGGCTTAAGCCTTCTCAGACTGCTTTTGTACAGCGTCCTTCCCTTCCTTGAATTCCCATGACATTGACAATCCATTTTATACAAACTCTTGCAGTTTCTAATGGTTTCATATAAATAAGTCTGGTTTCCTCATCCAGGTCCTGAAGGGCAGGGGATGTGTTTTGTTCTTGTATTACTTTTTTGTATCCACCATATTGCCAAGCACACATTAAATACTCCATCAACGCCCGTTGACTAAAGGCAATGGAGATGACTGGCTTCCCTCTCCCCCAACCAAAGCACCATTCCTCCAAAACCTTGATACATAAGCAACAGCATCACAGAACTGCAAAGTGTTAAAGCTGGGTATTCGATTCAATTCAAACTATGTGACAGGCATTGTACTAGATACTGAACATGCAAACACAAAAATAAGATGGTCCCCCTTTTTAAGAAGCTTATATTCTCTTCTGCAAAGACAATATACTTTATATTTACTTATCTATATATATTCTTCAGGAGAATGTAAACTCCTTGAGGGTAAGGGGTGATTCATTTTTTGCCTTCTTATCCCTTGTTGTTGTTTTGTTTTTCAGTCATGCCCACCTCTTCATGATCCATGGACCTCATATTCATGGAGTTTTCCTGGCAAAGATACTAGAGTGGTTTGCCATTTCCTTCCCCAGTAGATTAAGGTAAAGAGAGGTTAAGTGACTTGCCCAGGGTCACACAGCTAGTCTGAGGCCACATTTGAACTTAGATCTTAACTCAAGGCCCAGGACTCTACTGAGCTGCCTCTTCTTCATATCCCTACCACTTGGCAAAAAAAGCTTGTACAAAACAGGAATTTAATAAATACTTGTTCAAATGAACTGAGAGATTAACATCAATTAGTGCCCTCACAGAACACTGGGGTCTTAAGGTCTTTTTGCTTATGGCTTGTAAGGAGCCATAGAGAATGGGGGTATAAATTTAATCAGATTCACAGAGATTCAACTTCAGCATGTGATTGCATGTATAAGTACTATACAATTCCCTGAACATACTTGGTGAACCATTGTCATGGAATTTATTCATTCAGTAAGAAGTAAGAGTAAGAAGATTTCTATATATTCTTCATACTGAACTTACACAATGTATTTACAATCCACAGTTCCTTCATACCTGGGGATATTGGAAAAGGGACTGCCTAAATTCTGATACAGTTAGCCCCTAGAGTTCAGACCCAAATCCTGACATCATTACTAAAGGCAGACATCCTCTCAGGAGATATATAACAGATACAATTAAAGCATCTGAATTTCTGGAATCTAGATTTTCTTTTCTTTTTTCTTTTTTTTTTCTTTTTTCTTTTTGGTTAGGAGAGTCAAAGGAAATTCTTTTATGATTCATGCTTGCCTTTTTAAGTACCTGGAACTACTTGCTACAGTCACCACATAAAGGCTGAGATAGACTGCTGTTTTTCAAATCTTTAGAGATTATGTCTCCATTAAGTCTTTATTACCCACTTGAGAGCAGACTTTAAGGAAATTTGGGATTTCCTAGAGCCTTGCTTGACTGAATGCCAAGATGTTATCACAGACACAAAGAAAATATGTTGCAATATCTCCTTAATAAGGTTTTACTTCCTTTGCAAGGGTCTGTCTCTGAACTTGGTGAGTATGACCTACATTTGGAATATATCACATGTATATGGCCAAGCTAGCCATGTACAGATGTAGCTTAGAGATCTCTGAACTTTATCATCTCTCATTATTATCACTTTCCACACTGGCCCACCATGGTTGTTTGTTTGTAAATAAAACTCCAGAGGAGCTACCAAATAGACCAGAACCCCCTTTGCTACCCTTGAACAGAGGACGATGTCTCTCTTTGATTAGTGTGCATAGAGTGGTAACAGATTCTGTTGGAATGGTGCTATGCAGTGAATATGCTAAATTCTTCCTTTCAGACAAAGATTGTTATGGGAGAATTCACTTGTCCGAATTCATTCTCAGATCCGTGAAAACTTTTAATAACTCCAAGCCCAGCAGGTGTGGTGATGCTTTTTAAATAGAAGTTACACAGCAGTACTCACCAAGCTTTGAAGTTCATTCCCAAAGAATTCATCTTATGTATCTTTAATGAAACCTGGAGTTTTGGTCAAGGTTTCTCTTTGGAAAAATAAAATTGCATATTTGTAACACTCGTTTATGTCTCATCTGCCATAAGGAGACAAGTGAGAAAGGTCCCCGGTCTCTTTATTAAAGTTTTGCTACAGTGAGCAAATGAAATAGAATTTCATTGAAAGTAATGAAAAGATATTGGGCATCTAGTACAAAGGCTCCTGGTCACAAAGGCCTTTCTAGATGATCCGGGCAAACAGAATGGTAAAATTTTCCACTGTTTGGAAGCAGAGGCCCAGCTGGACTCAGTGACACCAATAAAGTGGCCCAGAAGAAAACTAGAATTTGACTGCACTCACAGCCCTCCTTCCCCCTCCACTTTTGACTTTCTAAACTTTGTCAACATGATTCAGATGCTGGCTCACCTTAGAACCTTCCTCAGTACCTGGAGTCTCCTCATCCTGGACTATTCCTCTGCTATGCTGGCCCCCTTCTTTCAATGCTGAGCTCTTCCTGGGACCTCCATTTTGGGAATGGTCTCATGGCATTCGACCTTTAGGCTTCTCCTGGCTCTGGATTTTCAGACTTTGTCAGCCTTCCCCCAAGAGTCTCCTCCTGCCTTTTTCCTACTCTGTCCTTCAATTTACCTTTTGTGCGCTGTCTTCCCCCATTAGAAAGTAAGGTATCCTTGAACCTTTCTTCCTTCATCCTTCTAAATAGGAAAAATAAAATAAAATTTCACAAATTTCTAAAAGCAATTGCCCTGCACCTCTCTGAATCCATTTGTGTACTTGTAAAATTCCTTTGACTTTAGCTAACTGTAACTATAGAAGTAGTCAGTGTCTATTTATTCTATTGATCTTACTTGATATAACTTCTTACTACTATGTGCCAAGCACTGTGCTAAGGACTTTTTACAAATGATATCTTATTTGATGTAATTTTTATTTTTCTCTTCATTATTTTCTTTTCAAAAAGTATTTGTTCATTTTTGACATTCTTTTATTTTAAAATTGAGTTCCAAATTCTCTCTCTCCCTTCCACCTCTACCCCAGCAAGTAAAAAGATATCAATTACTTATATATGTGAAATCATGCAAAACATATTACCACATTAGCCATGTTAAAAAAAAAGTCAAATAAAAGTGAGAAAGTTATATTTCAATTTGTATCAGAGTTCATTAGTTCTCTCTCTCTCTCTCTCTAAAGGTGGATAGCAGATTTTCCTCATGAGTCTCTTGGAATTGACTATCATAAAATTATGACACTGCTATTACTATGCACAATGATCTTGTGGTTTTTCACACTTTACCCTGCATCAGTTCATATAGGCCTTGTGATTTTTTTTTTCTGAAACCACCTCCCTCTTCATTTCTTATAACTCCAAAAGTGTTCCATCAAATCATATGTCGCAACTAGTTCAACCATTCCCCACTTGGTGAGCATCCTTTTAATATTCAGCTCTTTGCCACCACAAAAAGAGCTGCCATAAATATTTTTGTACATACAGGTCCTTTTCCTTTGATCTCTTTGGGATACAGATCTAGTAGTGGTATTGCTGGGTCAAAGGGTGTGCAGAGTTTCAGATGTACTTTTGGGTGTAGTCCAAAACTGTTTTCCAGAATGGGTTGGTTGGTTGGTTGTGATCATTTTGTTGTTTCCATCATGTCTGACTCTTCAGGATACCATTTGGAGTTTCCTTGGCAAAGATACTGGAGTGGTTTGCCATTTTCTTCTTCAGCTCATTTTATAGATGAGGACACTGAGGCAAACAGGATTATGTGCCTTGCCCAGGGTCACACAAGGTAGCAAGTGTCTGATGTTGGATTTTCCTTTCTCCAGGCCTGGTACTCTATCGACTGCACCACCTAGCTGGTTGGACCAGTTCATAACTCCATCAACAGTTTAATAGTATACCTATTTTTTACTCATCC
This sequence comes from Pseudochirops cupreus, assembly GCA_028627135.1. Classification (NCBI taxonomy): domain Eukaryota; kingdom Metazoa; phylum Chordata; class Mammalia; order Diprotodontia; family Pseudocheiridae; genus Pseudochirops; species Pseudochirops cupreus. The sequence continues at coordinate 132,228,806 of CM053581.1, forward strand.
CCTCCAACATCTGTCATTTCTGAGAGGTGTTTCTCAGAGTTGTTTTAATTTGTGTTTCTCTAATCAAAAGTGATTTAGAGCATTTCTCATATGATTATAGATAGCTTTGACTTCTTTTAAAAACTATCTGTTCATAGCCTATGACAATTTGTCAATTGGGGAATGACTTTTATTTTTCATAAATTTGACTAAGTTCCCCACATATATGAGAAATGAGGAATTTATCAGAGAAACTTGCTATAAATTTTTTTGATGTTGCTTCAATCAATGTCTATGGTACCTTTTTACTAAGAGTAGTTTCCCTGATTATCTCTTAATTAGGTCTAATTTTGCTTTTATTTTGTCTAAGATCATGGTTATTATCCCCTGCCTTTTCACTTTAGCTGAAACATATTAGATTCTGCTCCAGCCCCTTATTTTAACTCTGTTTGTGTGTTTCAAGTGTGTCTCTTATAAAGAACATATTGTTAGATTCTGGTTTCTAAACCATCTTGCTATCTGCTTCCATTTTATGGGTAAACTCACCACTTTCACATTCACAGTTATGATTATTAATTGCGTATTTCCCTCTATCCCATTTTTTTCTGTTTATACTTCTCTCACTATTTTTATCCTGTCCCTCCTCAAAAGTCTATTTTGCTTCTGACTGCTGACTCCCTTAATCTGTCTTCCTTTTTTATTACACCCTTCCCTCCCATATCTATTTCCTTCCCCTTTTGGGTAAGGACACACACACACACACACACACACACACACACACACATATTATTTTCTTCCTTCTTCAAACCAATTCCAAAGAGACTGAGGTTCAGGAATTGACTGCCACTTCCCCCATTTCCCCCTTCACTATAAGAACTCTTCCTTGTATACCTGTCTTTTGTGTGAGAAAAATTTCCCTATTCTACCTCTCCCTTCCTCCTCCCAGTGCATCCCTCTTTCACATCCTTTCATTTTTCGTTTCTTTTGGAGATCATCTCAACATAATTGACTCACACTCATGCCCTCTGTTGATACAGACTCCTAACTATCCTGATAACTATAGTTGTTAGGAGTTACATGTATCATCTTCCCATATAGGAAAGAAAACAGTTTACTGAGTTTCTTATGATTACTGTTTCATGCTTATCTTTTCATGCTTCTCTTGACTCTTGTATTTGAATGTCATAATTTCTAGCTAGCTCTGGGCATTTCACCAGGAATGCTTGTAAATTTTCTATTTCACTAAATGTTCATTTTCCCCTGGAAGTATTATATTCGGTTTTGCTAAGTAGGTTTTTCTTGGTTGTGTAATCCTAGCTCCTTTGTCTTTCAGAAGATCATATTCCAAGCCCTCCACTCCTTTAACATGGAAGTTGCCAAATTTTGTGTTACCCTGACTATGGTTCTGCAATATTTGAAGTTTTTGTTTTGGCTGCTTATGATATTTTCTCCTTGACCTGGGAGCTCTGGAATTTGGTTACTATGTTCTTGGGAGTTTTTGTTTGGGGATTTCTTTCAGGAGGTGATTAGTGGATTCTTTCCATTTCTATTCTACCCTCTAGACCTAAGATGTCAGGGCAGTTTTCCTTTACAATTTCTTGAAACATGGTATCTAGACTCCCCCTATGATTATAGCTTGTAGGTAACTCAACAACTCTTAAACTATCCCTCATTGATCCATCGTCTAGGTCAGTTGCTCTTCTAATGAGATATTTCACATTGTCTTCTATTTTTCATTCCTTTGACTTTGCTTTACTGCTTCTTAGTATCTCATGATATCATTAACCTCCACCTGCCCAGCTCTAACTTTTAAGGAATTATTTTCTTTGTATTTCCTTTTCTATTTGACTTACTCTGCTTTTAAAGGAATTCTTTTCCTTAGTCAATTTTTGTGCCTCCTTTACCACTAGACCAATTCTGTTCTATAAAGTTTTATTCTTGGGGCGGCTAGGTGGTGCAGTGAATAGGGCACTGGCCCTGGAGTCAGGAGGACCTGAGTTCAAATCTGGCCTCAGACTTAACACTTACTAACTGTATGACCTTGGGCAAGTCACTTAACCCCAATTGCCCTGCCCTCCCCCTCCAAAAAAAAAAGCAAAAAAAAAAGTTTTATTCTCTTCAGTACTTTTTTGTGCCTCCCTTACCAAGCTGTTAATTCTTTTTTCATAATTTTCTTGTATCACTCTCATTCTTCCTCCCAATTTTTCCTCCACTATTCTTATCTCTTTCTTTTACTTTTCCAGGAATTCTCACTGGGCTGGGGTACAATTATCATTTTTATTTGAGGCTTTGTTTTCACATTGTCTTCTTCTGAGTTTATGTCTTGGTCTTCCCTACCAACATAGTAGCCTTTTATGGTAACTGTCTTCTTCTTGTTGTTCTGCTCATTTGGACTTTACATTAAATTTGGGCTTTGCTAGGGGTTAGGAGGTACCGTGCCAAGTGTCACACCACATTTTTTTGTGCTGCTGTTTTCAGAGCCAGTTTTTTGGGTCTGCAAGTTATTGACAGTTCTAAAGTGGTGGGATACTGTTCTCCGGGTTTGTGCTCTGACCTTTACCCAGGAAGGCCCTCTGTTCTCCTGCAGCCACAAGCACTAATGCTCCTGTCTACCTTGGAAATGTAACCAGGGCCCCTGATTCCTTTTGACTAACCAGCAACGCTCCTTCCCACCCTAGAACCATGATCCAAAACTGTTCATAGGCAATAGTTGTCAGGCAGTACCAGTTGTACCCAGTTCCAGCAAAGGGTCTCCTATAAATCTCTTTCTAAACAGTTTTCTGACCCTTTTATTATCTTTGGATTGAGAATTCTCAAAGCTGTTACTGCTGCTGCTATTGCTGCAACCTCCAAGGCCCAGCCAGCACCCCAGCTGCCCTTGGGCTGGCCCCAACACTGTTATTACAGACCTCTTCTCATGATCTTGTAAGTTGCTTTGGACTGGAAAAATATCTCATTCTGACCTTCTGTTGGCTCTACTACTCCAAAATTTGATTTGGGCAATTATTTTAAAGCTGTTGTTGTGGAAAATATTGGGAGAGTTCACCTGGACTACTATCTGTACTCTGCCATCTTGGCTTTCCTCTCCAGAATAAAATCTTAATGAATGCTTCCCCTTTATTATTTTCTAAAGGGATACTGTGGATAGAGAGCTGGATTCATGATGGAAGCCCTAGGTTCCCAGTTGAGGTTTTCAGAACATTGCACTCTGCTGCTTCTCGTTTTGACTCTTCCATCTCAGTCTTCTTTCATAGTTCATTTTCCATATCATACCACCTAACTGTGGGCATAGCTCAGACTCTAACTAGACACTCTTTTCTTTTCTCTGCATGAGTTTGAGGAGGTAGCCTCATCTCTTCCTAAGATTTCAATTATCATCTCTATGCAGATGACACCCACATCTACATATCCAGTACTAGTCTCTCTCCTGAGCTCCATTCCAGAATCACCAAATGCCTATTAGACATTTCAAACTTGATGTCCCAGAGGCATCTCAAATTCACCATGTCCAAAACAAAACTGAGTACCCTTCTCCCCAAACTTACACCTCTTTCAAACTTTCCTCTTTTGTTGAAGATATCACCATTTTTTAGTCACTTGTTTCCAATTTCAGAGAATTCCTCAACTTCTCTATCTCAGTAACCCCACAATTCATTTGCCAAATCTTGTTAAGTTATATCTCCACAATAACATGTATATATACGTATATACATATACACACATATACATATATACACATACACATGTATATACACACATACACACACATATATCCTCTGCTCTACCCACATACCCACTACTCCATGGTCCCTGTCTCAAGAATCTACCCATTATAATTCATCTTCCACACAACCACCAAAATCATCTTCTAAAGCACATATCTAATGATCTCACTCTCCTACTCAACAAAATCCATTAGCTCCTTATTTCTTCTATTATCAAATACAAATCTTTTTGCTTGATATTTAAAGTTTCTCATGACTTGACCTCTGCCTGCCTTTCCAGTCTTCTTATATTTCCCTCCATATACTCTGGGGACTGACCTACACTGGCCTCCTCAATGTTCTGTACAACACAATGCTTCATCTCTCATTTCCATGCCTTAGCCCTGAATATTCCACATGTCATGGATATACTCTCTTCTCACCGGCTCCTACTGAAATACTTGTAACCTGTGAGGACTCTGTTCAGATGCCACCTTCAACAGGAAGCCTTTCCTGTACTCTCAGCTAGCAGTGTTCTCCTTATCAAAATGCCTTGAAAAATTAGGTATATAATCTTTCTGTGTTCTCCAGTATACATATTGTCTCCCCCATTTGCAAATAGCCTCTGTGGGAGCTATATTTGCTGTTATATACTGAGAGCTCAGCACATAGTAGGCATTAAATGATTGATATATAAATGGTTGTGTGTGACCCACCTGCTTAACCTCTTAGCACCTGGTAGTCCTTTATGGGCATAAACTGTGGAGCAATTGCTGTTCTGCTTTGGTAGGGACTGTTTCCTCACCAAAATGCTCCCCACAAGAGGACCACAGTCCAGGATCATAGCTCCAGAGCAAGAGGGGACCTTAAAGGTCTTGTGGAGTCTTCCTTCCTTTTACAGTTGGGGATGCCGATGGTGAGGGAGCTTAAGTTATGTGTCAAAGGTGAGGCTGGAACCCAGATCTTCTGGCTCTAGGGCCAGTTGTCATATAATAACTATACTCCATGCCTCAACACTTCTGGGGGAAGAGGGGTGATATGGTCAAAACTACACTTTAGAAGATTAAGTTGGCAACTGAGTGGAGGACTGAGTAGAGTGCATATAGACATGAGGCAGGGATGCCAGCCAGCAGGCTAGTGCGATAGACAAGGCATGAGGTGTTGAAGGATTACACTACATAAGCTGATTAATAAGATATTTCAGTCAACTGACTCTAATTTGGAAACCATACTTGCCTGCATTTATGTTTTTGGGGGTTTTTTTTGGGTCTTTTTGGAGGGGGGAAGGCAGGGCAATTGGGGGTGAAATGACTTGTTCAAGGTCACACAGTAAGTATTAAGTGTCTGAGGCTGGATTTGAACTCAGCGCCTCCTGACTCCAGGGCGGGTACTCTATTCACTGTGCCACCCTAACCACCCCTCTTTAACTACTTTTTTAAAAGAGTCATCATATTCTGACGCAAACCAATAATCAGTTTGTTTCAGAGGCAGGTCTTGAACCTAGGTTTTCCTGGATCTTAGGCTAGCTCTGGCTCTATACCCATCACATTATGCTCCCTTACACAGCACAGTCTATTCTTTCCCAGCTTTCCAGGATGTTGTGCTAAAAGCTCAAATGAAAACTATATATACACCATCCTTGAACCTGAATAAGAAAAGTCTTCTCAACTACTAATATTTTCTTCACTTCATTCCCTCCTAGCCATTGTACTAATGACCATGAATATTGAAGAAGTGTGGTTTCAGCAATCTGATCACATTTTTTTTTCTTAGTTTGCCTTTTTCTTCAGAGGTCATAACTAGCCAAGGCTCAATTTTCTTTAGGTCTAATCATTTCTTTCAATCTTGGGACTACAGATCCATTTTCATAAAAACAGCTGCCTTTGGGTTCTTGGGGTGTATGGCAGAAAAGTAAGGGCTGACCATTAATTTTGTCCACGGAAGGTAGAAGTGTTGGAGGGTGAGCAGCAGAAGAGACCTATCCTATTGGACTTCTACTGGCTGTGGCCAGTCCAAAGATGGCATTAGCTGATAGCAAGTGCCAAATTTGTTCCTCCTCCAGTCATGGCTGCTGTTTCTAATTCTGATTGTTTATCTTTTGTATTTATTCTGAAAACAATGCAATGTGCTCAGCAGAGATATGTCGAGAAAAGGCAACATGGGAAATATTATCAACTGGCAGGTCACGGGGAGTTTAATGGCTGTGAGCCAATCAGATAATGGTTTGCAAGCTGTTACTTTACACGTGGGGAAGCATGTGTGATTCTAGGCTGTGAGCAAAAGATGCTTTTTTCCCCTCCTCTTGCTAGAGACTGAGTCAAAGCAAAGTCCAAAGTAACCGATCTATACCCTGTGCTGTTGTGTTAACTCAAAATGTGCTAGTCAGGCAATGCTAGCTGCAGAGGTTTTGTGTGTATATTTATATTCATTTTGTTTTTTATTTTAATAAATTACCTTTACCATATCCTCATTCCTGTCCTATTGGAAGTATTTTTCCATGAACTTGTGGCTCGCTCTCGCACCCCAACTTGTCTCTCTTCTCTTTGTCTGGGTTACTCCCTCTGCTCATATAATTTCATTAGACCCTAATTTCATTAGGTTTAAAGGAAAGACACATTGGATGAATTTGAACATAAATAGCACAAGGCAAAATTCTCAGGCCAAAATACTCTAAACTCCCAAGTTACTGGGGTTGGGAATTTGGACCAAATACTATACCTTCTAATAACCAGGTTTAACATCCAAGGGAAGTTTCCCCATAGAGTTGCAGAAAAAGAGATGGTTAGTTCCATGTATATGTCTATTAGGAAATATGGAGAATTTTTAAAAGGAAAAAAGGAAATGTTTTTCATTCATTCAATAAATATTTATTAAGTGGCTAGTATGTTCTGGCACTGTGCTAAGTGTTGGGGATAGAAAAAGCGGCAAAAACAGTCCCTATTCTCAAGAAGCTTAGTGTCTAATGGGGAGAAAACATGCAAACAAATGTAGAAAAAGCAGGCTATATATAAGATAAATGGAAAATAAAAGAGAGAAAGTACTGGAATTAAGAGGGGTTAGAGAAGGATCCCTGTAGAAGGTGAGATTTTAATTGGGATTTAACATTCTCAGGCGCTGAGAGTTTCTAATATGAACCTGGGGTATATTGCTTAACATGTAAAAATAAAATAGCACTTTGGAAGCATCTAACAAAATTAAACCTCTTTTTCACTGAGCTGGAGTGATGAGTCTGTTAGGGATTTATGAAAGCTTGAATATATGAGGAGACTGGTAAACTGGAACATATGAGTTTTCACTTATTTTAAGTACAACCCACATTATTCAACCCAGCTGAAAGGTGGCCAGAGCTTTGAGAAGAGAAGATGAAACGTTCTAAAAGTGACATCCCATTGTTCTTCTTTCGTCCTCTGTTGCTGACTTGTACATCAAGCTTGCTTCATTAACTAGTCAAAACAAGATGCTCCCATCTGCCAGAAGTTGTAGCTACCTGAAAAATCAAACAGT
>CM053581.1:132236492-132379353 GCA_028627135.1 Pseudochirops cupreus
ATTTTTGCATTTATATTCACGAGGGAGATTCATCTATAATTTCCTTTCTCCATTTTGTCTCTTCCTGATTTAGGTATCAGTACCATATTTGTGTCATAAAAAGAATTTGGTAGGACTCCTTCTTCACCAATTTTCCCAAATACTTTGTAGAGTATTGGGATCAATTGATCTTTAAATATTTGATAGAATTCACTAGTAAATCCATCTGGCCCTGGAGATTTTTTCCTAGGGAGTTCACTGATGGCTTGTTCAATTTCTTTTTCTGAGATGGGGTTATTTAAGTAACTTACTTCCTCTTCAGTTAATCTGGGCAACTTATATTTTTGTAAATATTCATCCATTTCACTAAGATGGTCAAATATATGTGCATACAGTTGGGCAAAATAATTCCTAATTATTGATTTAATTTTCTCTTCATTGGAGGTAGATTCACCCTTTTAATTTTTGATACTTGAAATTTGGTTTTCTTTCTTTTTTTTAAATCTTATTGACTAAAGGTCTATCAATTTTATTGTTTTTTTTTTTCATAAAACCAGCTCTTAGTTTTATTTATTAGTTCAATAGTTTTCTTAATTTCAATTTTATTCATCTCTCCTTTGGTTTTCATTATTTCTAATTTAGTATTTAATTGGGGATTTTCAATTTGTTCTTTTTCTAGCTTTTTTCAATTGCATGTCCAATTCATTGACCTCCTCACTTCCCCCTTCCTCAGTGACTCCCAAGCCTGAGGCTGTTTCCACTAATTCAGGATTTTACTCTGGGTGGGACATTTACCTCTGGGTTTTCTGGGTCAGGGAGGGGAGATCCAAGCAACTTGGTTCTATTCTTCCATCTTGACTTCTGGCAGTTCAGGTATATAATTTTTAAACATCCAGGCTGTGGGCTAGTAGCCCCAGGGGAAGCTGCTGTCTCTGCTGCAGGCCCTGCGTTTTCTCTTACCCAGCTCCAATGATCCTCTGTCCTGTGGTGGAATGGCTGCAAATCACCCTTGGGGTGGGTGAGTCTGTTGGCTGGGGTTCCTTCTCACTCTGCTGTAGTCAGATCCATGCTGGTGCAGCCCCTGTATGCTCTGCATTCCTCCTGTCCAGACCTATGTGGGCACCTTCCTGGGCTGGGACTCTGCCACGCTCTGTCTCCCAATGGGTTCTGTCACTCTAAAATCCTATGAAATTCACTTTTTAAAGTTTAGCGACAGAATTCTTGGAGGAGTTTAGAAAAGTTACTGCTTCCTTTCTGCCATCTTAGCTCTGCCCCTTAGGAGATTATTTTTAAAAGTAGTTAAAATTCAGTAGCCCTCAGGTTCTTATGTGGAATACAGAGAATCACAGGTCATAGAATTTTAGATTTTTTTAGGAACCTCAGAGGCTATCTAGTCCAACCTGTACCTGTACAAAACCCCTGACAAGTAGTCATTATGCCTTTGATTTAGGGCCTCTAGGGAGGCAGAACCCAGTACTATCTCAACAAGCCCATTCCATTTTTGAATTGCTCTTCCTGTTATGAAGGTTTTTTTTAAAATTTTCTGATGTTAAATCTAAAATTAACTCTTTTTAATTCCTACCCATTGCTCTTGTGCATTATAGAAATAAGCAAAACATTACCCAATTCATCTTCCACTATGAAAATTCATCAAATACTTGACGATAACTGTCATGTCCTACATTGTGTCTTCTCTTCAATAGATTTGCATATAGATAAGGTTTTTTCTAACAACTTTCTCTCCCTAGCTATTGGCTTCCCTTAAAAATTACTTTGCCTTCATTATGTTTACATTTTATATTTACTCATTTGTGTATGTAATCTCCTGCCCCCTTCATATATGGACATTTTATTTACCAAAAGAGACAGAAAAAGGATATTCACCTGACAAAAAGAAGTGGCTTAAGAGAGCTTTGAACACCTGAAAGGTAACTTGCCTTCAGATAAATGAACCGAGAAGACTTAGTTGAAAGCAGTTCAAAGGCACATGTATTGACTGAAGGTTGGGATGGCTACAATGCATTGCTGTTCATCAGCTCATTTATATCTTACTGTTTTAAGGGTTTTGAAGGCTATAGCTGAGAATTTATAAGTAAAAGAACTTTTTGGAGGCCATGGATGAACTGTATATTGTTTTTGTTATAAGTAATTGAACGTCAGATTTTGGGTTTTTTTCAATCTAAGTTAGAGATAGATCACTACTTATGAGGGAGACTTGATTTAAGGTATTAGAAGCTATAAAAGATGAGAGGAAAAAAGAAGAGTAGATGAAGACACAGCAGTCACCTGAAGAGAGACGATGATGACACAGAATGTTCCCTGCTATTTGAAAGTAGCAGATGAGAGGAGAAAAATTGCTTTAGATGGAATCAGCTATAAAAGCCAACTGGAGCCAAATAGATTCCTCATTTTCTGAGAGTTCATTGGAGGAATGCAGAATCCTTTTCCTGTGTAAGAAGCTGACTAGGTTTATTGCGGTTACTGCCATCTATAGACCGAGAGAACATATCAGAGATTGCTATTAGCCTTTTAAATACATCTGTGCCTCAAGAGGGGAAATTGAGTGTGTGTGGGGACAAGGTTTTGTACCTGCTTTGCTAAGAGCTGTGCTGATTAGAGAAGAGGTGTTGCTTCACTGAGAGCTGACCTGGAGAAAACAAGAGTCCTCTGCTATTTGTAGAGTTAACTGGGAAAAGGCTTCATTCACTGTTTTAACAATACTTTCATCTTGAGAAGGGAAATTATTTAGGGGCTTTCCTGTATTTCCCATCACTACTCTCTATAACTTGTGAAGGTTGAAATCTCTCATATCTCATAGAGAATGCACATGGTTAGCTTGGTTGGTTACTACCAAAGGAACTGCTACTTAATTTAAGCAGTATATGCTGTGGCTTTACTAAAACAGCTTACCGTTGCGTCAGTGGTCTGACATTAGCAGAGAAGCAACTTTATTCAGCAGGAGAGCAGAGAGCTCAAAAGAGGTGCAAGTGGCATATGGCGCAAATTGTTCCCTAAAATATTACTGACATCTAATTCTGAAGTCCAGAGAACTGGGTTGCCCTACTCATGTACCTGACCATTAGGTATGCCCACTCTCCTCCCATGAATAATGTTTGCATTGGTGGAAGACTGTGGTCTAGCTTTTTAGTGGACTATTTTATAATGATTATTCCTGCCCATGAATTCTTGTTGGTAACTGTTATGATTATTCTTGTTTTTGCCTTCTTGTTTAGTAAACATTTTATGTTGAAGAGTTAACGTTATTATGACTGATCTCATTTAAACAGAAATCACGTCAGTGGGTACTCAAGATCTACAGTGGCGAGTAGGAAGATTATATCCTATCCCCAATACCAGGCTTATCTTTATGGCACTAAGAGTGAGTGGTAGCTTCATGGCTGACCCTCTAGGAAACAATGCTAACCTGATAAAATGAATACAAGCAGGGTGAGCAAAACAGTCCCAGCCCAGGTAAAGAGCCTGGCGAGAGTCATGGTCAATGCCACGGTCATGCTAGATATACATATTCCTCTGCCATGAGAATGAATTTTAGTTTTTTGTATTCTCAGCAACTAGATCATTGGAGATGCTTAATAAATGTTTGTTGAATGCCTTGTAATATCAAGATCCTTTAGCGTCCCAGTAACCTATCTCTAGATGTTTTCTAGCTAATCAATGTTCATTCTAAAATGTGGTATACAAAATTTAACACAATAGTGCAAGTGTAATCTGAGCAGGATAGAGTATGGTGAGATTATCAGCTTCCTGATCTTATACTCTGTGCCTCTGTTAATGCAAATTTATGCCATAATAGTATTTTTTTGACTGTCAGATCCCACAGTTGACATTCTGAGAGTGTGATACAGCAAAACCTCCCAATAATTTTCAGTTGAACTTCACTCTAATTACGTCTCCTTCATTTTTACTTAAGAAGTTCATTTTTTGTTTACCTCAGCTATAAGGCTTTTTACATCTATCCATATTAAATTTAATCTTATTAGAATCAATTCAATATTTGTGCCTGTTGAGAACTTTTTAGATAATGAATCTTCTATCTAACATGTTACAGCAATCCCAGCTAATTGCTCTATACATAATAGATGTTTAATGAGTACTTGCTGGATAATATTGGATCCCTCCTAGTTTTGCGACTTCTAAAAATTTGATGAGAATGTAAGACTCCCTTTATTAAGTCACTGGTAAAGATGCTAAACAGTACAGGGCCAGGCACAGATCCCTGTGCCATTCCACTACAAACCCTTCCTTCCAAGGTGACGTTAAAAATATTAATGTAAAGTGGAAAGTCTTTGAGTCTGGCCATTTGTCAAATACATCACTCACCCCAATTGTGTTACTCTCTAGATTATATCTCTCCATCTTGCCTAGAAGAATAGCATGAGACTTGTGAAGCAATTCACTAAAATCTATCTAAATTGTCTATGACATTTTCTGATATGTCTTGAAAAAATCTTTTTCAAAACAAAAATGAGGTTTTGTAGTAGAAACTATCCTTGAAGTCATGTTGGCTCTCTTTATTACTACCAGCTCCTTTTCCTGGATGTTTACAAATCATCTCTTTAATAAGTTCTAGAATTTTTTCCAGGAATCGAAGAGTCTACAGTTTGCAGAATTTGCCTTCTTCCTCCACCTGCTACTCCTCCTCCTTCTAAACTGGAGCATTTGATCTTTTCTAGTCTTGCAGTACCTCTCTCATTGTCCATGACCTTTCAAAGATCATTGATAATGGCTTACCACCAAGACTTAAGTAGCTACTGGAGCAAAAATGATGAAAGGTTTAGAGATAAGTGACTTTATAATGTGTATTAGAAAGAGGAAGTCAGGCATAACTTGACAGGGACCCTTGATTTGAAGAGAGCAGATTTCAAAGGGTCCAGGAAAAGGATAGGTTGCATCTTACAGAAGAAAATTCAAATAATGCTGGAAAAGTAAACCTTCAGAATGAAATTCTGAAGACATAAAGAGAAACAATTCCAAAGAGGAGGAAATGAGGGAGTCATCTAGAGAAAATATGGACGCAAAGGCAACTTACTAACTTAGATTTTTTACAATAGAGAGTCTTAGCTTAGGGTCCATTAGTCCCTCAAGGCACCTGGATAGATTTCAGGGAGTTTATGAAATTAGAACTTTCAATGCTTTGATTACTATATGTCAATATAATGAATTTATTTTATAATCCTATGAATTTTACTTTCTGCCTTTAAAATATTATTTTGAGAAGTCTATAAGCTTTATCAGACTGCTAAAGTTTCCATGACACAAAACAATTAAACACTCCTATTGTAAAAGTACAAAAAAATAGAAGTAAAGGCAAGTGACGAAGAATAAATACAAAAGCTTTGCACTGTCCCATAAAGTGTGACAGAAGCCACCAAGTTCAGAATGTGCAGAGGCTAGTAAGGAAACCTATCACTTCTCTTCTCGGGGATTCAATTTCTTCATCTGCAAAATTAAGGGATGAGCTATCATATCCCTAAGTACTTTTCCAGTTGTGTCATGGGGGAAAGTGTACACAAAGCAGAGAAATGTGGTAATGAGATAGACAAACAGTAGATCCAAGTTGTCAAGTTGTCAAGTTTCCAGTAGAAAGAGTGCTGGGATAGGATCTGACTTTAAACCAGGTAATTAACTTCTCAGAACTCCTAAGACCCAGCTCCGTAGGGGTATTATTAATATGAAGAAGAGAACATTAAACATCCTTCAGAGGATACCAATGCACTCCCACTTTTCCCTCTAACATTGTTACTTACAACCTTTAATAACATGGCACAAAACCTCATAGTGCTGGAATATTATAGACACCTGTACCATAGGACTCTGGACCACCACCAGGGGATGAATTTGGTCCAGACAGATGGGAGGAAACCTTTAACTGCTATAAAACTACCTAGTTCCAAGCTAGACTGATTTCTGCTCCTAAGGATACCTGTGGGGGGAGGTGGATTATATTAATCTGTGCTAGTCTAAAGGTCTTGGTGAGATGGGATTCCATTTCTGTCTGGATTTCCCAGGCTTCATAGGAGTTAAATTTGTAATTATAACATGTTACTCTTTCCTTCTTTAAAAATGGTTAAGTAGAAATGCAAATTAAAACAACTCTGAGATACCATATTATACCCATGATATTGGCAAAGTTGAAAAAAAATGGCAAATGACAAATGGCCAATGACAAAAACGGACTGTGGGGAAAGCAGTTTCACTAAGGTACTGTTGGTGGAGCTGTGGTTGGAACTACTCCAACCATTCTGGAAAGTAATTTGGAACTATGCCTAAAAAGCTATCAAACTGTGCATATCCTTTGACCCAGCAATACCACCACTAACTTTATCTCCCAAAGAAATCTAAGAAAGAGGGGAAAAACCCATATCTACAAAAATATTTATAATGGCTCATTTTTTGATAGCAAATGTTTGGAAATTGAGGAGATATTCATCAACTGGGGAATGGCTCAACAAGTTGTCATATATGAATTAAAGGAAATGCTATTGTGTTCTAAGAAGCGAAGGGAATAATTTCAGGAAAACCTGGGAAGACTTAGATGAACTGATGAAAGGTGAAGTTAGCAGAATCGGAACAATTTACAAAATAACAGCAAATACTGTTAAAATAATCAACTTTGAAACACTTAGTAACTCTGATCATCAGCACAGTGACCAATCATAGTTATAAAGGACTGTGATGAAATATGTTACCTACCTCTAGATAGAGAACTAATGGATGTAAAATATAAATAGAAACACATATTTTTCCTCCCCCCCCCCCCCCTTTCTTTCTTTGTTCTGGACATGGCCATTGATGAAATTTGTTTTGCAAGACTATAACTATTTATAATGGATTCAACTTTTCTTGCCTTTGGTGGGGGAGGAGGAGGAAGAAGGGAGAGAATTCAGAACTGAGAATAAATAAAATTGAATTAAAATAAAAAGAATTAAATATTTGGTGTTAGTGCCAAAGACTGTGTGTCTATATAGGTACATATTTCTCTGTGCATTATTACCATAGGCTTTGAGCTCTATATTTTTACTTTATCTTCTATAAAAGTACTCATAAATACTTGGATGCCAAAGCAGTATCATGTTTACTGCTAGGGAAGATAAATAAGGTTGGCTACACATCCATTCTTTAGATTGTTTTTGGGCTGAACACAGTGTTGAGATTTTATATATTCTTTTCAATTGGGAAAATTTGGTACATTTTCTCTATCTTGATTTCTTTAGACAGAAAATATAAATGACCACACAACTAGCTCTCAGGCATCACAGAAAATTAACTCTAGAAAGATTTTAAAATAAAATGTCTTTAGTTTCTGAGGAGTTTGATGGACTGGTGATCATAATGCTTTAGCCTTTCTATCTGTACAGCTCACTGAATTTTTAGCTCAGCTCCAACAACTGTACACCTAGAAAGAAAAATGAAACATTTATACAAAGTTGGCCCCTCTAGGGGAATGGTCCAATTTCGAGGTTCTAGAAAACAGATATTACCTAGGTTCTTCAGCTTTTCTCACCCACTACCTCCTCTCCTAGAGGTTTGGGACCTATTCTAGTACATGTAATCTCCAGGATAGCGTAACAAGACAGGGCTTCATAGGGGCCATGACCTTCTGTCAAGGTTGAAGGCTTGTGGTACGTCTGGCTTTGTTATGTGAAGACACTCCTATTAAAAAGGATCTGACAATTACAACTCATTTCTGAGCCTTTCTGTGGGCATAAATAATGCTGCCAGTAACACTCTATAAAGCACTTTTAAGGACCATGACATCTTGGCAAGAAATAGAAGAGCTCTGGTGCACAGGTAGTGTTTATTTCACTGCTGCTAAATGAAAGTAAAGGCTTCATGAGAGCAGCACAGATTTGGGAAACAAAGAATGATAGGTTAAGAAGAATCTATATAAGAATGGGATATGAATTTTTGGAATATGGGTCAAAATGAGAATGACAGGCATCTGGCCAGAAACAGAGTATACCTAATCAAGGATGGAAAAATTGTATCTGTCTAGGATAATGTAGATAATAAGAAGAGTTTTAAATTGAAAAGGCTGAGGGAATTGGAAAAATCTGCCTATACATACCCACCAAACAAGATCCATAAGGGACAGCTGCAATGTAGAAAAAAACAAAGGAGCGGGACCCAATGATTCATAAGAGGCAAAATCCAAGAAAATATTTAACCCATGAATTTAGATGTCTATAATAAATGCAGAAAGTATTAATAATTAATAAAATTAATGATAAATAAGAAAGACTCAACTAACGATACTAATCCAAGGGAGCAAATTTGAATTCATAGACCTAGTTGCTTAGTTCTTTATTCAAAATGAAACAGTATAGGTAAAAAGCAAAAGGTGAAGGGAAGGTGAGTACATATTACACTGTATAGTAAGAAGATATGTGAGGAAAAAGAGGAACCAGGTAATTGAAATATGGTAAAGACAATTTGGGTGAAAATTAATGGAGGCAGAAATAAATTTGATGGTGCCAAAGAAATATAATGCAGACCAAGTGGGGAAAAAACAGCAAATAGATGAACAAGGATGTGTAATTTCTCCAAAAAAGAACATATCCAAGACAAGCTTATTCTGCATTATTGACGTTTCTCCATCACTTAAGTCTAGGCAGTCAAAAAAACCCCAGGAAATCAAGCATTTGCAGCTTTCTTAGATGGAAATATATTGTAAATTTAACAGCTGGTTCTTACTAACTGGAATGAGCTGGCTCCAGCATACCACTGACTAAGGAACTTAGGAAACCTATCATGGAAGCATGGTATAGCAGGGAAGGGGAACTATGGCAAGCCAGACACTGGCTCCAGCTATGTCTTTGACAAAAGCAGAACAGGAAAAAATTCCTAAAAGGTGAATGAAGAACAAGGAGAATTGCTATCTTCAGCTTGGTGACTCAAATTCAAGGTTAGCTGGATGCTGTCATACTAACTTCCTTATTTATTTTGCATTCCAACTCATTATTAACCATTTTTATTTTGTCCTGTCCAATCAAAAGAACCTTTTCCTTGACAAAGGAAATAAAAGTAAAATAAGAGTTAGACAACTCAGTCTTTTCCCATAATCTATTATCACTGTTCAATCCACAGCAAGTGTCTTTTCTTTCCCTCTTTGATCTGCCATCTTCCCCTAATGGAATGTAAGCTCCTCAAGGGCAGGGCATGTCTTTCTGTTTGTACTTGTATTTCCAGGGCTGAGCACATTACCTGGGTACAGAGTAAGTTCTTTAAAAATATCCATTGACTTTAATATAGTTAGGACAAAAAAAAATAACAAAAATTCTTACATGGATATATAATAAAATTCTATATAAATTTTATTTTCACATTATTTTCATGAAAAACCTGAAAGAAACCAAATCTAGATATGTTGCTGGATGGAAATGGGACAAATGTCACGGTTCTAGATAACCTATTTCAAAGGCTGACCTTGATCAGAATGACTGGCAGGATGTTTAAATCAGATGGAGGTGATGGTGATTCCAGATTCACATTGTTATTGCCTGACCAGATGGAGCTGTCCCAAAAGAGCTGTTCAGCTCTAGCTTGCACATTGTCTGCTCTGATTAAATTGATCTGAAAGCTGTTTTCCCATAGCCCAGAGCCCTGGAAATTCCTACCTAGAATAATAATCTTAAAAGAGAAAAATTCATGCCTTATACTTCACTGTTAAATCCTAACAGGCATTTATTTAATTCTAACTTGTTGGGGGAGAAATAAGTTCCTTAAAGTGAGAAATTAACCCCCCCCCCAAATAAAAAATACAGAAGAAGGGAAAAAAAAACCAACCCAAACTCCAGTTTAAAAGACAATTTCTGAGGACAGAAAGAAGTAGACATGTTGGACTGTGGCTACAGCTAATTGCCTCTGTATCCCTTAATAAAAATAAATTTAAAAGGAAACAAGAATCACCGTGTTAAAGGATTTGTAAATGCAGTAAGACATGAGTCTTCCATAAGCAAATTGTTCATTCTGCTTCCTGGTCTCCACCTCCAAGCCTGAGCTACCACATGAAGTGGTAAATTGGTGGAACTTTCCATAGCAAAATCCAAATATTTGCTTACTGATGCATCCTGATTAAATCCCTTACCACAAACAGAGCAATAAGGAATTCTGTCATTAGTAGACGGTGTCCCCTGATCAGCGGGAGTTCAGCAGGCTTAGTTAAGGACTTATGTTTCAGCCATCCTTTTATTCCCAAGTGACTCTTATTTCTTTGGATGAAAATCTCTTCAACTGCCCATGGATCCTCAAGACAAAGGCCAGCCTACTCTTTATGACACCCACGGTGCAGACTAATGTAAGTGTGGCCTCCTAACAAATTTCTAAGATGCTTATGTATGTATTTTTCTGCTTTTCTTTGTTTTTAGCATTTTTATTATTGTCTATAGATGGTTAGTACAAGCATAGTGCTAATGGGGCCAAAGCTCTATTTCCACGCAAACAAAATTACTTTTCCTGGTTTCTCATTTATTTATTTTTCTTGGGATTAAATGTTCCCATCTCAGTCTGGCTTGAAGTCCAGTAGCCACTCATGGTCATTGCAAGTCAGAACAGAAACTATGACCTGCTCTAGTTTTGAACTAGACCAGCTTGCCTCTGCTTAGACACCCCACTGGCCTCCTGATCTTGTGAGCTCACCTTATTAGTGCTGGAGTTAGTCTAGATACCCAATGAACTTTAGCCCTACTAAAGCTCAGAAGGGATCCACTAGTCTCAGTTTCCCCAGTAGCAGGAATTACAAGTGTGTGCCACCATGGCCAGCTGCTGTTTTCTACTATCAGTTGACAAATATATGTTAAGTGCTTATAATGTGTCCAGCACAATGCAAAGCACTAATGATACACATACAAGAAAAAACAGGTATTCCTTGTCTTCAAGGTACTTATATTCCAAGGGGAAAAGACAATATATAAAAGAGGAGCATAAAATCAGGAAAGGAGGTAAGGGAGAAGAGGAGTTATACAGGCAGGAATATGGTAGGTAAGTCTAGATAACGAAGAATGCCTTGTCTGGGCCCTTCACCAAAAAGAAGATTCAAGAAACAGTTCCCAATGGGAGAAGAGATATACAGAAGTGGAGTGAGGAGGCAACTGAGTCACTTAGCTGAGGTAGCTAAGTCTAGAGCTACTCAAAAGACTCTCTCCCTAACTCAATTCTCTCCCCACTCCAGTTTATTCACCACTCAGCTGTCAAATACATTTTCCTAAAGCACAAGTTTGACCAAGCCCCCTCTCTCCAGTAAATTCCAATAACCCCCCATGATCACCTCCATGATCAAATATAAAATCCTGTTTGGAAGAAAATGGTGGAAGAAGGAAGGGACATGGAGGAAGGAAGGCAACTAGGAAGGAAGGGAGGGGAGAAGTAAGGAAGAGATAGAAAAGAATGAAAGAAAGGCTGGAGGGAGAGAAGGAAGAAAGAAAAGAGATAGGGAAAGAAGGAAGGGAGGGAGGAAGGAAAGAAGCACAGGAAGAAAGAAGGAAGGAAGGAAGGAAGAAGAAAGGACAACAAGATGGAAGGAAAGAAGGAAAGAAAGAAGGATTCTAAGATCTGATGATTTCTCCACCCTTTTCTCATCTTCCCAGGAGAGAAGCAGGTCCTTTAGACCATGCATACCTTAGAATCCCTAGAAAAGCTTCTATTTTTCCAGATTCTCAGGGTCATAGGATCAGATCCTCACAGATATAGAGTAGGAAGGGACTTTAGCACTAATTTTCTCCACTTTACAGAAGAGAAAACTAAAACCCAAAGAGCAGTGGCTTGCTCCAGATCACACAAGTAGTGCCACCATTCAAACCCAGATACTCTGTCATCTAATTCAGCATTCCTTCCACTTCATTATACTATCTCTCAGTTCCTGTTACTACAGAAAGTCAATATTCTAGGTAGTCAAAGGTTCACCCCTTTCAGCAACAATACACACACACACACACACACACACACACACACACACACACACACACACACACTCGCTCACTCACTCACACTCATATGGTGTTCCAAAAGTCTTAGTGCAGTTTTAAGCTATTAAATCTTAAAGCTTTTACAAAAATGTTCAACACATTTAAACAAATTCTAATGAACACAGTTTAATATGCTCTCAATGACTCTGGATGAACATTATAAACATCAAATGTTCTACTACTATGCCAAAACACAGTGATGTTAGGAACTGCTAAGGGGTATGGAGCTAACCGGTCCAGACTTCTGTGCTTTTTTAGTTCTTGGTCTGCTTTTTACACTTTTCCCGGCACCGTCCTATTGTCAGGATATTTGTTAGCAATTGTCATTGATTGGATGACTGCATGCCTCAACTCATCTCCCCCTTCTCGTTTGTTACTATTAATCAAGTATGGGCCTTCTTCAACAACTCTGTGTAGTGGGCAGAGATGATCTCATTACCCCCATTGTAGAGACAGAGAAAGTGACACTCAGCAAAGTTAAATGACACTAAAAGTTAAACAGGTCATACAGCTTGAAAGCCTTGGAGCTAAAATCCAGACAAAAGGGCTGTAAGAAGACTCAAGGAAGAAGAAATGACTTTGAGCTTAGAACAGGATAAAGGGGAACTCGAGGTAAAGGTAACCTTTACCTGAGCTGGATCCTGCAGAAAGAGGAAGATGGCAAATGGGAGATATGTGGAGGGAGAGGGTATTTCAGGAGGAGGGCATGACCTGTATGAATGCAGGGAAGGGCAGGACAAGATTGAGAGGCGGGAATAAACAGCATACTGTGACACAATACTGTCTTCTCCTCACTTACTCAAACATAATGAGTCGTCTTCTAGTAGAACCACTGTAATACAAATACAATTGGAGTTGTAAACAGGAAAAGATTTAATAAGGAGGGAATTTTTCTATTTCTAAAACAGTGTTTTCCACTGGAAGAGTTATAACCCCTGGCTGGTTGAGGAAAACAATCTGATGCTACTTCTGCTAACAAATCATAATAATAAAATTGTATGTTGAAGGAGATCTGTGCGTCTGCTGACTGAAACCACCGGAGTATGGGCTGAGATGACAGAGTTGAAGTCACGTCAATGGAGGACAGTGAGCAGACTTCTTTGTAGGGGATCACAGCAATGACACTGAAAAGTCCTTTCAACTGGAGACTGTGAAGGACATTGTGAAATTGTTCCTCACAGACACAAATTGACTGAAAGGTACTCAGAATAAAAACCACAACTGGGTTTATTTTTATTGATAATGAAAAAAACAAGGTTGTTTTTAAAAAAATTCTTGTAGGATGTTGAAGACTGTTGGAAAATGTGTGTGTGTGGGGGGGTGTCTTAAAATGCTATGTTTTGCCTGATTCAGAATGCCTACTCTTTATTGATTGATTCCCTTTTCTTTCAAGAAAACTTTCCTTTGATAGGTGAGGAGTTGAATGCTTATGAGTAAAAGTTGGCACTTGTCTTCTGGACTGTCCAGGGAAGACATTTTCCCCAAATTTCTGAGTGGAGATTCACCAAAGGGAAATGTAACTATACCATAAAGTAACATGGTCTTTGATACCACAGGAAGATTTGACACAAAGGTTAGATTTACAAATACAACCAGAGCACTGAATGAAATAAGCATGACTCAAATTTTAACTCCAGTACAATGGAAATTTAATCACCACATG
The DNA here is from genome assembly GCA_028627135.1 of Pseudochirops cupreus. Lineage (NCBI taxonomy): Eukaryota > Metazoa > Chordata > Mammalia > Diprotodontia > Pseudocheiridae > Pseudochirops > Pseudochirops cupreus. The sequence continues at coordinate 132,250,119 of CM053581.1, forward strand.
TCCCTTCTCAGTTCCAGTTGTAAGTATTGTCAGGAGATAAGTTAGGATGTTCTCGTCTCCTTGGGTTCTGGAACCTACTCCCCCTTAAATGACCTGGTGCCCTTCCCTGTCTCTCTGTGATCTTAATCAAGACAAAAATTGGCACGCTAGTCCCAGAGGAATATGAGGGAAATCAGACCAGTTTGCATTTACTGAATAACTGCCATATGCTGAGCACTGGATTAGAGCAATGGGTTAGGTCAGGGGTGGGCCTGTGGCCCTCTAGGTCCTCAAGTGTGGCCGTTTGGATTCAAAGGGTCCCCCATCCCTAAGCTCCTTGAGGGTATACAAAGACATAAATATAAGAATATCTCTTGCTTTGAAGAAAAATTGCTCAGGACTCAATGAGAAAAATAATATAAGATGGAATAAAAACTAAAGGTTAGAGTGGATGGTACTGACTATAAATGAGCAAAGACCTGGTCATACTATTTGAAACTAATTATGGCTCAGGAAGATGGGGAAAGCTCCCAAATTAATGGTGACACGGATGAATGAAACCCAAAGATTGCATCCTTTGCTTCCATTCACATCTCAAGCTCTGCTGAACCCACAGCTTTAATTTTCTTGTCCATAAAACAATTTTCCAGAACTTGTACAAAAGGTTAACCATTAAATATGTACACACACGCACATGTGTGTATGTACACACACTCTCCCTCACACACACACACACACACACACACACACACACACGCCTCTTTTTTTCCTTTCTGTTCATTCTCAGTCACTGGTAAGGATGTCCACTAATAAAGTGGACTAAATATTCAAAAGGTAGGAGGTAAAAGGGAAAAACATGACACCTACATCAGTTAGCCATGGATAAGGATTTTGTTAGACAAAGAGTAAGCTAGAAAGTACCTTGCTTCTTTAAGACACTAGAGTTACTTTAAAATAAGGAGGAGAAAGTATCAAAATGGGAACACCAGGGAAATCTCAAGGGAATTTCCTAGCACAGAGGACAAGAAACTAAGGGGGAGAAACTGAGTAAAAAGAAATGGCTACCTGTAAAGGATATCAGATTCTTCCATCAAAAATACCCATGGCGATTTTAATGGATGAGGAAAAAAATGGGGAAAAACACAAAACAACCACAAAAACCTTTGCTACTCAATTTTCTGTGACTCCATGACAACTGAGAGTCCTAAATCTTTCTTAATGGCACCAAAGCAGAGATCCTGTGAGAGGCTGTTTTATTTAAACCCCAGCCCTATTCCACACCACACTCTAGAACCAGATTCAAGAACATTAGAAAGGCAAGATGTTCACAGACCCTTTTTTCCTCCCCCTGGCTTAAGCTGGCACAAAAACTTTGCTCCATCTGACTTGAGGGAGGACGGTTTATGGTGTACTAGAGCTTCTTGGCACACAGAGAACTATGTAAATTTTTTAAAAGTCCTCAACCTTTTAAAAACAAGTCAGGATGGCTGGTTGGAATCTCTGCAAAAGAAATGGTACTCAGAAGACACCTCAAGCAAAATCATGGTGAATTGCTACCCTCTTTGGATAACTTGTGTTAAGTAGGTATAATATTTTCCAAAGCTGAGGAAATTATTTGGAGAGGTCATTAATGGGTGATTGGAATATCTGAGGCCAGTTCACTTATACCCTAACATCTTGAAACATAGTCATCTATCATAAGTGACATAACCAAAGAGCATAGAATTTCCATTGGTCTTCCTGCCAAAGTAATCAACCAGCAATATGTGCCTACTGTATGCTCAATATTATGCTAGGGGTTGCCAGGGATATATTGGGATGACTACAAAATGATGAAACATGTATGTATCTTCAACATGCCCGCAAGCAAGTATAAGCATCTTCAAAGCAGTTATTTTGGAAGACTCTATGCTTATTTAAATGGAGTTGTCATTTTAAAAATAGAATTACTTTAGGAATTGTTTTTAGAGCCAGTTTATGAGCTACACAAGAAGTTTAGTCTCATTACAACAAAGCCATCTCAAGGATTAAGGGAGCTCTCTCAAGAAATTCATAATTGGTTCTGGAGACAAGAGTAATGCACATAAAACAACAGTGAGCAATATAAGACATGAAGTAATGAAGTAGTAAATTGTTATATATAGATTGCAGATACTGTATGAGTTCAGGACTGGGAAAAATCAGTGAGGGTAGTCAAGGAAGGCTTCATGGGCATGGGTAAGACGTGGGCTGACCCTTCAAGCATGGGTAGGATTTGGATAGGCAGAAGGGAAATGGGAAGTCATTCCTGGCAAGGAAGCTAGTGTAAGCTTAAAGTCCAGAGATGGGAGTGAACATTAGCCTGTTCAGACAAAATTAGGAAATAAGCCTGATTGAATCATAGGATATGCATTAGGGAGTAGTAATAAAAGAAGCCAAATAGTATGGTGTGTGTTAAGAACTTAATAAATAGCTACTGCAGGACTAATTGATTTAATTAATGAATTAATGCACTAGTTAATGTATTAATTAATGGATGATAGAACAGATCCTGCTTAGGTCTTAAAAGCTGGGCAAAAGATTTTAATTTTGATGTAGTAGGTTACAGGGGACACCTCAATGTTTTTGAACAAATTTTTTTTTTATTGAAATTGGTGCTTAAGGGAGATTAATCTAGCAGCTAGGAGTAAGGGAGTGAGTTCTGGTCTCTGATAGATGCATTTTCACCTTATCTTGGCCTGAACCAGATGACCACACCACTTACTGGTCATTATTGCCTTACACTGCTGCATACTCCACTCTGGCCATCTTACTCCTTTTTGATCCAGGACTGAGACTCTGATTCTTGTATTGTTTACTTTATCAGGGTCTGACACAGAACACTTCCCAAACATTTCCAAACTTCACCACTCTTTAAATTCTCCTGACTTCTCCTTCCAGCTTCAGCTTGGGTTTACTTTCTTCCCCTATTAGAATATAAGCTCCTTGAGACAGGTCTTGCTTGCTTGTTTTCGAATCCCCAAAGTTTAGTAAGTGCTTAATAAATCCTTTTCCATTCATTCAAGAAGGAATAATGGCCTTCAACTTGATGTCCATTTTCATAGTCCAGCTGAGAGTTGATGAGGCCTGGATTAAGAGAGAAATTGGTATTTTCATCAGGTTTCACACTGATTCCACAGAGTAGATGTTGCCACAAAAAGCAGATTGGATAAGGAATAATGTACAAGACAGTAGTACCAGCACTGCCTGTTACAAATTGGCTCCGATCCAGATGTAGATACCCATTTGGCATGAGTGCCTATGTTCCTTTGGGTTCCCCTCTTGAGATTTTCTGGTACTAGGCACCACTTATTGCAACATTTACTTAAAACCATATTTTCAAGAGATAGCAAAGATGGTGAGAAAGGGTAATCCTAAGGATCATTTATTGTTTTAAGTCAATTCCATTCCTTTCCATTCCAATTCCACAAAAATATACCTTCTTCTTTTCAGACTTCAGGATTCATGAAATTTTCAACTTCTACCCCAAAGAGTTTACTGAAATGTGAATATTCATAAACTTATTACAGATACAATTTTTCCCTGTGATTTCAAAGAATTGTTACAGAATCAAGACGCAAAAAATACAGTCCTGTTCTTCCAGAAGCATCTGAATTTTCTTCTGCTCAGGTGACCTGGAGTGATTCACTTGGTATCTTAGGGCCACAGTTTCCTCAACTATGAAATGAAGAGGTTGGCTAAATGATCACTAAGATCCCTCCCTTATAGTTCTAAATTTGTGATCCTAAGAAGTATGCCCTTACTTAACTTGTAAGAGTCTTCACTTTGGAGCTACCTGAGGTCTGAGGTGAAATAGTATGTCTTGATGAAATCACTGCATGATTTGATTTGTTTTAATTTTAGGAGAGAAGATTATTATTTAAAGGAATTCTACAATATTCTAGTATAAAAGGAAATAGTCTTCTTGTGAGACAATCACCCTCTAATTTATCTGTTGTGTGTAACATGGTATAGTGGACAAGAGACCTAAATCTGGAGTTAACAGATCTGGATTGATATCACAACTCTGTCTCTTGACCTATCTGTAACCTGGGTCAGACCACCTAACATCTCTGGCTTTAATTTCCTCATCAGTAAAATGAGAGGATTATATCAGATGACCTTAACATCCTTTGCTGGTCTAAGTTCTAAATACAAATCAGTGAATCCTCAAGATCTCTGATTTTGTGCTGGGATATTTTTATCATACTGCCCTCCTCTAATGATACTGGTAGTCCTTTTGGTTAACAGTGACTAGGCATGTATGTGACCAAAGAAGTATCCATGGTAAATACTTTGTGGACATTTCACAGTGGGCAAGAAAATGAAAATATTAGGGGCTGAATCGATGACCTTACCCATAGGATACTTTTTGTTCCCCTATATAACTTCCTCTTTCTAAAGTACTCATCACCTTACACAAATCTTATTCTATTGAATGGAACACAGAATCATGTTGTAGGCCAAAACATTTTGGGGGGTCAGTTTCTATGCAGATGTCTTTGAGATTGCAGTTTTGGCCTCAGGCTTTGAAGCCTGCTCTTGGGGAACATCCTTTATCCTGTAGATAACACTTTGATGAGACACAACTGACTTTCCACATGACTTTCTGGGTCCTTGATAACAAAGCCTTATCTTATCCAAGCTATTTCCAGGGTAAGACAGACTGTTATATTGATAATAAAATTCCAGGATATGTTTAGGATAAGAATACTTGAATCTTTGTCTTTTGGATCTTTAAAAACCTTGTTCAAAGAATCAATAAACAGAGTTCATGGTTCTTCCTTGAACTACCCACATGATCTGGTCATTTATTATTCACATCTCCAATCATGCTTAGTGCTGGACACTGAGCAGCTCATGACAGAATCATTAAATGTATACTATGAGCTTCATAAGTTCAGCCTTGGACATGTAGAGTTGCAAGCACAAGTAGGACATTCAGATGGGGTATGAGCAGAAGACAGAAATATAGATCAGGTTCAAGAGAGACATTGATAACTGAAGAAGAATTAGATTTAAATGTCATATACTTCAGTGGATTTATTTAGGACTTTGGGAGTAGATAAGATTCTTCCTAAGTGCCAAGTTCAAGTACTTTGTGAAGTCCTTAGTACGAGAGTTAGAAATGGCCTTAGAAACCAGCTAGTGCAATCTCTTCTTTGTACTTAAAAAGTCTTTTCCTGCAAAGACCCAGAGGTATGAGCTTTCCCAAGTCATACAAGTTAGCAGCAGCATTGGGTCTCAAGCTCAGATCTCCTTATCCTTATTCCCTACTTTTGTAGTAAAGCACAGCTAATAACTCCATCCCATGGTATTCTCTCCTTTTTTGTAAGCTCTTTGAAGTTGTTCCCTGCACTGAACACAAAAGCTTATGTAATAGTAGCTAATAAAAGCTAGCCTGTCTATAAAATTTTAAGGTTTACAAAGGTTAACTCATTTGAGCCTCACAACAACCCTGGGAGGTAGGTGAGGAAACTGAGGCAGAGACAGGTTAAGTGATTTGCCCAAGGAGTGATATAAAATCCTCATTTTACACTCATTGAAAGCATTGCCCAGAGAGGCTGAGCCATTTGGCCAAAGCCAAACATCTTGTTAGTGAATCAAGATCTGAATACAGTTCTCTTGAACACCAGCTCCGATGTTCATTGCACTACTATATTATCTCTTGCTTGTTGATTGATTTTTGTCAATTATTTTCAATTGGCAGAAACTTTATGTAACGAATTTTTTGTTTCAATTAATAAGCATTTATTTTCACTCTCTTACTTTCCCACTCACATCGAAAAAAAGAAAAATAAAACGCTTGTAACAATTATGGATTCAGCCAAAACAAATTCCCATATTGTCCAAGTCCAAAAATATATGTCTAAGATGAAAATGAATTTCTCAGTGAATACATTCAACCTTTCATAACTTGGGATGGCAATCAGGGGCCCACTTTATAGCTCCTCTCCCAAGTTTGGTTTTTCCTATTCATTATAGACCACTACCATTGTCCCTCCCCTAAACCCTAACAAGCAACTTTGAGCTACATGTATCTCCATTTTTACAAAGTGCAGACAAGCATCTGGAGCCAAGGTGAAGGGTAGAGATAATCCCCTAACCAAGCAATCAAACCTCTAAATAATCAACCTGCCACTTTTCAATAACCTGTGCCTAACAAGAAACAATGCCATGCTCTTAGAGGCAGGTCTGGCTGCTTACCTACTCCAGAGTTATGTAATGAATAATTAATAAAGCTCCCCTCAGTGAAACTGTGGAACTATAATCACCCCTTTTCCTACACAGAACAATTACCTTCAAACTTCTCTGCTCTCTACTTTAATGAGCAAGAAATGGAGCCTTCTATTTGTGACTACTCATAAAGTCCACATTGTTTCTAGTGGAGAGCATAATTATCAACAGGCTAAGTCAAGGGGAAGTACTCACTTGCTTGAGGGAAGGCAAAGGAACTCTCTTGTGACAGGTGGATTTCAAAGTGCACCAAGGCTTTGGATGGAGACAGTAATCTCTCATACGGCTCTGCAGTCACAGACACGATGATAACTTTGGTGTGGGGTGTGTGTGTGTATGAGGCAGGTACAGAGTTAGAGCATGTTAGAGCTGGAGGGAGACTTAAAGTTTATCCACCCTCCCCCTTCCTTTCATTTTGCAAATGCGGAAACTGAGGCTTGGAGATGTGCTCAAGAGGAGTTAAACTGAAAAGGGGGAGGGGAGAGGAGAAAACTGGTTCCATAGATAAACCAAGCCTGTTTACCTTAGAAAAGTGAAAGTACAACACAGGAAGAAAAGTAGGGGACAATAATCTAAGAAGGGAGCCAGCAACAAGTCATGGCTTCAGATCTCTTTATACATAGCCCCAAAACGTGGGTAAACAGAGTGAATTAAAGATCTGAATGTAAGAACATAGAATGTAAACTCTTTGAAGGCATGCAAGCTGTGTTTGATTTTTTACAAAAACTGGCATGGTATGGTCAATGCCTAGAACAGTTTCTGGCACACAGTAGGTGTTTAATAATGGTTTTTGATTGATTAATTGAAGGAGGCAAAACTGACTTCATAGTTATCACTGAAGCAAGATAAAATGAGACTCCTGACTAGAATATGGCTCTAGAAGGGTATGCTTTATTGCAAACATATACAATAGAATGAGGTATTAGGGTTGTCTATTAAAATATTCTCATTCTAGGGAATCAGAGGGTGGAGCAGTAGCTTGGGTGTGGCTCACTGTGGAGGCTGGTAGAAGGAGCAAGTTTAGAGAAACAGAGGTGTTATTGTGGAAACACACACACACACACACACACACACACACAGACTGAAGGAGGAATTACAATTTAGAAAAATAGCTCACAAACCTGTCATGGAAACAAGACATTGTAGTGATGGGGGCCTTCAACCATCCAGGAATCTGGGGGAATGGCCCCTCTGCCAAAATCAGAGCAGCTAATAAACCTGTGTCTAGCCTTATTCAAAACCATATTCTCTGACTGGCCAAAGAGGCAACAAGACAGAGGCCTTCAAGATTTGATTCTAACCAACAGAGGGAAACAGTTTGGTAAAGTGGTAACAACGGTAACATTGGGGTCAAGTCCATACATCATCATAGAATTTGTAATGGAGAAGAGGAGGAAAGCCAGGCGCAGCTTAACGATTGTTCTAAATCCTGAGAGCACAGAATTGAAAAGGTTCAGAGAAAACAAAGGTAGGATTCAACAGCCTAACCATTTGTGGAGGAAGGTAAGCCCAGAAGAGAAAAGTACTCAGAAATGAAATTCCTATGACATAAGCAAAATGTTTTCTGATGAATAAGAAAAAAGAGAGCTGCCTATAGAAACTGACATGGTTGCACAGGGCACTTATTCATGAACCAACTCAGAAGTTTTTTTCAAACATGCACAGGCAGAATGGATGCAAGAAAGGGCAAAAAACTGTGGCAAAGTCTTAAAAGGAGGACACAAGTGCTAAGGAATGATATATGCTGAGGTAGGTAATAAATGGGACAGTTAGGTGGTGCAGTGAATAGAGTGCCTGACCCAGAGTCAGGAAGATCTGAGTTCAAATCCAGACTTAGAAACTTATTAGCTGTATGAACCTAGGAAAGTCATTTAACCCTGTTTGCCTCAGTTTCCTCATCTGTAGAATGAGCTGGAGAAGGAAATGGCAAAAGGTCCTAGTATCTTTGTCAAGGAAAGTTCAAATGGGATCCCAAAGAGTTAGACACAACTAAAAAACGACCATCAGTAGAACAAAAAAAAAGGATTAAAAAAAAGTTATGTCGAAGGCAAGAGGAGAATCAAAGAAGGGATAGCAATACTATTCTGGGTAAATTAGGGCGATAATGAAGTATGATGAAAAGGTTGAACTACTCAACTTTTTTCTAGACACTTAAATTTTGTTGAATTTGAAGAAGAATCAGAGAATAAGATCTAACAGTCCAAATTGTGCCTGAATAAGAATCTTTTCTACAGCAGCTCTGACTAATGACCCTCATCCTCTTTTACCTCTCTTTGCATGCAGTAGATCATAGTTTTGTCCACCATATGTATCCTCCTGGATACCTTCAGATCTCCTCCTACTTTATCTGATCACTTCTCAGTCTCCTTTGCTAAATCATAGCCAAGATCTTACCCCTTAATGGAGGGTACATTCCCTCCTGTACCAAGGCTTTGCCCGAGCCCCTCTTCTCCTTTCCCTCTACATTCTCTTGGTGACCTAAGCAGCTCACATGGGTTTAATTATCATCTCTATGCTAATGGATCCCAGATCTATACTTCTAACCCTAGTTTCTTTCCTAACCTCCAGCCCACACCGCCCATTGCTTCATATGCATTTAGAACTGGATGCCCTAGACCTCTCAAACTCAACATTTTCTAAACAATCCTCATTATCTTTCCCCTCGAGCTCCCCCTCCTTTTGAACTTGCTTATTTCCATTGATTTCTAAAAAATATCTGGGTGTGTTAGTGGATTAAAAGCTCTTTACATGTCAACACTTGGATATGACACCCCAATACAGGCCAACATAATCTTGGCCTGTGTTTAGACAGGCAAGCATTAAGGAGGCTCACTATGGAGGTGGGTAGAAGGAGGAAGCTTAGAGAAACAGAGGTGTTATTTTTGTGGAAATACACACACACACACAAACTCTTGGGCTGAAGGAGGCATTACAATTTAAGAAAATAGCTCAAATCTGTCATGGAAGCAAGACATTACAGTGATGAAAGCCTTCAACTGTCCAGGAATCTGTGGAAATGTCCCCTCTGCCAGAATGAGAGCAGCTAATAAAGAGAAAGTCCTTCTGTACTCTGCAGGACACTGTATTTAAGATACTGTATTTAATTCTGGCTACTTGATAAATTGGGGAACATCCAGTGGAAAGCAACCAAGTTGATCAAGCTTATGTATTGTGAGAATTAATTAAAGAAATTGGGTATGGATGCTTAGATTGGAACAGGAAAGACTTAGGGAGAGAATATGATGACTCTTAAAAAAGTAATTAAAGAGGGGTGTTTAGGTGGCACAGTGAATAGAGCACTAGCCCTGGAATCAGGAGGACCTGAGTTCAAATATGGTCTCAGACACTTAACACGTACAAGCCGTGTGACCTTGAGGAAGTCACTTAACCCCAATTGCCCTGCCATCTCCCTCAGCAAATAAAAAAAAAAAGGTAGTTCAAGGGGCATTATATACAAGAGGGATTAATTTGTTTTCATTTAGGGTAAGACTAAGAATAGTGGGTAAAAGTCTCAGGGAAACGGATTTAGATTTGACAAAAAGAGAAACTTTCTTAACAGAACTCTCCAAAAGTGTAATGGACTGCTTTGGGAAGCAACAGTTCTCTTACTGGGACTGTACAAGTAACATGTAAGTTGTACTGTAAAGGATAACTCTTGGTCAACCCTATGTTAGATAAGATGGACTGTATGACAATTTTTCTTAAACTACATAAACAAGTAGAATCAGGGCCAACAAAAGAACTCTGATCTCTCAATTCTTGTTCCACATTTTAACCATTGTATCCTTAATCCCCTTCAATAAACATTTATTTTTTCAATTTTTAAACATTTCTATTTAAAGTTTTTCTTTTGGAGGGGGGAGGACAAGGCAATTGGGGTTAAGTGACTTACCCAAGGTCCCATGGTGAGTAAGTGTTAAGTGTCTGAGGCTGCATTTGAACTCTTGTGTCCTCCTGACTCTAGGGCCGGTGCTCTATTCACTGCACCACCTAGCCACTTCCTTATTTAAAGTTTTGAGTTCCAAATTCTATCTCTTATTCCCTCCCTTCTTCCCTCCTTCACCCCCAAGACAATAAGCAATCGGATATAGATTATACATATACAATTACGTGAAATATTCCCAAATTAATCATTTTATACAAGCAGACAAATAAAAGAAAAAAATGAAAGAAAGCAAAAAAATAGCACACTTCGGTCTGTATTCAGTCAATATCAGTTCTTTCTCTGAAGGCAGATAGTTCACTTCATCAGTAGTCCTTTGGAAATGTCTCGGATCATTTTATCAATGAGAATATTTAATTCACTCACAACTCTTTATCAAACAACATTGCTGTTACCGTGCACAACGTTCTCCTGGCTCTAGTCACTTCACTATGCATCAGTTCATGTAAGTCTTTCCAAGTTTTTCTGAAATAATCCTGCTTGCAATAGTCCTTTCTTATAGTACAATAATATTCCATTATAATCATAAACCACAGCTTAGTTAGCCATTCCCCAATTGATGGGTATCCCTTTGATTTCCAATTCTTAGCCACCACAAAAAAAGCTTCTATAAATATTTTTGTACAAATAGGTCCTTTTCCCTTTTTTATGATCTCTTTGGGATATAGCCTAGCTGTGGAATTGCTGGATCAAAGGGTATGCATAATTTTATAGCCCTTTGGTTATAGTTCCAAATTGCTCTCGGTAATGGTTGGATCAGTTCACAACTCCACCAACAGTGCATTAACGTCCCAGTTTTCCAACATCCCTTCCAATATCCATTATTTTCCATTTTTGTCATATTAGCCACTCTGATATGTGTGAGGTGGTACCTCACAGTTTCAATAAACATTTATTAACAATCTACTCTAAACAATGCATTGTGCTAGGCATAGCCATACCTTATGAGCCATTCACCATACTAATTATTATTTTCACAAGTATCAAGCTGAAAGGTGCCTAACGTTTTTTTCCTTTAAACAATTTTAAATAAAATACTTTTAAAAAATAAAGTTTTCTTCAACCATGCATTCCCATTCCTTATTTCTTGGGATCTTCCTGATGAGGGAAGGCTACAGTTTGGTCTCTGAGAAGCCCTTTTCTAGTGAGAGGATTCAACTGAATTTTATCATAGTTTCTGAGGCAAGAAATGGCCATAATCAATATTGAGATTCTGGCTCTGAGCAAATAACACTTATGACTTAGCTGTGGAGATAGAAATTGTGGGGACTGGTAAAGAAAAGTTGAAAAGTCCATTAAATGGAGGAATTTTAAAGAAACATTCCAGGGGCCTTGTTTCAGTTTTAAAGTCATTCATCTTAGAAATAATTACTAGGCCTGTAACTCCAGGTCTTTAAAAATAGTTCTAGCAACTCTCCTTTTACAATAGTTTTCATCAAAAATTACATGAGAAACATACTTTTAAGGAGTTCTCAAGTGAAGATTTATGGAGGGCGCCACCTTTCATCCAATCTCCCATATTTGAAACCAAGATATTATCTTTGACCCTTCCTTCTCTGTCACCTCTTCTACCCTACTGGCTTCCAAGCCTTGACAATTTACCTCCACCATACCTCTAACTTCTTCCCCCCACTCATCTATTCCCACTGCCACCATCTTGTACAGGCCCTCATGGCTACCCAACTGGGTTATTATGATTGCCTCCCTTGAGTTAATCCCTCTTCTATTCATCCCTGCTCCGTTAAACTCTTTATATACTTGAACAGGTCATGTCATATGTCTTTGTGATTTCTTACTGACTCCACAAACTGGGACCTCCACAAACTGACAGTGTTCTACCTTTCCAGCCTCATCTGCTACTCTTTACCATCACATACTCTACATTCTAGCTAAAATGGATCAGTCTTTGTTCTCTAGACATGCCTTATAACTCTGGGTATTTGCTTACATTATATCACATGTATGGAATGTCTTCTTTGCCTGCCGAATGTCTGCCCATCCCTGAAGTCTTACCCTAGGGTCACCTTACCAATAAAGCTTTCCCTGATTTCTAGAGCTTGTAACCACCTTGTCTTTCTTGTATTTCACACAGCACTTTCGTTTCATACCTTTCTAATGCTCTTAACACGTAAGCCAGAGGAGTCTAATAGATAGGCAGCTGGTTGGCACAGTGGATAGACTGCCAAATCTGGAGTCAAAAAGACCTGAGCTCAGACCTACACTCATATATTTACTCTGTGACCTTGGGCAAGTTACTGAACCTCAGTTTCCTCAACTGTAATATAAGGATCATAATAAAATCTACCTCCCAGGGTTGTGGTAAGGATAATCAAATATTATAAAGTGCTTAGTACAATGCCTGGCACATATTAGGCATTATACAACTGTTTTAATAATGATGACGATGATGATGATGATGATGGTTCACAGTCTCTTTAAGTTTAAAAGAGCTAGATTTAAGTATGGATTCACATACCAACTGGCTGTAGTGACCCTGGGTAAGTCACCTAACTTTTCAGTGTCCCCAGGGCAACTAAGCTACAAAGCAGGTGCTGATACATGTTTGATAGGGGAATATCCTCATCAGGCATTCCCTGTGCCAATGAAATCACAAATCTGATCCCCAAACTTATCATTAATCTTTTTTTTTAATCATTTTATTTTTTTTAATCTGCAGTGCCCTGAAATCCTATTCCAATGTATCACTGCAATGTAGTAAAGGCCCTGGATAATCAAATGCTATGTCACCAGGTTACCAACCTAAACAGATCTAACTGAACTGGAAAGATCTGGGGTTATGGGCCTAGTAAATGACTATACGTCTACCATGTGAGGTCTTCCATAGCAACGTGAAAAAAGATTCCTCATCAGACTGATTTCAGGGTGACAAACTTTTCAATGTCAAGACTCCAAAGAACATCTAAATAGTAGAGAATACTCAAGGTAGCAATGGGATAGAAACTAAACATTGACTCTGGAGCCAGAAGACTTGGGTTCAAATTCTGCTTCTGACAATCACTTACTCCCTGTATGACTCTGGGCAATCTACTTAATCACCTCAGGTCTCAGTTTCCTTGTATGTAAAATTAAGGGGTTTGGGCTAGTTAGCCAGTGAGATCCTTTTCTACCATAGTTTTATAGTCTTATGACCTTGATGTCAATACATTTAGGAAGCTAAGCCAATAAAATCCTGTATCCTTTTAAGAAGTGTGGTTATCTGGGTATGTGTCCTGTCCCCCTATTAAATTATAAAGTCCATGAACACAGTGAGTTTTTTTATCTGAATTTTCTATCTCTTACAGTTCCTGGTATTCTGTACAAAGTAGGCATTTAATATGTTTGCTCAACAAATTGGATTTAAGGCAATCAATAACAACTGCCTTGGCTATAAAATGATCAGTTCCTGGCCTGAAAACTGAGGGCTTAGCGATGAGAAGGAAATGAGACTGGAATAAGAGAAAAAAAATTATTATTAAATAACAGCACATCAGTCATATCGGACTCTTTGTGACCCCATTTGGGGTTTTCTGGGCCAAAGATACTGGAACAGTTCACCATTTCCTTCTCTAGTACATTTTACAGATGAGGAAATTGAGGTCAATAGGGTTAAGTGACTTGACTAGCTTAAAAGTGTGTGAGGCCAGATTCAAACTCCTGAAAATGAATCTTCCTGACCCCAGCCTGGTGCTCTATCCACTGCACCACCCAGCCTACCAAGCTTCAAATCTCTGTTCTCTCATTTACTATGATTGTGACCTTAGACAAATCACAGTGGTCTGGTGATTTCAGTTCCCTCATTTGTCAAATGAGGGGATTTGATGAGATTAGAGACTGCCAAACTATAGTTCACAGGCTAAAGACTGCCCACTTCCTGCTCTAACTTGTGACTTGTGCCTGAGCTTGACCTATCCAGAGTCAAGAAGCTTCTATCCTTGGGAGGTGTCCTGGGAAGAATGAAGAAAGTGTCATGTCAAATGACCAGGAAAGGGGGAAGAAGAGACTGCTTCCTATTTTCAGATAAGCAATTCAAATACTAGAATGGATTACTAACAGATTAGATCAGATTTGATTTTTATTTTTTTTTTGCTTTTTGGAGGGGGGAAGGCAGGGCAATTGGGGTTAAGTGACTTGCCTGAGGTCACATGACTAATTTTGTGTTAAGTGTCTGAGGCCGAATTCAAACTCAGGTCCTCCTGACTCCAGGGCCTGTGCTCTATTCACTGCGCCACCTAGCCACCCTGATTTTATTTATTTTTAAAAGAATAACAATAACCTGTAATAGCTTAAATTTAATCATTGCATTAGAGGCAGAGAATTTATTAAAGTTAATACCCAAACCCCCACTCTTAGAAAAGAACAAAAATTATGGAAATCATAACTTGAGAGCTGTTTTTGATAGAATTCCTCAGTTCTTGGTGATGATACCCAGGCTTATTATACTCATGCAGGTATAGTCAGCTGAGGAAGAGGTGTAGTCACACTGCCTTACAGGGAGCCACGCAGACTAATTCCCTGTCAGCTAGGTGACATAAAAGCTACAATGAAGGAAGATCTTAGTTCAAATCCAGTCTTAGACATGTAGTAGCTTCTGTGACCCTGGGCAAGTCACTTAACCTCTGTTTATTTCAGTTTCTTCATTTGTAAAATGGGAATAATAATACAACCTATCTCACAGGGTTGTTGTAAGGACCAGCACATTGTCTGGGACTCTGGGACACAGTCAGTGTTTATATAAATGCTAGTTATCACCTTATCATCATCATCAATATTACTCCTCCTACTATTATTGTTACTAGTCATGTGACCTCGGGCAGGTCACTTAACTCCTGACTTCGTCAATCTCCTCAACTACAAGTGGTTTAAACATTATACTAAAAATACAAACATAGAACTATAATGTTAATCATCATTTTTATTACTACTACTATCATTACCAGCTGTGTGACTGTGTGCTTCTCTTCCAACTGCCTCAGTTTCCTCAACTGCAAAATGAGGATAACAGGAACATCTATCTACCTCCCAGGGTTGTCGTGAGGATTAAATGAGAGCTTAGCTCAGTCCCTGGGACATAATAAGCGTTATATTTATTTTAGTTATCATTACTACTACCACTACAACTACTACTACTTCTTCTACTTCTCCTACTATACCATCACCACCACCACCACTACTACTACTACCACTACAACTATTACTACTTCTTCTACTACTCCTACTATACCACCACCACCACCACTATTACTACTACTACTACCACTACAACTACTACTACTTCTTCTACTACTCCTACTCCTATTGTACCACCACCACCATTACTACTACTACTATTACTACTACTACTACTGCTACCACCACTAATGTAAAGCGCTTAGCAAAGTGCTAGGCATACAGTAGGAGTTTAATAAATGCTTCTATCTTTCTTGTGGATGACCAATTGTTGGAGCTTTTTGTTTGTTCTTCTCCCCTTCATGGTATCTCTCATCACCTACCCTTCTCTGACAACCCAACCCAACCAGCTTTGAGTTCTTAATTCCCAGGTTCAGTCTACAACTTCCCAACTATCCCTTTTGCTTAGTGGCCTTTGCAGCCTTCTTCTCCTCTATACTTCCCTCCTGCTGTCCCCTCCTCCCTATACACATACCAAATTCTCTTCTCTCTATCTCCTCTTTTGTAAATATAAATGCTGCTAAATTTCAACATTTTTCAGCTACTAGATCTCTGGTACACTTCAGCCCTAGTCCCTCATTATGTCTCTATGAGGAGTAGGGCTGTGACATCTGAAAATCTGACCAATTCCAAATCCCTTATAATGGCATTACTTAGCAAGGTGCCTGCTTCTTAGTAAGCACTCAAATGCTTGCTGACTAATGACAACAATAAAACCAACTAACATTTACATAGTACAAGCTTTTTATTCTATCTTCACCATAGTCCTGGAAGGTAGGTGCTGTTATTATCCCCATTCTATACATGGGGATGTACTATAAAACACACCACTATGCATCCGTTTCAGGTTTTCAGGTATCCCAGAAGCCTTAACAGAAAGATCAGCGATGTCAGGTCCATCATCTTACCTTCTACCTGAAGGACGGAAGCTGAAAATATTCCTGTTCTGATGTTTAACTCTTCTTTCTTGTCTGCCCCAAGAACTAATGGGGGCACTGTCTCCTACTGCCCCATACTAAGGTAAAACAGTATTGTTTAGAGAGGAGCCTTGTCCTTCAGATTTTGGTGAAGAAGTGGATATTTCACTATCAATAGGGAAAAGCTTAGTAGTGGTATCTAAGTCTCCCCTTTCTTTGTGGTCTGTTGTGGAGGTGGCTTGGTAGCTTTCTGGTTGGAATGTCAAAATATCAAGAAATGAATCATAGATTTCTTGTTGCTTTTAAAGATCCTAATGCCATCCCCTTCTCTCTCGTTCTCTCTCTCTTTCTGTCTCTCTTCCCACCTCCATATCTATCTATCTATGAATAATATATCAATATAATATATATTATATATGTATACACATCTAATATATCAACACAATACTGTATGTTACATATAAATACATTTCTAATATATCAATATAATGCTATACGTTATATGTGTACGAATGTATATGTGTGTGTTGCTATTAACACAATGAGTTCTTATATGCTGCAGATGACAGCACTGCCTAGAGAGAGCCCTGGATTATTTTTGTATTTCCTGACCTGGGTGCACTGAGGCAACATGTGGTTTTAAAATCAACAGATATTTAAAGTGATGAGGGCACCCAGGCCAGGTTGTCAAAACGTCAGCTTAATGAATGCGTTGCTTCCTCCAGTTCTGTTCTCCATTATACTTTGGGCAATGGTTGTCCAAAAGCCCATGTTCCAATTGGCCAGGGGCATGATCACTCCTACACACCAAAATCACAGGGAAGTAGCAGCTGAGCTCTCACTAATGAAAAGATATTTTTGATCAAATTAGGACACCTTAGTCTGTTCTGACCTGTCTCCTCCCTGTGCCTTTCTTTGAGTCACCTTGGCAGTACTGCTCTAGATATAATAACGGCTTCATGATCATGTCCAATGGCACCTATCATATTACAAATTGACCCTTGAAATGTTTTCATTCTCCATGAAGTATTTTTCCTGGCACATCACTGACATACAAAGAAAAATTCTTTCCTTTTTTTTCTTCTTAATAATGCAATACAAAATCAGCTATTGTTAAGGCTCCAAACAGTCTGTTGTAATTCTTTAATACACTCTAAAAACAATAAGCCACATCAGGGTATGTATGACTTGGCCATCAATACTGTCCTTTGGGTTGGTTGGGCTGTACTCTCCGACCTTCCTTGGGCTTCACTGCTTATAATACACCCAGGTTACACATTGACAGCTTCAAACCACATAACCTGGTCAAATCCCCTCCTCTCTAAAACTCATTGGAGCATCTGGCATGTGACACTTTTCAGTTAGATGTTAACTTTTCCGAGTCTTGGTTTCCACATCCGTAAAATGAGAAGGCTGGATTAGATCAAAGACTTAGAGTGAGTAGGAACCTTAGAGGGTCATCCAATCTAACCTTACAAATAAGGAAACTGAACCCCACAGAGAGGAAATCAAGTCAAATCAATTAGCATTTATTAAGCCCTTAGATACCAGGTATTGGGAATAAAAATACAAGCAAAAAGAAAGATAATCCTTGCCCTCAAGGAACTTATTCTAATAGGGGAAGATAACACTTAAAAGCAGGGCAAAGAGTGGGGGTAACCAGAAAGATGGCAAATTCAAAAGAGTCTGAATCTGAGTTGGGAGGGAAATGAAAGGTGTCTGGCCTGGCCACTTCCTCAGAATGGAGGTTCTGAGAGGAACTCACCAGTGTGAGAAGAGGATTGCAGCATAGCAGGATCTTATTCAAGGTCCCACAAATGGCAGAGCTAAGATTTAAATCTACATCTATTGACTCCCAATCTAGCTTTCCCACTGAAACTCATTGTCTTCTATGATGGTGGCCACTAACGGCCCTGACTCTTCAATTCTGTGACCCCTGACATCATTTTGGTGTCCATTGGCCTTTGATTTTCTTTTCTTTGCTATTCCATAAAAAGAAGTGGGAGGATTGGTCAAGACCACCATCCTAAGAAAGACAAAGTGATAGGAAGACTTAGGGACACCAAAGTGGATGTGAGGTCATAGAATAAGGCCAAGCTGGAGCCTGGGGAAAACAATGAGCAACTTCTGATATCTTAACAGAATGTTCTTTCTATAGGCCACATTTTTTGCATATTATGACCACCCTATAGATCTTCCATACTTCTGATCAAAGAGGGAATAGGAATAGAAGAAAAGAAATGGAAAGGGAATGTTTAGTCTAGAGATATAGCCTACACCAAACTAAACTGACCAAGTCATATGACAACATGCCGGGTGAAACATTCCATGAACCTACTTTTTTGCTTCTTCTCTGCCCTTCCTAATTATCCACTAGAGAGCCTCTCCCCACAGAGTTGGTGGAGGCTTTGAATTCAGTGGTGGTCAGGAACTTGGGAAAGGGGAGAAATTATTCAGAGGAGAGGAGGAGAACATTGTGTGATATAACAAGAACGCTCACCTCCAACCTGGAAAGCTCACATTATCACAGAGAACAGTCATTGTACACAATGTGACTTCCAAATGTTGGCAGCAACAGCCCAAGTCACAGCTCTGCGAGTGACGCATGCAAGACACAAATGCTTAACAGGTTTTTAAAAGGTCAGAACAGTTTCGCTGAGTAATTCTAAAAGTGTATTTTTACCTTTCCATTTGGGGGTACTGAGAAATTCCTACAAAAATTTCAGCAACTCCATTCGTTGCCAACTGTTCCAGTTTTTTGGGTGGCATCCACAGAGGGGTATGGTCCATCTAGTTGTACTTTCTGAATCCTTTTTCTACTTTTATGTTCTCAAATCTTGCCTTAGACATTTACAAACTGGGTGATCATGGACATTTAATCTCCCCAAACCTGTTTCCTTATCCCTAAAATGGGGAAAATAATTCTCCTACTTTTCCCCTCACAAGGTTGACATGAGGAAAGTACTTTTTAACAAACATTAAAGTCATGTAGAAATATGATTTATATCATTATTATACCACCATCCTGCCCTCTACCTGATCTGCTAGCTGGATGGTGCATTGGAATGCCAAGAATACTAATATTTCACTTGTCTCCATTTTATTTCCAAGAAATAGTATTTCCTGACTTTGATAAGCATATCACCAAAGATTTTACCCTTCAAGAATCCTTTTTCCTAAATGCGAACCTTTTTGATCAAAATCATTTAAGAGGATTCAACCACCAGCTGGCATTAACAGCAATCAGTTTTATCCCATACTGTTAAAAAAAAAAAGCAACAGGGGTAGGCATTCTCCCAAGACCACCATGGTGGTTACACACATGTAGCTCTCTGGATGAATATGTGCCTAGGAAGACAAGTTTTCTGAGAGACAGAAACTTTCCATTCCTTGGTTTCACCAGCTACTTCAGAGTTGTGCCAACTCATTATCTCAAATGTATGTGGATTTATTCAATAAGAAAACATCTCTAAGCCCCCACATCCTGGCAAACAATGCCATCTCTTTAATTAGATGTATATATTAGTGGGGCGGCTAGGTGGTGCAGAGAATAGAGTACCGGCCCTGGAGTCAGGAGGACCTGAGTTCAAATCTGCCCTCAGACACAAGCTAACTTACTAGCTGTGTGACCTTGGGCAAGTCACTTAACCCCAATTGCCCTGCCTTCTCCCTCCAAAAAAAAAACCAAACCAAAAAATAAATAAATAAATAAATTAAAAAAAAAAAGATGTATATGTTAGTGCTATGATGAGACATAATGAAACTGCTCCCCAAAGAAACAGACCTAAATGTTTAACTGTGCATAGGATTTATAAGCAGACAAATAGTAGAAAATATCAAGGACAAGGGAGAGATGGCATGATGTAGGGAGCAGAGAGCTAGCCTTAGAGCCAGGAGAGCCTGACTTCAGGTTCCACCTCAACACATAATAGTCATGTAACCATGAGCATGTCAAATGTTGGTACTACAGATAATTCTTTAAATTCATAAACAGCAAAGAAGAAGCCAACTTGCATTAGGAGAGGGAGTTTCCTCAACTGGGAGTTCCCTTAGTGGAGCCCCAGATGGACCACTCAGCCCAGAGTCAGAAAAACCTGAGCTCAAATAGTCTCACACACACTCAGGTGCATGATCCTTGGGGAAGTCACTTAATCTGTTTGCCTCAGTTTACTCATCTATAATATGGACCTATAACAACAGCACCTCTCTCTCAGGGTTGTTGTGAGGATTAAATGAGGTAATATCTGTAAAGCCTTAGCACGATGCCTAGCACACAAATGGGATTTAATGAACTTTTTTTTTTACTTCTTTTCTTCTTCCTTCCTTCCTTCTTTCTTCCCCAATAGAAAGCGATCTTCTAAAAAGTACACATTGCTGTATTTTTTGCATTTGTAACACCACGGCCCACTTAGCATAGTGCCTGGCACAGAGCAGGTGCATAAAAAATGCTCAATGGTTGATCATTTGCTCGTGGAGCAGGATGAGTGACTCTAATGGTTGGTGCTAGTAATAAAAAGTCTAATGATTTCTGGGTGCCCCTCAGGTCTAGAACATGGCATCCTCTGCTATACCTGGCCCACTTCTCTTGTCCTTCTGTAGAGTCGCACAGCTCTGCGATGTGGAAGTAGGGATGCAGCTAAAAAGCAAGGAGCCTCATGGATAGAGTCCACATTTATGGGCTGTCGTAAGCGGATACTTAACAGAGTCTGACCTTTTCTGGTTGGCACAGGACCATCGTTACAGACTTGAATCATTTGACTGTCTTAGAATACACTAATGGGACATATAGGGCTGTCTTTTCTTGTACTGTGTCCTCTTAGATTTTTTTAAATATACAGTTCTTCTGTGTCCTCCTTCTTCAGCCAACTGTCTGTCACTTTTTCCCACTGCTGTTAATTGCATTTCTTATATGCAACCTTATTTTACACAGTTCTCTGAGTACAGAATCGAGAACAGTTCCAGCTTCTATGGAGAAACCTGCACATGCTTCTTCACTGCCACTGTCCTTGCTGCAGAAATACCATTTTTGCCGCTCTCTAGTTCCCTAGAC
Organism: Pseudochirops cupreus; assembly: GCA_028627135.1. Lineage (NCBI taxonomy): Eukaryota > Metazoa > Chordata > Mammalia > Diprotodontia > Pseudocheiridae > Pseudochirops > Pseudochirops cupreus. Next base: position 132,271,429 of record CM053581.1, read on the forward strand.
GTATTCTGAATGGTTGAGATTGCAAAGAATATGATTTCCAGACAAATGAATTATTAATATTTTTTGCTGAAAAAACTCTACCAGAACATTTCCAAGATAATGATTATAATATCATTTATATAGAGCTCTAAGAACAGGATGTTATAGCTGGCCTCAAATCTTTCCTCTCATACTCATACTTTCATATGTATATTCAGCACCTATTGCTTGTATGACCATGACTATGCTAAAATGCCAACTTTCCTATGATCCTGGGCAAATCACTTAACCTCTCAAAACTCCAGGTAATTATTTTATTTTAATCTCTTACATGTGAAAACAATTTTTTAAAACATTTATTTGTTTTTAAATTTTGAGTTGCACATTCTTTCCTACCTCCTTCACCTCCTCCCTCATTGAGAAAGCTAAAATTGTGAAAAAGGATTTATGTGTGAAGTCATGCAAAACATATATCCATATCAGTCATATTATGAAAGAAAACACAGACAACCCCCCCCCCCAAAAAGGAAAAGATGTATGCTTCTGTCTGCACTAAGACTCTATCAGTTCTTTCCCTAGAGGTGGATAGACAGCATTTTTTATCACGAGTCCTTTGTAATTCTCTTAGATCACTGTATTGCTGAGAATAGCTAAATCATTCACAGCTGATCATCATATAATACTGTTATTACTATGTACACTGTTCTCTGGGTTCTGCTCACTTCACTTTGCATTAGTTCATGGAAGTCTTTCCAGGAGGTTTTTCTGAAAGCATTCTGCTCATCATTTCATTTTTTTTTTTAATTTTTAAAAAAAATTTTAAGGGGCATTTCAAGAAAGCCTATATATTAAATATTGCATGTTATGTTGAAATTTGTCCATCTTTTATTTGATTCCTTGTATGTTTTCTTTTGTTCTCTGCTGTACACTTTTCACTTTGCTCTTTTTTCCCCCCTCTCTCTCACATCATTTATTATAACACAATAGTATTCCATCATAATTATATACCACAATTTGTTCAGCCATTCTCCAACTGATGGGCATCGCCTCAACTTCCAATTCGTTGCAATCATGAAAAGAGCTGCTACAATTTTTTTGTACATATAGGTCATTTTTCATTTAAAAAAAAATCTTTTTGGGATACAGAGCAAGTAGCAGTATTTCTGGGTTGACAGGAAACAATTCTTAAAGACTATAAGTTGCAGAGAAAATCATGATTTGCATTGGTAGAAGTAACTGTTTCATCAGGAACCTACAATACCGATGAAGTCATACAGCAATTAAAAATTACAGAGCTTTAATACTTACTAAGCTATATGTGTGTGTATGTATGTATTCTTATTTGACTCTCCTTTCTTTACTACGAAAAGAAATATCTCTAAGTATAGTACCCAAAGAACTGGCACTCTAAATCATGGTAATTCGTTTAATTTTATGTGATATAGGAAGAAAAAGAAGGAAATGGGCTAGATATCTCTCCATCTTTTACACTGTGGTCCATGCCACTTGTTCCAGATATAAGGTGAATTCTATCAATTTCAAAACCTAGTCAATTTTTTTTTCAGAAACTGCAAATTCAATTTACCTCCTATTCTTCTTCCCCAAAGAACTAGGCACAATAGTTCTTGGTCTTGTATTTGGAGCCAAGAGGACATCAAAAAGTGACATCTATCAATTGACTGAAGAGAGAAGCTTTTTGTGTTTACCAGCTACTCCTCACAATATCTAGTCAGCTTGCCAACCCCACTCTTTGCATTCCCAGTGGGCATTAAGCACTCTGTAAGGTGATTGCTCATGAGAGTGATGAATGATTTGAATCATATAACAACCAAAAACCAGAGCTAAGATCTGATCTCAGATATGCCTTCCTGGTCTCTATTAGCCCTTCACAATGAGGAAATATTCTAGGTGACTCTCTTTATTTCCTTTGCCTCTGCCTAACTCACCCTGCCAGAGGATCTGGAAAGTTTGTATAATCTCTTCTGTACCCAGATACTTAGATTAATCAACCACAGGGAGAGCTGGCAGCTCCTTTAGGGAAGAGGTTTCATAACATGGCATCATCTGCAGGGGAAGAACATGACTAACCGTTAGCTAAAGCATTGTGTTCTCAGCAGATGTTCCATGCTCCCTCTTGTCCTTACCCTAAACCTGACAGGCTGAGTTGCACTGAATGATAATTATAGAGATAGAAATGTCTCTGTCCGTGGAGAATTTAATCAGAATATGAATTAATTTCTCATTGGTCAGGTAAAATGCCAAAATTTGGAAGAGTACATTAGCAGGGGAAAAGCCAAGAGATCAGCATGGATCTCTTTCTCTTCCATCTGTTACTTTACCTTATTGAGACTTTGTTTCTCTACTTGTAAAATGGGGCCACTGGTATTAAGGTAAGGAATAGAAATAGAAAATTACTGGTATCATGGACACTTCATAATCAATGGTATTGTACTTAGATGTATCAATGACTGCCTTTCTCATTAAGTGCCTACTATATGTGAAGCAAATAGAGTTCAGATTAGAGACAACTGCTATCCTCACATGGTCTACAGTCTATTATAGAGATAAGAAATGAATGCAGAAAAGTATAACACACAATATCCCATAAATATTCTGTGAGGGATGAGTGGGGAATTGACTAAAGGAGGGAGACATTAAAGTTGTCCTTTTAATGAAAGATAGGAAAATCAGAGAACTGGACTCAGTCAAGTTAAATTCTTTCTCAGTTACCATATCCTATGGCTCTAGGAATATAGCTTACTCTTAGTAGAAGTTTGGCAGTGAAGAAGAGAAGAAAGCTAAGTCAGTAGCAGGTAACAAGCCTTCTATTTCTTCTCATCTCGTGTAATTCTTGTCTACAGCCTTTTGGAGAAGATCTACTCAACTGTAACCAGCAGATATACATACATATATACACACGTACACATATATGTGCATATACACATATATATATACTCATGTGTATGTATATATATTGCATAAAAGGGTGCTAAAATTAGAATAGGAAGAGGACAGCATTAGTGACAGATTATTGGACCATTAATAAATGAGGAAATATAAAACTAATGCAATTCTAAAATAGCTGAGAGAGAAAACCAATTTTGACAGTTCCATTTCGAACAGAGACAATTAAGAGGCAATAAATTAAAAAGAGAGAGAGATATCAAAAGCATTTTAAGGAATACTTGAGGAATCAAAACATCCCTCAAATAACTTAGAGACAGGTGGTAAAGCCAACATTTGAAAAAAATTTATCAACTTGAAAATCAGTATCAGTTTCATTGGCCAGGTACCTGAAATGTGCGAACATCTCTCAAGCCACCTATAGAAGATGGATGATTCCTCCTGGTGTCCATATTCTGCCCCACCAATGGAAGGAGCTAATAATGCTCATGAAGAGTATGGAGAGATAAGTTGGAGAAGTTGTGTTACTAGTGAGAGCAGTGAATGGAGAGATGGCTTGACAGACAGAACTAGCAGAAGATGGCACCTGGAAGATTTCAGAGGAGACATGCATAAGGAGGTCCAGGGAATTCACATAGACAAAATCAGAGATACTACTCAGAAAATGAAGGACACTGAAAAAAAAACAACTGTTCTATCATACTACTGCTGAATAGAATGCACAAAATACTTAGAAATTTCAAAATGGATTTAAATTAAATTACCTTGGGTTGCCTGTCCTCAGCTTTATTCTATACTCATCCCTGCATTTGTTTCTGAAAAATCAGAGACTCTGTCACAAAATGTTCTGAATCCATATGAAAACTTAGAATATAAAACAAACAAGTGGGAGAAAGAACTATGGGGCCACTGAACCATAAAGAATAACTAAAACAAAATGTCTGGCTTCCTCTTTTGAAGTCAAAAGTGTTAGCCATCATGGGGAGCCAGTTCTAGGAGGAGCCATAGCAATGACTTGGCAACCACTCATGTGAAGGGTTGGGACGACTTCCATGGCCCAGTGACTCCCGTTCCAGCTCTGCTTTACTGGATGCCAATAAAAGGGTCAGACACCCATTATGAATTGCTAAGGATTATAAAAGTGAACAAGAACAAGGTTAAGAGAGAAAAGGACCTCTTCCTTTGTTCCTTCTTGACCTTCAATCAGGCCTAGGAGAAACAGCCTAGATTATGGTACATATTGTCCCCTGATTAAGTGGACGCATTTCTTTGGTAAAAGGGAGAATGGGTGTGGCCTCTAGACACGACCATCTTGTGACCAGGAAGTGTTATTGAAGCCTTTTCTACACTGTTCCCCCAGATCCCAGAAAGACTCCAGACATTCTCTGATCTAGTATTCAAGGCAGATTGTTTATATTTGTTATTGGCATCTATCTTTTTTAAAAAAAATTCTTATCTCAAGGATACAATCAAAGTTATTTACTGAGTAGTTTATATTTTAAGACTTAGTTGAGAAAACCATAAAAATACTGGGATTTAAAATGGTATCCATCTTCTCTTGGCAACATTCCAGGGATCTTTACAAAAGGGAAGAATAATCCATGTATCAGGACATAGTAAAATGGGTTAGTAGATAGTGAAATCTCAACTACCTTGAATGATTAGAAAATGAGTCATTTTGGATAGCCAAATTCTTCAGAAAGTTTAACTCTTCATGCTACAAAACATTGTTAGTCATTTTGCATTTTGGGAAATATTTAATACATTACAAATTTCCCATGAGTGTATGATCTCCTTGAGGGTAGTGATCGAGTTTCTGGGGGGGTTTTTTGGCCTGATTTGGTGTCTCTGGTGCTTAGCACCGCGTGGCTGCCCCAGAATAGGTGATTAATAAATGTTTGCTCACTTGACTTGACTTTCTCTTCTGTCATAAATGTAGGGTGCTAAGTGTCACAAAACTGTAGATTGTTTGGGCTGGACAGGACCTTAGGGAACTTTTAGCCTCAACCCTCCATGTTTTCTCAAGTGTAATTAATCTGCCCCTCTACTTTCCCAAATGCTAAGCACAGCGCTTATCCCAGCCACCCAATAAATGTTTGTTGAGTTGATTTGTGTTGTGTCGCCAACACAGTGGTAATTCAAGAACCACTGAAGTTTGTGGTACTGTATGCTCCTACATCAAATGACTCAGATTACTTGGTGTTTAGAGTTCCTATGTTGGTTTCTTATATATTTTTATCTCCCTTTCCTCAAAGTCATGCTGTCATCTGTCACTTCTAGTTGTCTGAGTGTATATGTCTCAAACAGTCCATTTCCAAACTTTTAATTTTCTGCTTCTAATCTGCTGTGGGCTGGGAAATCATATGCGCAAAGTTTTATGTGAGGGTGTAAAACCATAAATTGTGTTAAATCAAAGAAAATAAGCTCCACTTAGAGGTCTAATGGGTTCTCCTGTGTACAAAGTAGGCCTGGACTTGAATGGAAGTCATCTTTCTGTCTTTAGAATGTTCTAGGACTTTTCATCTACCTCACCTACCCAGGTATTGTATCATACTTACGTGGAATACATATGTTATCCCCCCTCCCCCCTCCTAGATTCTGGAGAATTGAGTCATTCATTCTTCTTACCCCTAAAGCATCTAGCGCTGTCACTCACTCATAGCAAATATCAAATGATTTGTTCAATAAATGTTCATAGAATTAAAAGTCACTTACAATGATTAGTTCTATTTCCTTATCCATAAAACGAAGCAGTTAGATTTGGTAATACTAAAGCCCCTTCTTGCCCCAAATCTTATAAGGTCTTAAGTAATAACTGGAAGACAACTTTTCTTTGAGATCAAAATGCTTAACAGTGATAAATGTAAAGTTTTATACTTGTGTTCAAAAAATCAATTTCAGAAATACAAGATGGTCAAGTCATTGCCAGATAAACTAATCCGTCTAAAGTCCTAGGGACTTCAGTGGAATAGAAGTTCAAAGTAAGTCATCCATATTTGGGCCTGACAGGCACACCTAATGAACCTCCATCAAGAGAGGTGCCATGTTCAATACCAGGAGGGGATCTATTGGCTGTACTCTGTGCTTCTTAGATCATATCAGAATACTGCATTTGCTTCTAAGCCTCACCTTTTAGGAAGAGATTATTAAACTGGGAAGCAACCAGAGGAGGGTACCTTGAAATGAAAAATAGCTTGACATTTTTGTATATAAGAATCAATTGAAAGTACTGAGGATCTTTATTTTAGAGAAGAGAAGTTGTAAGTGAGATGAGGGTGCTTTCTTTCAATATATTAATAGCTCATCCTAAGAAGAAGGATGAGATTTGAATTCATCTTGGCTCCAGAGGGTAGAACTATAAATAAATGTTGGAAGTTATAAAGAAGAGATTAGACTTTGTCTAAACATAAAGTTCCCCAAAATTAGAGTGGCTCAAAGTGGAATGGATTGCCTTTGGAGATAGTTGACTCTCTTTCACAAGGAACATTTACAGAAAGTCTGGATTAACACCTGTTGGACATGTTGCAAAGGGGATTCTCAGATCAATCTGGGGTGCCTCCAAGTTTAATTTTATCTCCAGTATTATTTTATTCTTTAAGTATGTGTTTGCAGCAATAGCATTCACAATTTTAAGACTTTGGGGCCACCACATCAATTAATATAAATCAAAAGAGGCGTATGCCCACTTGTCTGCTCATAGCATCCTAGTAGAGTATAATATTCAACCAGCAAAATCAGAGAACTTGCTTGAAGAAAATACAATATGGTAGCTAGGCCCTGATCATTGCAAATAATGAATCCTCAGTAGTGGTCCCATCATTTGGATTCATACCACATATTTACCTTGGGCTAGAGCTAATTGCTATATTTTATATAACTATAATGTCAAATAATACAAATTTGAATGTGTGTGACCATCAGGGGATTTACTATCTGTACTAATCAGGGTCTAGCTGTGTACTAGAACTAGAAAAAAGTACTAGACTGGAAGGTGTTACCACAGTTCTAATCCTCATTCTGTGAATTTGTAAGCTTCAAGTCCTCAGGCAAATTACTTCAAATCTGTTAGCCTTAATATTTTCCTCTATAAAATTAAGATGAAATAATATAAAGTGAAAGCTGTTTAAAAATTGCACATCTATACACACATATCAAGTCAGGTATTAGTGAAAGAACTATATCTTAACTGAGCTAAGCCTCTGCCTTAGTTTCTGCAGACACTTGAGTAATGATTATAATAGGCTTGAAATGTTTAGGGGGTGGAAGCTGATGTTGTGATACTGACAAATACTCAAATCACTGATTTGATCATTGATCTGGATGTTCACTCTCATGATGCTGACGGCAATCTATCCATGTATCCCGTGTAATTCTTGTCCCTATGTTCGTATCAGTTCATCTCAGGGGTCCACCTAATTCACTGGGGGCCTTTCTTGCTTTCTCCTGACATGTGAAGGATACTAATGCACTCCCTGCCTTTTTAGGTGCGAATTTCAAGGCAGTTGGGAGATTAAATCAAAGTTCACCTTGACAAAGGTAAACCTATCTTCCTGGTTTTCTTCTATGTTTTCTTCCCTCTTTTCTAGATTCTATCTGATTTAAGTGACAATTTTTTTCTAGTCCTGAAGTAAACCAAGCCCAATGTCAGAGGCAGATATGCAACCCAGAAAAAATGTCTCCAAGCTAATTCTCAGTGCAAACTTCTCTCCAACTTTCAAGAGGCAATGTCCAATAGGCATTAAGGGAAATATACTATAAACATGAAGAACCTATGGGTTCATGAACAATAGAAAGGCATATGACTTTGTTAAGCAAGAAATGTGCCAGACAAATTTACACCTCTTTAATGGCCTCCCCCCTTCACTTTGTTATATACACACACACACATGCACATACGCACACACATGCACACACACACAGAGGTTTACTGGGATTGGATCACAGCAGACAATGTAAATTTAGAAAGTTCTAAAATATTTCATTAATTGTAGCACAAAATTTCACCCATGAATGAATTTAAATTGGCTGAGCTGAAGACTGTCATGCAGGATAGAGCCAAGAGCAAAGGACAACGAAAGGAGGAGGTAAGGAAAATGTCAGAAGAATAGAAGTCCCATTGAGAGAAGCAGTGAGGTAGCACAATGGATAGAGTAAAGGACCTGGAGTTAGGTCCCAAGTTCAAATCTAGCCTTAGACACTTAATAGCAACATGGACAAATCACAAACTCTGAGAGTCTCAGTTTCTTCATCTATTATATATGTGTACAAAAGTGTATATGTGTATGTACATACATATATGTGTATATTTATCTATACACACATACATATAGATATATATGTGTGGATATGGATATAGGTGGTACAGTGGACACAGTGCCAGACCTGTAGTCAGGAAGACTCATCTTCATGAATTCAAATCTGGCCTTGGACATTTACTAGCTGTGTGACCCTGGGCAAGTCACTTAACCCTGTTTACCCCAGTTTCCTCATCTGTAAAAAAAAAAAATGGCAAACCACTGTAGTGTCTTTCCAAAAAAAAAACCCCAAATGGAGTCACAAAGAGTGGGAAATGACTGAAACAGCTGAATAACAACATGCACACACATATACACATATATAATATAAATTTAATAAATGCATCTATACATCTATGTATATATGTATATACATATGTATGTGAGTTTATATACACATACATAATATGGATGCCTTAAACCAACACACATATACATGGAAAAGTGTGGTTTCTATGTCTGGTGTTTGGAAACTATTTCTTCATAATGCTTTATTCCTACAGCAACATGGTTCTTGAGGAGAAAGAAAAGAAAGAAAAGGTAAAAGTCCATCACAGCAAAGCAGTAAAGCTACCAGATTCAGAAGCTTTTGCGTGTCTTTCCTTTCATTCTGGGCAGGAGGTACAGTATGTCTGACTACACCGCTACTGAACTGTATGGGGTCTGGGTGCACGTTGCGTTAATGGTGAATATTTGTGAAGAATTTGTGTTTCAAGGTCTGTGAAGACCACATAACTGATTCCTAACTTTTGAGATCTCCAGTTCAACTAGAAAAGACCTGTGGGATCATTTAGGGCAGTGCCCTTATTTTACAGAAAAGGAAACCCAAGACTACGTGGAGTTATACTTGGGATCATTGGCTGAGACCTGGAAGGGAACTCAGGGTTAAGACCAAAGTTGCTTCTAGTGACCCTATAATCCAACTGCGCCTTTTACAAATGAGGGAACTGAGGCCCAGAGAGGTTAAGTGATTTCTACAAGGTCACACAGTGAGTGAATATCACACATGGTAACTGAACCCACGTCCTCTTACTCCAGAGTGAGTGGATAGCTGAGCAGGAATCTGAATTCAGGTCTTGATGATTCCAAACTTAGAACTATTTTTTCCTTTATATTTAGAACGCGTAATAGAAATAGGACCCTTCCATGGTATGGCTGTACATCTTAACAGTCGAACAACAGCAATAACAACAAAAACCTCAGGTTAGGCTAATGTGATGATACAGATATTTAAAATGGAGGCGGGGTAGGATGGGAAGAGCAAAGCAATTTTAATCTGACAAACCTCAAGTCCTACTAGGTACAAGGCATTGTGCTGAGTTTTGAGGGTACACAGAGGTGAAAAATACAAGGCTCTTGGCCTCAACGAACTTGTAATTGAGTAGTAGAGAAAAGATGTACACAGAATAGAACATGGTGACATTGCAAAGTCCTATGATATTCAAATGTGAAACAAAAATAGATATAAAAGGGTTCAAATATTCCACAATCAATGTGACAAGAGGAAACCTTGAAGGAAGGAGAGCTCAAAGAAAGATCCTAGAGATGAGTTTTTTTTAAATAAAGAAGGCTTGTGCCAGCAATGTGACATAACCAGAGATGTGAAGGTCAATATTTCTGAGAAACAGACAAAGTTTGGCTTAATCTGTTCTTTGTAAGACTCCAGTGAGATTGGACTAAAAATCGTCACTGAACTTGGGACACCTCAGGGTTAGAAAAACACTGCCAAATTACAGATCATCAAGAGAAGAGTAATGAAAATGATGAAGGGAACCTGAGGGATTGGTTTATAGAAAAGGATTAGTACAGTTAAATGTGCAGAATTTGGCTAGGAAAATGATTAACCAAGAACATGATCCTAATCAACGAATATTAAAAGGGCATAAAACACCAAGGAAGAAGTGACCAAGGGGAAGAAAGAGTGAGATTAAAAAATAAAATAAAGGACAATATTGGATGAATGGCCTCCTGAGGCATAATCTTCCAGGGGGAAAAGGCAGAATTCTCATTTAAAAGGAGTCTTGAAAGACTCAACTAAACTTCCCTTGAGATTTCTGTGCAGTTGATCTGCCCTGGAAAGATGTGAGTGGGAAAACTTCATCTGGGGACTCTGATTCAATTAGAAAGAGTATAGTGCTATAAATAATTGGCATTCAATACTTATGATTGACCAAAAATTGCAAAGTCAAGGAATTCATAATTTATGTAGAATTTGTCCTTTTCAAAGTCATTGACATCTTTACCATTACTTCAGGGTTATTCAGCCCAATAATGCCTCCAATTACTTTAACAAAGGAGAAGAGGCAGCAACCCTGCCCATGGAAGAGAGAACAGTGAGGCGGAAAGGGTCCTGGATTTGGAGTCAGAAGACATTGATTCAAACTATCCTCCTGCTCTTTAATGCCTCTGTGACTTCGGGCAAGCCATTGACTCCATCTAGGCCTCAGTTTCTTTACACATAAAAATGAAGGAGAGGGACTCCAAAGGAGCCTCAGGGTCTTTGAAGCTCTAGAATTTGTTAACCCCATGAACCGAAGTACCAATTGTCCTACCTTTACTGATGTCCAAGATCTAATCTATGATATCTAAGGAGTCCAAGTACTAAATAATCACCCTAATTTATAAGACAAGCAAACTGACAAAACCATTGAAATCACATAGCAGCCTGAGTAATCAGTTGTAAGAGTAGAGACAGAATGCATTTGGAATGAAAAAAGAGAAAATATGGAACTCAACCCAGAAAGAGGGATGGGAGAGAGAATAAGGAGTAAAGTTAGAAGGCAACAACAAACTGGGAGTCTATATTTTCCATCCCAGTTCCTATTTTGAAAAGTCAATTTAATCACTCTCCCATAAAATTCTGCCCTAATTAAGTGTATCCATTTTGCCTACTATAGTATAACAACTTGGATTTAACATTTACATTTTCCTTCTATTTTTTTTTCTTATATAGCAGTGGTTCTCAACCTTCCTAATGCTGCGACCCTTTAATACGTGTACGTAGACGTATCTGCATGTGGGCTGACCTGCATGCAGACAGATAGAGGAGCGGTGTCTCAGTTCCTAAGACCATCAGAAACATGTGTTTTCTGATGGTCTTAGGTGACCCCTGTGACCCCTGTGAAAGGGTCTTTCGACCCCCAAAGGGGTTGTGACCCACAGGTTGAGAACCACTGTTATATAGCCTTTAGAGCTATGAAGGATACCTTAGGAACAGAAAGGATGGCAAGTAATGGCATTGGGACTATATCCTTCGCTAACCTCTGGTTCCCTATTACAAAGTCATTAGAGGATAATTAACCTTAACTGAGGCACTGAAGACTTATTTCTGATCCTTCTTGTAAAGACATGTCCTGCATTGTTCAAAATAATGTTATGCCCAAATATTATATCACAAAACCTCCCTATATTTGCTTGGAAAAAACTACCAAAGACTCAAATCAGAGGGCTGGATGATTGACTGAGATGCCAACTCTTCTAAGCATGTCCTACTTACCATTCCATTTATAACCTTGATTACATGGATCTCACTGGCTCTGTGGCACTGATATTTTCATGGAACCAGTGACCAGTGCTTGCTGTAGGACTGCCCATGCTCTGTTTGGCTAATTCAGTCCTAGATGCCACCGGCACTGAAATCCTTCCTGATTCCCACTTCTGGTAAACCTGTCCTTCCCCAAATTACCTTGTATCTATAAGCAAAAGTTGTCTCCCCTAATAGAATGTAAGCTCCGTAAATGTAAGGACTTTAATTCCCATCTTTGCATCCCCAGTGCATAGTGCCTGGCACTTGGCAGACATTTAATAAATGCCTGTTGATTGCGAGACTTGGTTCAGTCTTAAGAATATGACATAAGAGCTTATTACAAGGGGCAGCTAGGTGGTGAAGTGAATAGAGCTCAGGAGCACCTGAGTTCAAATCCGGCCTCAGACACTTAAACACTTACTAGCTGTGTGACCTTGGGCAAGTCACTTAACCCCAGCTGCTCTGCCTTCTCCCTCCAAAAAAAAAAAAGAAAGAGCTAATTACAAATAATAGCTTCTGGGTAATAACTTGAGGGAAAGTAAATATATTCAGCAGATTCATACAGTTACAATGTATCACAAACTAAGTACCAAAACAAGAGATGAGAATGACAAGATGACAGAACAAACAATTTTGGAGCTGAAAGGGACCTTAGGGGCCATCTAGTCCAATCCAATCATTTTCTGAGTAGGTCGACTGAATCTAAGAGAGGAAAGGAACCATAATCAAAGTATTATGACTAGGGATTTACAGGAGGGAAGATAACAAGGTGATCATATGTTGATATGTTCCTGAATGTCATGAATTCATGAGGTTTAGGATGCTTCTAAGGCAGCTCAGGAAAAAAAAAAAAAAACAAACCAACAACTAAAAAGTGACCATTCGTGTTTTATGGTAGGGGATAACACCTCATGTCAGCTGAGGAGCTGAAGATGGTTCCACAGCTTTGTCACTTACTATGTAACCCCAAACAAGTCATTTAATTTCCCGAGGTCTGTTTGCTCATCAGTAAAATGGGTGTATTGGACCAGATGACAGCTAATTCTATTTCAGCTCTACATCTATAAACTGTGATACTTTGACTTTATCCACAGACGTGAGAATTTTTTTTAAAAAATTACAAAATATATTTAGTTTGTGGTATCTTTATAGTAAAGAGAAGAGGGTGATAAAATAATAATAACAACTTATAAACTTCATTCTTTTTGGAAAAGCAGACCAAGATGACCTCTACTACAACTACCCTTAAGAACCTAAAAAAAGAAAATGCTCCTTAGCAAATTTTTTTTCCATGAAGAAAAATCCCATAATGAGCAGTATGGCAGCTTAACTGATATGTAAGTACTATTATGAGTACCTTCTCCTCATGATGAAGTTTTGCCCTTCTTAGCTCCCAACCCATGAAACTCCTTTCTGATCGGCACAAAGCAGCTTTCTACTTACAAGATTTCATCTCCCAATTGTGATGGAAAACTGCTCCTAAAAATGAGTGTTTATGTGTGAGTGTATTTAAGGCTCTGAAATGATAGCATAAGGACAACTCAAGTATTCTGGTGATCTCCACAACCTCCTTGAAAGAGAAGAAACATTCTCAAGTGGCTCTCCTGATGTGGGAAACACTTTTTACCGAATGAATCAAGTAGCCTCAAAATGTTTCAATGAGAAACCCAATCATGGAACCTGCACTGGGTTTGCAATAGAGTTTAAATAGGTGTCCTGGGGAGTTGAAGATCAATTAGTACTTCGTTTTGCTCTGCCAACAGAATCTTTCTCTGTTTGTTGTCCATTTCTGCCTAGGGATCACTGAGCTAAAAAATGGTACAAATACTCAATTCAGCCAAAAAATTCATATTGCCTAAAACTTGGCATATTTTTCTATGTAACATTAATATTCTATAATATTCAAAGTACTTTCCTATTTCCTATTAGCACATCCTTGTGAGTATAGATAGGGAAAAATAAGGATAATCCCATTTTACAGATGCCAAAAATAAAACTGAGAGGCCACGTGTTTGTTATCGACATGTGGTATTGAGGAAAGGGTGCTGGATTTTGGATTCAGACAACTTCACTTTTAAGCTTACTACCTGTGTGGCTTTGGGAAACTCACTTTCCTTCTCTAGTCCTCAATTTTCTCAACTGTAAAATGAGAAGGTCTGAACTAGATGGCCTTTAATGTCCCCTTCCTGTTCTAAATGTTATGTTGGAATTGATATTAAAACCCACAGTTCTTTCCACTGGATTACAGGGCCATGTTTTTATGCTGGACTTACTGTCAAATTTTAAAACTTTATTTGGCTCTCAAAATGCTTATTTACCAATGCTGACCAATGTCACCACTGCCTCCTCTAATAATTGCTCTTCTCTGAGTACTTTTCAAGGCTAAAAGCAATTCCCAAACCCACACAAAAACATTTAACAATCTTATCAAGCTTTCTCATCAGGGAAGGAGAAAGAAAAGGCAGAAAAACCATCTATTTATTTTACTTCCGTAGTCCTCTATAGGCTAATGAGTGTGTTATGATTCCTTTTAATCTCTGGATGCACAGTTTGGGGGTTTATTTTCATGGCTGATATATTGTGGAATTCTGCAGAAACTCTAGAATATAGCTAAGTCATGATATCGTGCACCCTTTAATGCTAAGTATGGGACCAGAAAAGCTCTCCCAGAAAGGGCTCCAGTTGCTATCCTCTCATTTCCTTCCACAGATCTGTCATGAACATTCCTAAAACAAAACTAGCTTTCAAATCTTCCTATCTAGCCTTACCACCTCGCCAGTGCTCCAGTCTCATATCACCAACTGCCTGTTGGACACCTGCACCTACGTATCCCATGGGCACATATGCACAACAGAACTCATTATCTCCTTGTCAAAACCTTCCCCGCATTCCAGACTTTCCTCTTTCTGTCCAGAGTACCACCAGCTTCCAGTCACCCACGTTTGCAATATTGGAGTCATATTAGAGTCTTCCTTTTGCACCCCCCAAATCCAATTAGAAGCGAATTATTATCTATCCTATCTCCACAACAACTCTTGAATCCCTTCCCTTCTCTTCCCTCCTACAGCCAGCTTTCAAAGTCAGGTCCTTAGATGAATTACTAGGTTTCTTGGCTTCTGGTCTCTCCCTCCTCAAAGCTTTCTTCCACAGTGCTGCCAAATTAGTCTTCCTATGGCACAGATGTGACTGTGTATGTCATTCATCCGCTGAAGAAGTTCCCTCTAAGTTAAACATAAACTCTTCATCTTGGCATTTGAAAGCTTTTTTGCAATTAGGCTCTTGCCTGTATTTCCAGATTTAGTTTATAGCACTCCCCTTTATGAACTCTCCATTCCAGTCAAAATAGCTTATTTGCTGCTCCCAGAACTAGACTCCACCTTTTATGTCTTAATTAGACTGTGCTGCTCCCCTTCCTGGAAGGGGCTCCTTCCTCATCACTGCCCCTTAAAAATATTTGGTTTCCAATACCACTCAGTTCATGTGCCTTCTCCAAAGGCACCTAATTGGAACATCCAGTTGTGAGCACTCTTTCTCTCCTCAAATTAAATTATCTCACAGTTGATTATATGCTCATATAGGTTCTCCTCATGCTGTGACCACCATCTTCCTTTCTGCCTACTCTCATAGTCCTCCCTATTTGTCTTATTTCCCCAATACAATTATTCCTCAAGGACAGGGACTTCCAAATCCCACAAACCAAGCACTGGAGGCATAGCAAAAAGAGCACTAGACCTGGAACCAAGAGACATGGGTTCAAATCTCAACTCTGACATAGATCTGTATGATGTTGGCAAGCCAGTGGCAAGCTAGCTCTTTGAGCTAGTTTCATCATTTGTCAAATGTGCACAATATTTGTATTCTCTAAACCACAGCCCTGCTTTAAGCTTTGGAAACCCAAAAGATGATTTTTTAGTATTATTATTTATCTATTAATGATAATAATAGCTCACACTGGTATTCAACTTTACAATTCAGAGCACGTTACATCTATTATTTTATCTCTATAACAACTTTATGAAGGAGGTAATACAAATAATTCTCTTTTTACAGTGTAGTAAGTTCAAGAGTTTATGGACTGCTCATTAGTGACATATGGGGACTGTGTGTTATAAGCTCCTTCTGTTTTCTTAAGTAATTCAGTGAAATGATGCAGTCAGAGATTGACTTAGTGGTCAGCTGAAAACTAAAATGGCAGGCATTTGGAAATCAACTAACATAAGAAGGCTCCTTCATTCACCACCCTACTATGCACATTTTATATCATAGCATCTTATATATAACAGCTTCTTAATGAATGAATGAATGGAAAAGCATTTATTAAGCAGTTATTATCTGTAAGACTCAATGTAGAGAGGTGAGGATACCAATACAAGCTAGTAAGGTGGTCCCTGCACTCAAGGAACTTATATTCTAATAGAGAGAGAGAGACAATATATTACATAAAGGGGAGTGGTGGCCAGGGTGGAGTATTTTGTACTAGGAAGTCAGAGTGAATTGTGACTGGAGTCATAAGGTAAATGATTGACATGTACTTTCCTGGAAAGGTAGAGTGAGTTGATTGATGTTCTTGGAGTTGTTCCTGGAGTTAGAAAGCTGGTTAGTTGGCCGTGGGATGGGAGCTAATGGTATGGAGAGGTTAAGTAGCAGAATGGTGAGCCTGAGACAAGTAAGATAAGAATGCATCTGTGCATTCCTTGGAATTATTGTCTGCTCTAGATTACAAGCTCCTTAAAAAAAAAACAAAAACAGGGAGCTTGTTTGTTAAACAGACTTTGTGTGGCAATGTGTTAATCAACTTTTAGATGGTGATCAATGACCATGTGGCTCCCAGGTAAGAAGTGAGGTATATGGCTTTTACCGTGAAAGCCACAGAATTTCAGAAGTCATGTATTCTGTCCCAAAAATGAACAAAAATCCTGTCTACAGTATCACCCGTAAGTGGTCAGCCAGTCTTTGCTTGAAGCCTCATGCACTTTTCCAGGCAATAACTCAACAGTCATGGCAGAAAAATACAGGAAAGCCAAATTATCCTATTTCTTAACAAAAGCACACATTTCCTCAGAAAAGTAAGACCAAAAGGTCCATCTTTAGAATTAACTAGCTCTGTGGTTATATTTACTCAGTCACTTAGGAATTACCAAGTAACACCTTTAAAAGCCTTAAAAAATTAGGCACTCAGACTGATAGGTAGGCAGACAGGCAAACAGGTAGAAGAGAAATGAATAGATATGAACATTATACACACACACAAGACAGAGAGAAAGGAGAGAGAAGGAGGAGAGAGAGGAGAAAGAAAAGAAAGGAGATGGGAGAGGGAGGGAGGGAAGGAGAGAAAGTAAGAGAGAGAGAATGAATGAGAATATCTGCTAATCATTTTCTATGTGCCAGGCACTCTGTTAAACACTGGGGATACAAAAACAAGGTAAAAAAGAAGAAAACAACCTGCTCTTTACTCTCAAGGAACTTATATTTGAATAGGGGAAAACAAAACATAGAAGGGAGTTGGAAAGGAGTGGGGAGAAAAGGCATGAAAAGAGCTCTTGCTACTGGGCCAAAACTGATTGCATGGAAGTAGAATTGTTGCCCAGAGGGAGCCAGAAGTGAACTGTACATCTGAGGCTCCTCAAGATATGGAGGTCCCGAAGAGGGATACACCAATCAGCAAGGACTGCTTGGGCCAGAGTCATTCTTAGGCGGGCAAGGTGTAGGTGCAATAGACTAGAAAGTCAGCTGGAAGTGAAGTGACACGGGTTCTTCTTCTGCCCTAGGTTTCAGGGATCCATAAGAGAAAAAATAGAAGGAAGCACATTAGCCATAGAGGCAATTCCTTGCCCAGAATAGAAAAATCTTGCCCAATGCATCTTTGTTACAGGAGTCTGATGACCTGAGCTGCCTTTAACTGGAAGAGTTCCAACTAGAGCAGAAATAACCAAAAGTACTGAAGAGTGAAAAGCAGCCAAAAGGAGTCAGGCTTAGAATGGAACTGCTCACCGATGGAAGTACATGGTGCAACAGGACAGACAGCTTGAAGTAGTGGGAATAGGGCAGGGCCAGAGGCCAAGAGCACTGGGTGACAAAACTATTCCTCAAAGCAATGGGCTGAGCAACACAAGACTGTGATCCAGTGCCAGAATGATGTGCTCCTCCTTTCAAATGAGTTAATTCAACATTTATTAAACACTTACTATGGGCCCTACTTGGTTTGTTTATTTTAAATAGCTATTGTCACTTTTTATAAATGGTTTGCTGATCTTACTTCCTGGCCTCTGATAAGTTTGAAATTACAGAACCTAATCCAGGAAAGTCTTTTACAGTCATCCATTTTCCCTCTAAAAAGGTATTCAAATTTTCTTTTTTTAAATCTGTGTCTTTAAGATGGCAACTCTAATAAGGTCCAAAACAATGCTCCTCAGGTGTACAAAGGAGTTGTGAATAAAGCAGCTTGGGATTTCTCACTTAGGGTGGGAATTCCTTAACACAGAACATAACCCATATACAACATGGTACCTTAGTCCTAGACAGCTGCAAGAGGGTTATAAAGGTTAAATGACTTGCCCAGGATCAACAACACTGATGTTAAGTACCATAGGGCACATATAAACCTAGGTCTTCCTGACTCCAAGCTCAGTATTGTAGCTAGTACACCATTATGCTTCTGGAAAGAGGAGGAGAAGGAGGGGGAAAGGGAAGGAGAAGGGGAAGGAGGGGGAAAAGAGGAGAATCTGCATTTACTTAAGCTTTAAAGCGTACAAAGTGCTTTACAAATAGTGTAGCTTTCATTCTCACAACTCAGAGAGAGATATTACAGTGATTAAGTGACTTACCCAGGGTCACACAAGCAATTGTCAGAAACCATATTTGAATTCAGCTCTTCCTAACTCCAGGTTCAACTCTATCCACTGTGTTAACCAGGTCCCTCTAGAACTGAAAGGGGGAAGGGGCTTTAAAAGTCATTTAGTCCACACACACACACACACACACACACTCACACACTCACACACTCACACACTCACTTTTTATAAATGAGGTGATTGAGTTCTGGAGAGGCTAAATGATTTAATCAAGGTCATATGGGTAGTAAATAGAAACTCTGAATCCCTAGGAAGGTGAAAAACAATCATAGTGCCTCCCATGTAGAAAAACAAAAACACATAAACAAATATTTGTTGAGTAAATATTCCTTAACTTCCAAAAATGCATAATATTACCTATTAGAATCCTTATAGTGAATTGGGATACCACTCCTCTCCTCAATCTGTCACACTGCATTGAACTATAACTCATTTAGAAAGAAACTTCATATGATAAGGGGAAGACAGAATAACCTTTTCCTGTTCAGAACCATTTAGGAATAGCCTACTTAGAGGAAGTAGACAAGATGGCATCTCAAAGTGACTGGCAAAGCACTGTCTGCAAAGCCTTCAGCTTCTTTGGTGACGGTGGAGGGGATATAAGAAAAGGGGATGATTAAATAATCGGAAATTCCATGAGTCCCAGGCTTTGTGTTATTATTCAGTAGCTATTTGGAAGAATGAGAAATTCAGTAGACTATTAACCCAACCTTTTTGCTGGTATGAGAGGAAGAGGTATAGGGGAAAGAACACTGGATTTTGCATGATGGGGACACAGATTTAAATCCCATCTCTAATCAATGAGTCAACCCACAAGCATGCATTAAGCTCCAACTATGTGCCAGGCTGGGCACCATTCTTAATGATGGGTATGAAAAATATATGCTTTTTGACTTGGGAGTACACCAATTGCTGGGGGAACTAGTAAAAGCTTCATGTATCAAGTAGTGCTTACGTTGGGTCTTGAAGGGACCACTTTTAGACCCCTCAATACTAATAGGACATTTTAGAAGTTGAGTAAGTTTTGGGAAAAAGGTAACGTGCTATTTTAGTCCTAGTCAGTAATTAGTTACATAATCATAGGCAGACCAATGAACCCTTCTGAGCCTCAATTGTCCTAATCTGTAAAATGGAGATGAAAGCTCTCCTTCACAAGGCTGTTGTGAAGATCAGTATGCGTGGAAAGTATCATACAAACTTTAAAGTGTCATGTGGGTCAGATGATCATGGCAATGATGGTGATAATGCTCTAAAAGTCAGAACCCACTATTGGAATATGAATGTGGGTCCCTTTCTGAATATCAATCAGTTGATCTTCCATAGGTACAAGTTGTATGAATGGTGTAGAATAAGAGTTTGGAGAGAAGGCCTTAAACAGAATATTTCTGGTACTGTGCCATCCCATATATATGAATCCAAGAGTGTCCTCTTGAAAAGTGATTTCCCCAGGCTTGCTATGTACACATTAAGTCCAATACTCTTGGTTCAGAGGACATCAGCAAAAAATGTTTGCAAGAGTTTGAGTAACTGTCCAAATGGTCCTTCATCAAAAATCCTCTGTTTTTTCCCTAGTATGCATAATGAACTCATCTGGGGATCACATGGAACTTGTCTTCCATCTGGAATACCCTCCTTCCCCTTCCTCAATTTGCTTTTAAACAGTATTTATCAGACAGACACTTAATAAAGTGTTAGTGACACCAAATTATATCCAAATGACTCAACTCTTGGTCAGAATCTAACAAAAAGGTTGTTGTCTTGAGTTTAATTCAGGCCTCCCTTCAAAGATATACTCCAAGCTATCAGCCTTCATTACAAAGAAAACTTTGCAGCCCTGGGTGAAAAGTATATGGTATATGCCTGCATGACAGGTAGACTAGGCTGACCTCTCTTTTAAAATATCATGCAGGCATTAAAACAAAACACAAATGAGATTTTTTCAATAATTTTTTCTTCTCTAACATTGTCATACTTTGGGCTCAATTTCCCTACAAATTCCTTTCACTTTTCATTTATAAAACAGAATTTGTATAAAACAGAACAAAAATCTTGGGACTTTTTGGTAATTATACTGCAGCTAAGGAAGCAAAATGCCATTGTCTTCTCTTATAAACATATAAAACGGTGATGTGTGGACAGAGACAGCTCATGCATAAATAAATATACCCACAGTCGGGTGTATTTGTGCACTTATTACTGTGATGTAAATAGCCTCACAAATGCTGCGTTAAAAAAAGATCAGAAGAACAAAAAGAAAATTTAAAAGCCCCATTCCTATACCTAGAATGCATCAGTGTAATATTACCAAGTACAAGACTGAGGACTTCAACCTATCAGAACTGTAACTACTGCCCAATGAAATCCCAATGGGAACACAGCAGGGAGGGCATAAAATGAAGCTCTGGAAGTATTCAAATTAATTGGAAACAGAGTCCAGTTTGTTGGGAGCTCAGTTTCCAAGAATGCCTTTCCACAATTCAGCAAGTTTATAGCTCCTTCGAAGCTTGGCAAGTGCCCCTTCACTGATGAGAAGTTATCCCCTTCAAAATATGGAAAGTCACTGGGTGATACAAAAACTACATCTCAATAGCAAAGCACAGATGTTTCCACTAAAATAGCGCTGTTTCAACCCAGGCTAAGAAAGGCAGCTCAGACCCCTGGTAAGAGTCTGAAAAGGGGGGAAAGGGCACATGTCCTGGATGTATTTATTGCTGTGTTGGTCACTAAAAAGGAATTTGGCTTCCTACCCTACCATAGTATTGAGATATTGCCTGGGTCGACCATAAGCCAAAACAAAAAGCTGATTGAATCAGTTCTGTCAAAGAGATGGTCCATTATGCAGTGGCATTGCAGCCACCAAGAGACCCTGGCTGTCGGGCTGCATTTGTGAGTTTTCTTTAATTGGTTGTGTTTGGACTTTTGAAGAATGAAAAGTTCGAAGCCTACGATGCAAGAAAAGGAGATAGTTGAGTAGCTTGTGAAAATGCAAGAGAAGGGAATTTGATATGTAGCAAACAGTTGCCCTGAGGCTTGCTGACCCTCTTACTGAAGAGTCAACCTGCAAGAGGGCAACAGCTCAAATCAACATTTTCCTGTCAATAACTCTGCAATTCCCCAATGCAAGGATGGCCAGGGCAGATACTGCTGCACCATCTTAATCTTTCTAATGGCGTTTTATTTATGGAGCATTTTTCTTGCACTATCTTCTCCAGTCTGCGTCTATGAAAGACTATACTAATTATGAAATTAATTCAATGTTGGGTTTTTGTACTAATGTTTGTCAAGATGTGGGTATTGCCTCTATCTCATTCTTAAGGTAAATGTTATCATTCCCATATTCTATATGGAGTGCAGAGAATCCAAAACACAGAGGAATTAAGTGATTGATTAAAGCTCTGGATAGAATTGCTAGGACAAAAAAAAAGAGTTGACTTTCTTAGGAGAGGGATTCATTCTGTAGAAGATAATTCACCTAAGACAATGAAAACTTCTGGAAGAGGGGGTCAATTTTAGTTTGAGTCCTTATTTTGCCAACATTGAGCGTAATGCCTTGAAAATAATAATAGGAGGCATTCAAAGAATGTTTCTTGAATTTCATAAGCAGCTGGGTAGTATAAGAGAAAGAACATTAGATCCCAAGTTGGTGCTCCTGTCATTGAAAGCCAGCTTTGTGTAATACTGGGCAAGTCACTTTCGAATCTTGAGACCTTAGCGGACTCACACAGAGGGAGAGATAGACGGAACGATTCCTAAGGTCTTGTCTGGGTCTGGGTTCAGAGACACCATCTATTAGAAACAGTGAGGCAGAGGGGATTGAGCTTTGGGCTTGAAATTAGAAAGACCTTTCACAATCACAGGATCTTAGGCAAGTAATGTAAGTATTCTGTGACTCTGTTTCCGCATTTGTAAATAATACCACCTACCTCAGTGGGTTGTTGGAGGAATAGAATGTAATGATGTATATACGATGCTCTACAGACCTTAAAGTGCTACATAAATGCTAGTTATTGATTATTACTGTTGTTATTATTATTTATTCTGTGACCTTCCATTGATATATTAAGCATGGAGGCATAAACCAAGCACTACAGTGGGTGTCAGGCACATCTGGTTTCAGAGCCCATTGCTGTCACTTACTTGGGTGACTGTGAGCATGTCAATAAAGCTCGTTGGTTCTGAATTTTCTCATCTATAAATGGGGATAATAATACCTGTATTATGATCTTCTTGGTTGTTGGGAAGCACAAATGAAATAATTTATTTCAAATCAAACATTTCTTACTCACATACTCTACGCCAGGTACAAAGTTATGGTGCTTGGAAGACAAAAATAAAATTATTCCTCCCTTCGAGGGACTTAAACTCCCTTAGATCAGAGGTGTCAAACATGGCGCCCACAGCCACACTGCGGCCACAACACTCCAGAGTGCCAACTGAAAAGTGGATTAAAATATAATTGGGAAATATTTAACACCAAAAAAAAATATAAGAAAATACAGATAATGTTAATATGTGGTTTTCTAAGTCAACTGGCACTCTGCAGGGATCCTTATTTATGCTTTAATGGTTCCCATTTCTATTTGATTTTGACATCACCGCAACAGAGGAAACAATTGGAACACAATGAAATAAATAGGAATACAGTCATTTCAAGAAGGAAAGTGATTCCTTTTTTTCTGGAGCATATAAATTGCTTTACAAATTTTAGAGGTCTATATAAAAAGCTGGTTATTCTGATCACAGCCACATGCTCACAAGTTAGACATCTCCGTTTAATTTAAATTATTTTTATTATTATTAAAATGACACCTGAGTTGCCCCCAAGCGGTAAGAAAAGGGAGCAGTTTCTTTGGCCTCAGGATTGAGGATACATTCTCCAGATTCAGCTGAAGAGAATCTCCGAGGGAAATGGGTAATTTAAGGAAGAAAGAATCTCTGCTAGGGTCAAGTCTCAATTATCTGGCTGGATTGTCTTCCACTTGATTAACTAAATCATTGTCGCTGCTGTTGTTGTTGTTAATAAGAATACTCTTTACAAACAGGAATAAGAAGGCTAGTTGAAAGAGAAGGTCTTATGAAATACAATTGCTTCCCATTCCCAGGGAACACATGCAACCTGAAGAAACTCAGGATGGAAGAAAGCAGCCCAACTCTGCTTAAAGCTTTTCTTTTACATCAGTCTGAGCAGGCTGCCCACACTTAGGGCATTTTGGGTGCTCAGCATGGATGGGTAAGTCAGGTAACTTTCCTGAGTGAGATCTTTAGGACGTGGTTTCATTATTTGATATCAAGCACTTTAAATTCAGAAACCATCTGAAAAAATATATATCCAAACATTCATGTGAAAATATATTCCAAAGCTTATCAAATCCAAATTACATTTGGATTATCTTCTGGGATGGATTATTTTTACTACTGCCATACTCATTTGCAAAGGTAATCAAGGGTGGATAGAATAATATGACATTTTCTTGCCTGTATGCTAGAGACCTGAATGATCTCTTTGATGGGAATTCAAATATTCTTTAGGAAAATATTTATGCTGGTGATATTTTCCCTTTAAAAAATGACATATGAAATAGTGTATCAAAAAACTTGTTAGGTATGGCAAACTGTCTATATGTACATAGATGTAATTCATTCTATTTTTATGTGAAAATTTCTCTATCCTCTCACTAATAACTAGCAGTATGCAATATTCCCAGACCTCCCAGACAAGCTTTTATGAGCTTTGTCAATACATTTCCAGCTCCAAAGTGTTCCCAGACAAATTAGTTTGGGAAATCATTTCAGGCTGTGTTTCAAAAACAGGTGTGATATAATGACACTCCAGGGTTTTAAGGGGCCCTTAACTTACTAGCTGGATCCATGAGTTCCTTGTCCTTCTCTCAAAAGTAAAAGCCATCCATGTAAGCTACAAAATGTGAGAAATCTGCTTTACCAGCTATAAATTTTGATGGGTGACATAAAACTAGATTTGTAATGCCAACCAAGTCTCTAGCAGTCTTATTCCAGAGCAAAAGGAGTAGTCTTGCATCAGGTACCCTTGATCCACCTTTTGTCTTTTATAAAAATGATAGGACTATATCCTTCTCTATACACCAGAGCAAAGATGGATGGTCACATTATTTTTCTTACAATGCCATTTAAATACTTGTTAAGTTGAATTGGACTGAACTAAGGTATTGTGGTTAGTTGTGGCTAAGCAGATTAAGTCCCATCTCTAAGCTAAGATAGAGATAGATAAATGCAGCAAGGCTCTCTGTACATAAAATGGAAAACATGGGGAATTCAATGTGACATTGAGTAACCATTTGGAGAGCTGAGATGTATGTGAGGTCTAGAGATTCATTTCCTAACATTCCCCTAGACATGTAGCCTTAGTCAGCCTAGCTTGAGAAATTCAGCCTACCTTCAGAACCCTAGGGATCCAGAAATGTCCATTGTCCCTAGAGGAAAGAGTGACCATGCTTTTTTCTATCAGAGTCTTTTCTATTTAAAAAACTCTGCCCCAAATACATCCAAGATGAAAAGATATTATTATGGGGAACTGAACCACAGGCTATGTGACTATAAGGAATTTCATTTTGACAAATGTATGGGTGTGGTTACGTAAATGTACATGATATATGTGGATACTAATGATTGTCTTCCTTTAAAACATTCCCTTCAGAAAAAATATACACTTTTCCATAAGAACACAGTCCAAATCCTTCATTTTACAATTGAGGAAACTGAGACCGAGGAAGGTTAAGTCATTTACCAAGATCACACAAGTAGTAACCACCAGAAGTGATATGTGATTACAAGCCAGTCTTCTTTCGACCTGCCCTTGTTATAGCAATGGTGCTTCCATTTCTTCAGTTTTTGGAACTTTTTAAGAATTGCTTTCAGGGTCAATTTAACCACTAATATAAGAAATTCAGTATCATTACTACAGGCAACATAGCCCAGAGCAGGGGTTCTTAACCCTTCTTGTGTCATGGACCAATTTGCCAGTCTGGTAAAGCCTACGGCCACCTGCTCAGAATGCTGAGGATACCATTTTTTTTTAATGCATAAAATTGAATGAATGGCATTTCAAAAGAAATTAATTGTATTAATGTAAAATTATCAATATAATTGATAATTTATATTAATGTAATTGTATTTATGATATTGACTATAATCATTCATATTAATTACAATGTGTGTTATATTGATTAATTATAATAACATATTAATGTATAATTATTCAGGGCAACTAGGCAGTACAGTGGATAGAGTACCAGACCAGGAATCAGGAAGACCTGAATTTAAATAAGACCTCAGATACTTAAGCTAGCTGTGTGAACCTGGACAAATCACTTAACCCTGTTTTCCTGTTTCCTTATCTATAAAATGAGGTAAAGAAGGAAACGGCAAACCATTCCAATATATTTGCTAAGAAAACCCCAAATGGGTTCACAAAGAATCAGACATGACTGAACAATAACAACATAATTATCAAAAAAATTTTGTTTTTTTGGAGGGGGGAAGGTAGGGCAGTTGGGGTTAAGTGACTTGCCCAAGGTCACATGGCTTGAAATGTGTTAAGTGTCTGAGGCTGGATATGAACTCAGGTCCTCCTGGAGTCCAGGGCCAGTGCTCTATTCACTGTACCACCTAGCCACCCGTTATCAAAATATTTTTAAAAGTTAAGTTCATGAACCCCAGGTTAAGATACCCCAACATAAAGGATAGAATGCCAGGCTTAGAGTCAAGAAAGCCAGGGTTCATCTCTGAAACATTCTAGATGTGTTGATTATGGTAAGGACTCTGAGCTTCAGTTTTCCCACCGAAAAAAATTAGGATAATAACGTCTGTAGTAACTACCTCACAGGGCTATTGTAAGGGTCAAATGAGATGTATATATAAAGCACTTTGCAAACATTAGAATGTTGCTAAAAGCAAGCTGTCATCTTATAATCAACTTTCACCCATGACCCACAAAGCATAGCATTCAATTAAAAAAAACACTTATTAACATGTTCTATATTCTAGGTGCTAGCATACAAAGACACAAATGAAGTATCCCCAATGATTCACATTGAATGTATGAATACTGGGCTTATATCACTGGGCTGCAGAGGGAGAACAGTACAAACAATGTAACTGCAAGAGGGAAAACAACCCAACAGTGGTAGATCTGGAAAAATTTTACCTAGGAGGTTGGCAGTGCCAGAGCTAAGTTTTGAAGGAAGCTCAGGCTCCATTGAGGACAGCGGCAAGTTCATTCCAGACATTGGAGACCACTTGTGTATATTACATGGTATGATTTCCCACATCATTTGGAAAAATTGACTCCAAATGACTTTGTTTCAAAAAATCAAATTCTTCCCCTCAAAGGTCTGTCACCACGAGGACACTTGGATTACTCAGTACCATTATACAGACTCTTAAGACCATTTCCAAAGAAGGTTTCCAAAACTGTTTGGACCATTGTAGATCGTCTATGTAACCAAACCAATTGCTATGAAGGCCAGCATTAGAAGCTCAGATATATTACCTTTTTAAAAATCCATCAATACCACATTTCACTTTTAATTAAATGATATCAAATGACCAGCAGTATTCCCTTCTTTTGTTCCCCAGACTCAGCTCTGAATGACTTTTGGTGATTTCCAAAAATTGAATCCACTCTCAGAAAAAAATAAAATAAAAGATTTGCCACCATTTAAGAATGTACCTTTCCTGTTGGAACCTGGCTTGTTCCTTCTATTTCTTCATGCATTTTTTTTGATTGATGGAGAGTTTTCAGCTATTGATTCACTTATTTATACTGTTTAAAAAACATTATTAAGATGAAGCAATCAAGAAACACTTTGTTTATTCTTCAAGAAGTGGAAATGCACTCACAAAAAGGATTGGATATCTAGCCAGCATTTTCTTGTTTAAATTTCCAGTCCTTTCTTGTTCTCTGATTCAGTTTGGATTTTTTTTTTTTTGCCACAAACCACTTTGGTAAAACAGTTCTCCCCCTCTTCCCACCACTGATGTCTTCAACCTGCCAACGCTCTACCTTCTCCAGCCCTCTTCTCTTCTACTGAGGCCATCTAGAAGACCACGAGAAGCCAGTTCACAAACCACTTGTGGACCACAGTCTATAATTTATGTACTTTGGTTGGGGTAGAGGTGGGCTTTAGAGTAGTTAATAATTAAATCCAGAGGGAAGATGAAAGGTTAACATTTCAGGGAACTGAACAGAAATTGCAATGTTTTTATTCAATCAACTGATTGCAGCAGATAAATTCTTAAGAGATTCCTTCACCCTGCAACATAGCCCCATTTCCTTGCTCAACCTCCTTGAGGGAAGCATTAGGTCTGAAATTAAAACAGGTTCTATGAAGGTAGCACATTCTTTGAACAATCAGAGATCTGTAATGATCTTGACAGGTCACAAAACTTCTCACTCTTTCTTCTGTCAAGAGGATACCTGAAGAGAAGCAAATAGCTATCCATTGAGAAACCTAAGTTAACAGATCTCTCCAGTGTGCAAGGATTGGGGGTGGGTGAAGTACCCAAAAAAAAAAAGGGACTAAATTCTAGAGCTTTCGAGTCATTTGCCCGAGGTCACACAGCATGTTTGTTAATAGTGAAGCCCGGTCATGAATATCAGCTGATAGAAATTCTGGAAACAGAGCAACTTCAATGCAGTTTCTGCATTTTCATCCCCAGCATTCATATTTAATTCTGAATGTAGTGAATTAACCAAAATTAATTGCAGAGGAATATATGTGTATGTATACTGCTCATTCTCTATGTATGTGTTTTATATGCATATGCTTGTGCGTAAATATATACACATACACATATATAAGTGAATGTATATATACATATGCGTATATGTATGCATGCATATATACAGTCATTATTGCCATGTGTCAGAGTAGGAAAAATAAATTTTAAATAAGGCTAATTTTTAAGGCTTATTGAAAGGCATTCATTGATAGTACCAAAGTTCTTTTTGTTCAAACCACAAAAAAAGGAAAAAAAATATTTTTATAGTCATCCTCAAGTAAAAGAGAAAACTATCAAGGCATAGAAGTTTAACTTGTCACAATTAAAGGCATATAGGAATATCATTAGAGCAAACATCCCTTTATTAAACCTATAATACTTATCCTGTCCTGCAGAGTAATGCCAATTACATTTTACACATTTTTTTAAAAAAATGTTAAATAATATTACCTAAAGTCTCTTGTATTACCTTCAAGGTAACTGTTTTCATAGATGTATTAACTTCTGCTTTTCTAATTAACTGGGAAATACTTCTGCACACTAGTTTACATCAAATTACTACCCCCTTAAAAAGATGGAATTCTCCTGAGAAAAATAATTCCTTCCCAATGTCATAGAACTGAGAGATATGAAAATACTGATTTCACCAAACTCTTCAGTGGGCAGAACTTTTTTTTAGAATGAAAATGGAATACTTTTTATGGCAGAATTATAATCTTAGGTAGTTTTTATTTTAATTGAAAGTCTTATATAGAACTTTATATAATGATCAATAAGACAGGGTTTTTTTAAATTCTGTGCAGAAGTTCTATAATCTAGAGCAATAATTATTATGCTCATTTTACAAATGAGAATTTTAGAAGCCCAGAATCACTTGTCAAAGGCTTCACCATCAATTAATGGTGATAGGTATGGTTAAATGGGTTTGCCCATTTGTTGCTAACCTCTACTACAACTAGAAGACTGAAGGGGAAAAAAAGTTCCAGATCAATTGGTGAGACAAAGTACAATTTGGAACATATATGATCCTGGAATGGAATACAGAATTCTAATATTAGGGGAGCCACCGCATGGCCTTATGCTAATTTAACACAGATTCCTCCTGTCCAACTATACATATAACAATTGAGGCTTATACAAAGACAGTGCTGGTTAGATGGAAAAGTCTTATACAACAAACACTATGATATTTATTTACTCAATAATCATTTCTTAGACACCTGTTATGTCCAAAGCACTATATATATATAAGCGATGGAGATACAATATAAGATGAAAAAAGAGTCCAGAATTTACATTTACTGGGGGGACATGACGTTTGCACAAATAACTAACCACAAGATAGTTTGAAGTGGGAGAAAACACTAACACATTTGGCAGATCAGGTTGTTTTCCTTAGAAGGTAGCACTTGATTTAAACCTTGAAGGAGTCTAAGTATTCTAAGAGGAAGGGAGGAAAAAGGAATAATGCATCATCATCATCATCATTGATAAAGGGTCTTGGAAATTGGTTTGAATATATACTATGTATGTGGTATATTCAGGAAGTTTTAAAATTTTAATCATTAATGTTACCTTGTTTTATTTGAATTTGTTCCTTTAAAAAACTTAAGCAGATAAAAAAAAAATTCAGTTGAGGACTCCAGGGAATCAGCTTGCAGTTGCAGAGGCTTTCCTCTATAAGATCCAAGCGTGGGTGCATTGTTTCCATAACCCACTTCTGCTGCATGATAGCAAGCCAACAGGCAAGATCGTAAGATTGTGAGGAAGCCATCTCGGTGCTGTTCCTATCCTAGAATGGTATGGAGACAGGATAAGTACCCTGTTGATTAATAGCTGCTTTGCTTCCAATACTGAATTGCTACGACAATCGTATGTTAAAACATAATTATGGCTCACAAGATGAGTTTGTAATTTGGTTAGTCCAAGAATAATGTTTCAGTGAACATTGTATAAAACAGTCTGTGATGTGTGTTAAGGAGCTATTTTCAATTAAAGTCTTGTTTGGAGACTATGTCGATTATTAAAACACTGATTTCAGGAAGCCCAGAGGGACAACAGACTTGTGACATGTTTCTAAACCAAAGATATCCAGATTTCTCATTCTCATACCCACTAGGCATTCTCACAGACACATTCACAGTATAGGTTATATCTTTGATCTGGGATGTCTTAGGAGGAGGAAGAAGGTCATTAGAGGGAGAGCATTCTGTTCAAAAACAGATAAAAGCATACCTTTTTTAAAAAGGTACAAACAGAAAACTCCAAAGTGAATGAGAATGCCTAAAATTACAAGATACTGAGAGAGAAAAAATATTGGGAGATAGGGTCCAGGAAGAAGGAAGGCATATGTTTCAAACAGAGTCGTCTGAGTATACTCTGCCATTCACAGAATCAGAGGGAATAGAGCTGGAAGACCTCGGCTGGAAAACCTGGGTAGGTAATCTAGATTTGCCATTTATAAACTGTGTGGCCTGTCACTCATTTCTCCGAGGCCTCAATTTCCTTTGTAAAGATAGGGTACTGAACAAATCCTACCATCTCCAGTCTTTCCATTACACTGAGAGTACTTGAAGTCAGAAATGCAAGTCAACAAGCATTACCAGGCACTATGTTATGTAGTAGGGATACAAAGACAGGCCAAAACACTGCCCCTGCCTTCAAAGAGATCACAGTCAGACCTCTATTGTCCACAGAATCAAGGTGCAATTTAACCCTTAACCTTGTTGGCCTCACTTTACCCATTCTTCCCAAGCCTTGAGAAAGGCACTCAGTTTTCCAGAGCAGACCACAGCTTCCTGTCGTCTCATTCACTGAATTACAACCCCGATGTCACCCACCCTCCATACCCCATTGCAATATGTACATGAATAAATATTTTCAATGTAAGCATTTTAAAGAGTTTGATAAAGCCTTTCTAGTGAAGAGGAAGGGAGGAAGAAGGGGCGAGGAGGAGGAGGAGGAGTGGGAGGAGGAGGAGGAGGAAGAGGAGAAGGAGAAGAAGGAGAAGAAAAAGGAGGAGGAGGAGGAAGAGAAGAAGAGGAAGAAGAAGATAGAGATAACCTGCAAACAACTATGTACAAACAAGATAAAGATCAAATTAGAGGTAACCAGAGGCAAAAGACTAGCAGTAAGGGGTAGGTGAAGTGATGCGAGAAAAGAGAACTAAAATGTATGATTTTAGGGAGATTTGAAGGAAACAAAAAGCAGAGGTGGGAGGTGATGTAAGGGTAACAGTCACTGAAAATACAGTTTCAGAAGACTGAAGTATAATGAATAGATCACTTCACTTGGAGATCAGAAAGAAAGGGGATGAAATCTTGCCTATAACCCTTAGTAGCTATGTGGTCACGAGCAAACATCTTCTCTAAGCCTCAGTTTCCTCTTCTGAAAAAAGTTTAACAGTTATCTATAAACACCTCGCAAGGTTGCTGTGAGGCTCAAAAAAGATAACGTATGTAAAACACTTCATGAACTTTAGATTGCCATATAAATGTCAGTTCACAGAATAGAGATTTAGATGCTCAAGGGGCCTTAGAGGTCATCTAGCATAACTTACTCATTTTACAGATGAGGAAACAGATTCCTAGAGAAGCTAATTGATTCACCCAAGGTCATAAAAGTAATAACTTGCAGACCTAGAATTCAAACTCAGATCCTCCAGCTTCAAAGGCAATATTTTCTGCCCACTGAGACACACTGCTCTCATCCTATTACAATAATTAATTTCAAACAGTTATGGCAAAATCTACATACATAAAAAGTTATATTTTCATGTATTTCATATAGAAATAATAACTTTAGTATTAAGTGGAGAAACAGTTATGATCTCTGCTTTGTGCACTATAAACACCATTAATCATAAGAGAAAATACCTTTCCCAACTATCTCTCTGTGGTATAAGCTACTACAGACCCGAATTTTCTGGTATTTGTTAATTTTGTTAGCCTATTTTAGGTCTGCTGGGTCCTTCCTGTGAACTAGTTAGAATGAATATAAAGATTCCAAACTTTAACTCTGAGGTCTACATTATCCATTAGGAATAAAGGGAACTAAAAACCTCAATAAAAATATGAAACTTCATCATTATCCTAGGGCAAATTCAAGTTCTTCTCATATTATCCATTGTTCTTGAGATTTATTTTTCTTGACTTTAAATACATACATACATACATACATACACACACACACATATATATATATATATGTATGCATGTATTATTCTTTATTTGGCATTTATTTTTTAAATGTTGAGTCCAAATTTTCTCCCTCTCTCTAATCCTCCCCCAACTCACTGAGAAGACAAGCAATATGCTATCAATTATATATGTGAAGTCATGCAAAACATATTTCAATATTAGCCATGTCATCAAGAAAACAAGAAAAATAAAGTGGAAAAAAGTGTACCTCAGTCTGCACTCAGTTTATCAGTTCTCTCTCACTGTATGTAGATATCATTTTTCATTGTGAATCCTTTCAAATTGTTTTGTACTGATTAGAGCAGTTAAGTCTTTCACAGTTGATCATCATTACAATATTGCTGTTACTGTGTACAGTACAATGTTCCCCTGGTTCTGTTCACATCATTTTCATATATATCTTCCTAGGATTCTCTGAAGTCATTTTGCTTGTCATTTCTTATAGAACAATAGTATTTCCTCACAATCATATAACACAACTTGATCAATCAATCCCCAATTGATGAGCCTCCTCTCAGTTTCCAATTCTTTGCCACCAGAAAAAAAAGCTGCTATCAATATTTTGTACATATAGGTCTTGTTCCTTTTTCTTTGATCTCTTTGGGATATAGACCTAGTAGTGGTACTGCGAGTCAAAGAGTATACACAGTTTTCTAGCCCTTCCAGCACGTTTCCAAATTATTCTCCAGAATGGTTAGACCAGTTCACAGCTCCACTAACAGTACATTAGTGTCCCTATTTTTCCCATATTCCATCCTGCATTTTTTATTTTCCCATTCTTTCATTTTAGCCAACCTGATATAGGTGTGTGGTGGTACCTGAGAATTGTTTTGGTTTGTATTTCTCTATTCAGTAATGATTTAGAGCATTTTTATATGACTAGAGATAGCTCTGATTTCATCTTCTGAAAACTGTCTGTTCATATCCTTTGACTATTTATCAATTGGGGAATGGCTCTTGTTTTTATCATTTGACTCAGTTCCCTATATATCTGAGAAATGAGGCCTTTATCAGAGTATCTTGCTATAAAAAAAAGAATGTTTCTTCCCCCCACCCCCATCCAGTTTCCTGTTTTACTTCTAATTTTGGCTGCATTGGTTTGGCTTGTGCAAAAACATTTTAATTTTGTGTAATCAAAATGATCCATTTTACTTCCCATGATCCTCTTTGTCTCTTATTTGGTCATAAACTTTTTTCTCATCCATAGATCTGACAGTTAAATGTTTCTACACTCCCCTAATTTGCTTATGTTTCTTGACTTTTTAAAAAAAATAGGTTTCTGTGAAATCATACATTTTCAGAGGATATAGAATGTTGTCAGGGAATCCAAGCAAAGGAAAAAATACAAGTTTTGTTTTGTTTATCCTCATCTACAGTCACTTATTTAAGGAAGAAATCACTAGCCAAGAGAAAATAAGTCCTTTCTTACAGTGGGTCTTTCAGCACTCTCTCCATAAGGGTCTCACAAACTCACAAAATTAAAGAAACAGAAAAGACTCTAATAGATCACCTAACCAGGGGTAGGGAACCTGTGGCCTCAAGGCCACAGGCAGCCTTCTAGATCCTTGGGTGCAACCTTTTGACTTAGTCCAAGTTTTACAGAATAAATCTTTTTATTAAAGGGATTTGTCCTATGAAGTTTGGATTCAGTCAAAGGGCCACACTTGAGCACCTAAAGGGCCATATGTGGCCTCGAGGTTTCATATTCCCCACTCATGAATTCTAGCCCAATTTCCGTTTCTTTTCTTTTTTTTTTTAACAAAAGAGAAAACTGAGACTAAGAGTGGGAAAGTGGTTTGCCTAAGGTCACACAGCTCTGTGAGTGGTGGAGCCAGGACTAGAACCCAGACATCCTGAGTTTGAGTTGAGGCCAGTATTCTTTTCACCTAATGATTCATTAAAAAAATGGATCTGGATTTGCTTCTAGGTGATGACATGATTTATTTCTCTAAGAGGTTCTAAAGTTACACATTCTAAATCATGGTTTTTTGCTTTAATAAATGAGATTGAAATGTTGGGGATCAAGTGACAGGTTCAGTTTATAGCAAGACGATGTATAGGACTTTAACATTCTGAAAGCAATCATTTTGCACAACGATTTATCCTTCCTTTGCCAACGTACAGTCTTACATTCCCCTCACCCTAGTTTGTGCCCCTAGCTTCTGACTTGGAAAGCATTGTTGCTGGCACAACATAAAACTCTGCAGGGGTTCACAATAAAAGTTACTTAAGTCAAGCCAACAGGAAGCCTTGGTTCTTCTCAGGAAAATCCATTCATCCAAGAAACATTACTTAGTTCCTTTCATGTATACAGCTAACTAAACTGTACCCTAAAGAGATCTAAAAAAGAGAAAAAGGACCCACATGTACAAAAATATTAAATTGTTCTTTTTGTGGAGGCAAATAATTGAAAGCTAAGGGAGCATCCAAGCAATTAGACAAATTATGGTAGATTAATCTAATAAAATACTACTGTGCTATAAAAAATAATGAGATGGATGGTTTCAGAGAAACCTAGGAAGAATTTATATGAACTGATTCAGAGGGAAGTGAGCTGGACCAGAAGACCAGTTTATACTTTAACAATACTGCAAAAATTAGCAACTCTGAAAGACTTAAGAACTCTGATCAATGCAATGACCAACCAGGACTCCAAATGAATGATGATGGAGAATGTAAATCACTTCCTGACAGAGGGGTGATGGATGAAATATGGTGAATGAACCTCACACTTTTTTACATGCTCAATGCAGGAAATCAATTTTCCTAACTATGAATATTTGTCACAAGGGTTTTATTTTTCTTTGTTGTTTCATGGGTAAGAGACACTAAATGCTTATTAAATGAAAAACATTTCAATTTTAAAAAGTATTTTCTCCAGTGCCAAACACTGGGGATACAAAAAATGGAAAATAATACAAAACCTGTCATCAGGGGTTTTACATTTAATGGGAGAGGAGGTTCAGGTGTATGTGAAAATAATCCCAATACAAGGTAAGATATAATAGGGATCGAGGAGAGTTCAAAAAAAAAAAAGGCAGTCTAAGAAAATATGAAGACAGAGTAATCAATTTCAGTTGACGAGCGAGGGCAAACCAGGAAGCATCACTCATGGAGTCATCTAAGCTGTCCTTGAAAGAAAACAAAGATCTGAAAAGACAGAAGCACATAATGAGTGCATGAAAGTAAGGGATGATAGTCTAAGAGAGGAGAAGATGATCAGATGATCATTGATCCTGAACTGCAAGGGATCTCAGAGGCCATCTACATCTGGTCCAAACCCATCTTTTTACAGATGAGGAAAATAAATCCTATTAGAGTTAAATGATTTGTCCACAGTCATACAGGAAGGACATGTCAGGGGCATGATTTAAATCTAGGTCCTCTGACTCCAACACCAGTGCTCTTCACACACTATTACCATGCTGTTATCAGGGAACAATTTAGGAGTTCATTTTACAAATCCAGGGAGGTGAGTTAGAGTCAGATTTTGGAAAGTCTTAAATGTTTGACATTTGTAGTCCAACCTGGAGGCAATAGAAAGTCATAGGGAGGCTTTTATATTAGGAAGATTATTCCAGCAGCTGAGTGATGTGTTGAGGAGAGGAAATGACTAAAAATAGAGACCAATTGGGAGGTTGTTATCATAATCCAGAGAACAGACAATGAGGGCTCACATCAGTATAATACCAAGGTGAGTTGAGCCATGATACAGAATACTATGGAGGTAGAATTGACACAATTCAGTAATGGCTTTGAGCGTGGGTGGTGAATGGGAACAGTGAAGATGACTTCAAGGTTTCAGGCTGGGTAACTGAAAGGATGGTGGTGCCATAAATACAACACAGGCAAACAACAACAGAATGGGAAGCTGGAAGGAGGGATAAACTTGGGTGTAGGGGAAATAGATGATGAGATCAGTTTGGGATGTATGTAATTTGAGGTGATGATGGAACATCCAGGTGAATAGCCTAAGGCAGTGAGAAATGTCTCATGAAGCATAAATTGGGGTGGTTGGTCATTCAGGGTCAGAAGACATTTCAGTACCTACACAAATTGGGTGGTAACAGTCCACATCTTGAAGGAAGAGAGACTTTTCCCCCTCTGTCAGATGCTACAATACCAAAGAGGACACAGAACTCAAGAGGAAATGATTCATGAAGGACCCAGGAAGGGAATATCTAGGATTTTGTTCTTCCACTGAGTATCATCAGTAAAGGGCAAAGAGAGACTTGGAGCCATCGCATTTCAAATACTCAGATGGATTTATGATCTCATTAATGGATTTCTTCCAGAGATGCGGACAGCATCCAATCCATGCCTGTCTATCCTGGGTAACTTCTGTACTCCGTTATGGTCCCCACAAGAGATCCATTTGATGTGTTGAGGACCTTGCTAACTTTCTCCTAATATCATGAGGCTACCAATGAAGCCTGATATGCATACCGCGGTTATCTTCCAATTGTGTTGTATAATCAGCCCATTTTATTTTTCACTTATATGTCTTTAAAGGTATCCTCACTATTTCTCCATCAAATTTAGTTTTAATGTATCAAAGCCTGCTTGGATCTACCACTGCACTTCTCATTGGGTAATCCTCCAATTTGATTCCTTCCTCTTCCTCTCCCTCCCTCCATCTGTCCATCCCTCAGTCCCTCCTTCTGTCTCTATCTCAGTCCCTATCTCTCTGTCTCTCTCTCTCTCCTTCCTTCTCTCTTTCTCTTATTCATTTTACATACAATTGAGTTGTCAAAATAATCTCCCTAATACAAAGGTACTACTGCCCTGCTCTAAATACTTCAGTGATTCCACACTGTCTTTAGGGAAACTGCAAACTCCTAAGGTTGACTAAGGCCCTACTTCATTGTATAGTTCAATGTCACTCCCTTACAACCACTCTATAGCCCATCTAAATTGAATTCTTATGTGAGAAGAATAGTCCACATTCATTAAATTTTCTCTCCAGGAAAAATCTTCTAAGAGAAAGGGATCCTCAGATCAGTCTGGAAGGATCAATGGCCATTAGGTGAAGTGAAATCATGCCAGACGTTGAGATGGGTTAGAGAAATTTATTTATGTTGAATGTAATTTGCATAAAACAGCAGACCAGTTTGGGGCTCCCAAAATTCCAATTGACAAGACAGGAGAGCACAGTTCAAGTTCAGTCCATTAAATGGGTATGCATATGGGGGATCCCTTTCCCCCAGAAGATGACTTTGGAAACTTTGAAGGATCTGAGGACTTAGACTTCTCACTGGCATCCTACCAAAGTCCAGGGATAGCAGCAGCTGGCAACAGCATTTTCACTGAGAACCAAGGACAAAGTAGCCATTGAGGAAAGGAAGATTCTAGAATTTGGAGCCAGCACAGAGCTATGACATACTTAAGGGGAACATCATTAGTATCCCACAAAGAAAAGAATTTTGAGCAACTGGTAGCTACAAATTCCAGCTTTGGTATATGTGTACTTTAAACTTGAGTCTACTTTCCCCTGAATTCTGTATGTACTGATGGGAGGATGTTGTGGACTTTGGGGGGTTTGTTTTATATGACCTATTCTTACTATATCAATTTAGTAAATACCTCTTTCTAAAAACTAATTAAATCTAGTTGATTAACTATTATCAAGAGATAATCAATGGGGGAATACTGGTGGTAGCTTGTGAGCATGAAGCCACCAAGATATCCTCTCAGCCTCTGTGGGACTCTACCTTGGAACCTGAAATGGGATGTAATAGTTATTCTACAGGGGCCCAACCTCCTAGTGTTGTTTGGGAGAAGAGCTCCAGAGCCTCTGGTACTTGAGGAAAAACTTACTAACAAAGAGAACTCTACAACAATGGAATGGGTGACCCAAGAAAGGATCAGGCTCAATGAAATCTTCGAACAAAGGCTAGATAACCTTCTGCATATGGTTTTGAGGGGATATTTGGTTAGCTGTGGGTTTGATTAAAAGGCTTTCTAATATTCTGTGAAGGTCCTTGAAAATACACATTATTAATATATATGTACACATACATATAAGGTATCATTTTGATATTTTCTCTTACTGCTAATATGAGAAAGCATTTTCTTAAAAGCAGAGATTTCTGTTCATTAATTATAACAGTGAAAGTGCCTGCATGATGAATGTTGAAAGGGTTTATAACTTAGACATTAAGATTTGCTTGGGGCCAAAACTTACTGCAGATGTTATCAGTAGGAGAAAAATATTAAAATTAAAAATGGTTTCAAATGGGCTTTTTTTTTGTACTAAGAAAAACAGCATTCTGGCCAGTTTCCCATGCTCTTTTGTACTCCAATAATGAGAAGAAAGAGTAATTTGAAATGTGCCCTTGGATATTCATATTTAGCTTTTTATGTATAAGTAGTAGAAGAGAGCTTTGTGATTTTAAACTATAAAATAAGGCTAATAGAGTTTAATTGGGAGGATGTCTTCCATCTTAAGTTCTCAAAGGACACCACAAATGTTACTACTGTTCTTATCAATTGATCAGAATGAGCCCTGATCTCACTTTACAGTATTAGAAACTTAAATCCAAAAAGAAAAGCATCTGTGGTCCCAGGAGACTAGAGCAAACCAGGACTAGAACCCTTGATCTCTTCGGGTCCCAAGCCAAAGTTTTGCCTCAAATGAACACCAGTCTACATACTGCATAAACCTATAGTCTGTGGTCACAGAAATCTCCCATTGCCCTTAGAATGTTTGGCTGCCCTTTGCTATCTGGGGGAATTTCATATTTGAACAGCTGAGTAATAAACACCAAGAAGCAATTACTGCACTTGCCTTTAGGAAAGCTTTTATAGCCCTGCCCTTTATAAAGTCACCCTACAAATCAGAAGACCTACTGGCCTACATTTTCAAACTGTCAAGATACCAGGTTCAATTTTATTGGCTCTTCCCTAATTTAGAGGAGGAATAGGAGGTAGAAAGGACCTTAGTCCAAATCCTACATTTTTTGGATGAGTAACTGAAGCCTGAGAGATTCAGAGACATGCCCAAGGTCACAAGACTAGTAAATGTTGGTGACAAAACTATAAGACTATAAGTCCTGTGACTATGACTATAGAACTCATGTCATATCTCTTCAAATTCCTCCTCCCATGAAAACCTCTCCCAATATTCCTCAAGCATGAGTTTTATGATAGAAACACCAATCAGATGACGGCAACTCAAACCATCAAGATTCCACTCTCCATCAACAGTATTTTGGTCAATTGGGATGAAGGATGCAATGGCTGTGGCCAAGAAAGTCCCACATAGTCTTTTTTCCTTTAACAGCTTCTAGGTAACCCTGCCTCTGCTCCACTATGATTGGTAAGGAGATGTTCTTAATTAAAATATACTGTTTGCTGCCTCCATCTCTCTTTCTAATGTTCAATGATAGCTGCTGTAGCCTTCTGCAGAAATGGCTGTGTTATATTTGTCATGAAAAGCAGGTAAAATCTTGTCTTTTCCTGAAAAAAGAATTTATTTTTGTAACATTTCTTCTTACCTTTATGACAATCTATCCAAGTTGTATTTCCTGTTTCTCCTGTCCTTCACTGCTATAATAATAAATATTATCATTAATACATATTAACACATTAACACATTATTAACACATACAAATATATTTATTTGTATGATATGTTCTAATATATTTAATTATATAATGAATACATCATATAGAATTATCATCATCATCATCATGTAGATAGTGCTTTAACATTTGCAAAGTACTTTACATATATGTCTTGCCTCATTTGATCTTCACAACAATTCTGTCAGGTAGATACTATTATTATTTCCATTTTACAGAAATGAAAACTGAGGCTGAATAATTAAGTGACTTGTCCAAGGTCAAATAGCTTGTAAGCATCTGAGGAGGAATTTGGACTCCAGTGTTTCTGACTCCCAATCCAAATCTTTATCCACATGGCTTATGTAATTAGCAAGCAGAATTTCAAATCAAGGTGCAATTTCCCCTTTCCCACTTTAGACATACTGTTGAAGTAAATTATCCACTCTCCATCCCCAGGGGTTTTCAATGTGCCGAATGCAGTATTTCATAAGACTCTTCTTGTCCTCCCTCTCATTCCTCACAACAGTCACCAGATTGGAAAGAGTATGAAATTTTTTAAAAAGCAAGAAAAGAGATTGTTAACATTCTCATTATTATCAAATCCTAGATGATGTCAGGGAAGAGAAGAAACTTTCTAGCCCCAAGAGCAATAAAGAATATGACATGCCAAGGGGCGGTTTCTCAGTAACCAGATGATCCTTGCCATGAGCCTGCCCATCTCGGCCCTGAACTCACCTTGTAAATGTGAATTATTCTGACTCCACCTGAACCACTAGTCAGCTGCTGCTTTTCCTGTTCCACCTCACTGAAAGTCATCCTATTTACATCCCTCTCTTCTTGATAGTTTGAAAACTTGAAAAATAACAAAAACATTTTCCTCTGAGAGAAATTCATTCCCCACTAGCCCTGGTAAGTTCTTTTCTGCCTTAATATCTTTGTTTCTCACTGTCATTTTGTCAGTTCCAGATGACAAAAAGGATAAATCTGGACAAGTTCAGAGGACTATTGAATAATAAAGCATTTATATTTGCTGACTTCTACTGACTGTCCATTTCTGCCTCAGGGCTAAGATGAATATTTGGTCTCTAATTCAAAGGTTGTTCATCTGCAGTCCACTGAATTTGTTTTATTTTATTTTTTTTAACATTTTGATCACAATATTTAAACATAATTGGTTTCCTTTAGAATTCTTATTCCATTTCTCTTCAAATCTCAGTCTCTCTCATAATGTGCGTGTGTGTGTATGTGTGTGTGTATAAAGCACACACTGGGGCAGCGAGGTGGCGCAGTGAATACAGCAACAGCCCTGGAGTCAAGAGGACCTGAGTTCAAATCCAGCCTCAGACACTTAACACTTACTAGCCATGTGTCCTTGGGCAAGTCACTTAACCCCTGTCCTGCTTTCCTCCCTTCAAAAAAGCAAAAAAAATTAAACACAAAAAAGCATATGTAAGAATAATTTTTTGTTTTTATGGAAACTCTTCATTTATTTCCAGAAAAATTTTTGACTGCCCTATATTTTATGGCAAGAGTAGGAAAGGGTTAAAAACAACAGGCTACTGGAGATTCGGGGTAGGACCAAAACTGCACAGAAACACTACAGGGCTAATAAGGTCACTTGTCCAGCAGCAGAATTTCCATAGCTAAGACCAAAGGAGTGACAACATCTCTTTCAGAAAAGGGAATCGATGTCCAAAAATAAGGGATCCAAGAACAATTATGCAGCACAATGCCACAAGTGATGTGGAAATAATCTCTTAAGAACCACTCAGGCATCCCCTAATGTTAATTTCATAACTCAACCTTTTGCTCATTGGTATATTATCACATTTGTGATTTAAATTTTCAAAACAAAACAATAACAACAGAAACCCCACCCCTCCACATGACAATGCCTGGCCTTCTGTGAAAGGTAGAAACGGAAACCACTGCCAGTACTGGAGATGCTGCATAAATGTTCCTTTTCCTCTGCTTTTATCCCAGGCTAAGCTTGGCTTTAAATGAACGTTAGACGCACCAACAGGTTTAAAATAAATGCAATTAAAGGTGAGCAAGCTGGGTGGACCCGTTGTTTTCAATTCTATACCTGGTGCTGCCCTGAAGCAAGGCAGGATCTAAAAAGACAAGAAACCCCCAAACTCCCACATGGGTTTTCTAAGAGGAAACTGAAAGACCT
Organism: Pseudochirops cupreus; assembly: GCA_028627135.1. Classification (NCBI taxonomy): domain Eukaryota; kingdom Metazoa; phylum Chordata; class Mammalia; order Diprotodontia; family Pseudocheiridae; genus Pseudochirops; species Pseudochirops cupreus. The sequence goes on from CM053581.1 coordinate 132,313,682, forward strand.
ACAGTTTCCCTTATCTGATCCTCTTACCCTAGAGCAGGGAGAGCCTCATGAGCCTTTCAAATACATATCAGCTCCATAAATCTTCATAGTCATCACGGATCAGTACGTACTGGGACCTCACTGTAAAAGGCTGTTCACTGTGGGGTTGCATTCATTGTTAGGCAGACATACTTTGGATGGTGTTGTAGTAGGAAGGAAAACCAAGCCCTGGACTTATAAATTAGAAGCTGTGAGTTCAAAATCTAGCTCTGCTACTTACTAGTTATGTGATTTGGGGACTCTCTGGACCTCAGTTTCCTCACCTGTAAAGGGAGGATAATATCATTTTCCTTACGTACTTCACAGGGTTACTGTAAAGATTAAATAAAATAACGCAAGTGGAAGAATTTTAAAGGCTATATATGTATTATTAATAAAAATATTCCATCCAGAGGGGATCTAATTATTGAGTTATTGAATGTATTTAATTCTATGGCAGGATCCCACCTAAGAATGGTCCCAAAGCATGTGGACCAAGTACAGAATCATAGGGAGGTTCCAGGAGAGCTAAGAATATGATCATGTGGGACATTCCTTTCTGTCACTTAAACAGCAGAAAGGCATACTCAAGACAAACAAGTCTGTATTTATCCCATTCCAGGGACGGAATCTTTATATCTACTCAGAGATTATACTAAACCTCAATTTCTTCAGTTTTTTGGAGGACGTTCCGGATCACTAGGGTTTAGGCCAAGATCAATATATTAATATTAGAAATAGGGTCTTGGCAATGAGTTGAATATCAACAGTCGAACAGAAATAGAAATCCAGTTCAATTCAATAACCATTTGTTAAGTGCTACTATATGCCAGACATGGTGATAAGTGCTGGAAACCAAATGCTGAATCAAGGCAACCCTCAAGTTATATTTTTTTTAAAAAAAGGAGAGAAATCAGAAAGAAGATGGCATGCTCTCTGTCTCTTCACTAGGCACAAAGTTAGTGATGACACATTAAGGTGGCAGAGGAAAGCAAGGGAGAAATTTCAGAAGACTAAAAATGATTTTGATAAGATAGATTTAAGGAAAATTTAACTTGGCACTGCCATACAATTAAATGATTGCTTGATACTCATTCTCTTGGGCCTATGGATCTCAAAGCACTTTGAAGATAACATCTTACTGATCCATACCACATCCATATTAAATAATTATGGCAGATGAAGAGACCTTCAGTAGGGAAACTCAGACACAGAGAATCAAGGCTGCTGGAGCAGTGTGGGATACTGACCAGAGTACTGAATTTGCACTGGCGTCAAATGTGTCTATGATACTTAGTGGTGGAGTCATGGGCAAGTTGATTAGTTTTCCAAACCTCAAAGAACTATAAGGTATAGTCTGCCTTGGTGAAAACATGGAGTATTGAGGAACTCATTGACATGACCTAAGTGTGCCAATTCATGTCTAGGCTAATTTCCATGGTTACTAAAAGGAAATTGGGAAGGAAAGGAAAGGTGTTTGTTTGTGGAAGCCCTATACCCAAAGACCTTTTAGGAAACTATACGCCTTAGGACAAGAGAGCCAGGAAACAGTGGGAAGACCAAACCATGAAGCCAAAAAGCTGCCTTTGGAGTGGAAAAGAAATTGGTGTTTTGTATGGAATTAGCCTCTTTCCCACAATGAAACAGAACCAAGAAAACATCAGCTCCATCTCTTCAATCCTGCAAACAGACCAAATGGAAGAAACTCCTGCCAAGAAATATTCGAGTCAGACTGCCATTCCAGGATAGTCTTGCACCCGTCACAAAACCCTTTCCATTCATTCTTTGGTGCTGCCTCTCCCACCCATGGTAAACTGTAGTCTCAAAGGTTCTTCCTAAAATCTGGGACTTAGTATCCCAGAGAGCACTGCCACACATCTCAAATTTATCATCTGGTACTCTCTGGGTAAAAAAGTAGCATCAAGACCAGAATAGTCTATGGGATCTCAAAATGATATACTCAGACAAGTGACCCTTTATCAATCTGGCTTTCAGACTGGGTGACTGGAAGCTAAATCTCAGGATGAAGGAGCAATTGAAGCTGACTGAGCTTCCCTGAACTGACTTGACCGACAGAGTGATTACACCAGGGATGTCAGTGCAGCCTGGCCTTTAGAGAGCTGGCACCTTCCCTTGCTTCACCCTTGACTTGGTATGAATCAGTCAAATTACACAGCCTCTCTGTACCTCATCTTTCCCTTCTGTCAAAGATGGACAGAGAGGGCTATTTACTCTCCAAGTTAGGCGAATGCTGTGAGTATTAATGAGATAAGCTGTACAAAATGATTTGAATTCCTTGGAAGAAAGGTGCCATATAAATATGAAGCATCATTATTCATCCAGAAAATAATTCTATTTTCCTGACAAGAACGGAGGAAAATACAGAGAAAGGAACATAACTCCAAGGACCCATGTACCTGTCTATAGCTTCTCAAGAAAATAAAATAGATTCACCACCAGGCTCCTTCTTATCAGTTTTCTAAGGGTAAGTGGTTCTAGAGCTAAGGTTGCTCTAGAGCTGAGAATTCCATAATATTTTATATGTCAGCATCACCAAAATTGCTAAGGCTCAGTGGGACCTGGGAATAAGGTTCTATTTCTTTGGCTTTAACCACCCTTCTTTGCTTCCTGTGCAAACTGATGGAAATAGAAAAGTCCCCAATGGAGAACACTAGTTAGTATACCTGCTCTCCATCTCCTTCCTTCAGCAAACTTGTTTTCCTTCAAGGATCTGCCCAGATGCCTCTAAGGAGCATTCTCTGCTTCACCTTGCTAAAAAGTATTCCCTCTCTACTCAAATTTTCCTAAAGAACTTTCTGTGGATCTCTCCTTTACCCCTGCCATTAACCCCATTCACTTATGTGTGCATATAGCATCCTTCTAATACCCCCATCTACCCATCCAAGGTGACTATAAGTTCTTTGAGTGCAGGGGCTGTGTAATTTATATCTCTGTATCTCTGGCACCTGGTACAGTGATTTGAACATAATAGGCACCTTGAAATGAATTTAATTCAATGGTTTTCGAGGGCTATAAGGATGAGAAAAGCCAGGTAATTTGTTATAAACAGTTTCTGTCCAACTATATCAGAAGAAGTACAGCTAGGTGTACAGTGGTATAATGGGAATGGGAATTTGAAGATCTTCCCTGCCCCTTAATAGGCCAAATGTAATTACATGGAGCCCATGATGGGAGGAGCTTGCTGAAAGGGTAGAGCAAGAAGGAAAAGAAAACACAAGCAGAGCTGGGATCCAGCAATGCAGAGGCAGAGCAGCTAGCATGAGCAAGGGAGGGGTATTTTTGCTTAAGTGAGCCTGTTTTGTTTTTGTTTCCTGATGAAGGAAAGGCTTGGGGATGGCAGTGCTCACTGTTTTGGTTATATGTACCAACTTCTTGGTTGCCACAATGGATTTCGTTTTCTGGTGTTGGGATTTGGCTTTCTGGTATTTTAATAAATGTTTTGCTTCTGTCTTCCACGTGGAGAGTCTTACATTGTGTGATTCAGAACTACATCAGCATATTCATAGCTGCCATGGGCGCTGTGAACATTGCACTGATGTTTTAAGTGGATAGAGCACTGGACTTAGAACTAGGAAGATTCATCTTCCTGAGTTCAAATCCAGTCCCAGACACTTACTACCTGTGTGACCCTGGGTAAGTCACTTAATCCTGTTTGCCTTGGTTTCTTCACCTATAAAATGAATTGAAGAAGTAAATGGCAAACCACTTTGCCAAGAAAACCCCAAACAGGTTCACAAAGAATCAGACATGAGTGATACAACTGAACAACAACATACCAGGACACAAACTCCAAATATCTTGTTTATTTGGAAATCCAAGGGACCAAAATGGAATTAAAGGTATTCAAGTTATTCAGACTTCATAATTTAATTACAAGAGAACAGAGCACTTCACATGCTTCTTCAGGCCAAAAGCTTTGGAATGCTTCTAATTACTTATGGGTAAGACCTAAGCAGGTTAGTCCAAGGTTCCCTGTAAACAGTCTTACTTTTCTCCAGTGCTCCTATTGACAAATAATCAGGCTGGCTTCTTCTGTATGACTTACAGCATCTATCAGCAAAACTTATTTCCAAATATTGAATGGCCAGCCATTTTCAAGGTCTAATTTCTGATTTAAATGATATGGGATCCACATTTGAGCTTAAACAAGCCTCTTATATTGGAAAACCCTTCCCAGGTAGCCAGACAGTGGCATTCACTTTGAATAGTCACAAATCAATGAGGTTTTTACAGTACAGTCTAGACTAGAAAAGAGAGCATTAGAGGAAAGCCTGAATCCCAGTTCTAGATCTAAGACATAAGGATTTCTCTAAATGTCAAATGAGCTCAGACTTTATAATCACAAATCTATGAGACACGTGATCTAAATGGCCTCTAAATTATGTTATATGGGGGGGGAGGGTAGGGAGAGGAGAGGGGACATAAGCATCTCTATAGTTCCTATTGTGTGTCTGCCATTTATTGTGCTAAGTGCTTTTATACAATATTATCACATTTGATCCTTGTAATAGCTCCTCACTAATAAGATAGATGCTATTATCGTCAACCTCATAGTCAAGTGAGGAAACTGAGTCCATAAGAAGCTAAGTGAGTTGCCCAGGGCTATACAACTAGTAATTATCTAAGGTCACATTTGAACTCAGACCTTCCTGACCCCAGGTCCAGTACTCTAACCACTGCACCACCAGCAGCCATGGACATATTGGAATGTTTAGTATACCAGCTTCATAATATAGCATAAAAGGAGATCAAAAGACCATGCAGACAGGAACTTTAGGTCTCTTCGGATCAAACTGATAAGTATCATGGCAATAGCAGACATAGTGCTAGGCTATGAATTTCAATAGCTACATGAATATGTATCCTATCCCTCCCCAATGCTAGCACATAAGCTTCCGGACGACAGGGACTGTGTCTCACCTAAACTTTGCATAGTCCTAGCTTAGTGTGGTGCCTGAACACAGTTGGCCCTTAAGAAATGGCATCATGGTGCATTGAAATGAGACCTGGCTGCAGAGTCAAAGGACCTGAGTCCAAATCCCAGCTGTGTTGGCTGATTTGCGTGACTGTGGAAAAGTCATTTAACCCCTCTGGGCCACAATTTCCTCATCTATAATAAGAAAGACTTGGATTAGGTGACCCCTAAGGGTCCTTTCAGCTTTAAATCTTTGGGCTTAGGAAATGTTTATTGACCTGAATTTGTTCTTTTAAAAAAATTCAAATCCCCCAGGAATAGGCAACCTTTTACAGTGGTAGGGAACTTGTGACCTCAAGGGCACATGTGGCCCACTAGGTCCTCAAGTGTGACCCTTTGACTGAATCCAAACTTTCTCTCAGGGGATTTGCTCTGTGAAGCTTAGATTCAGTCCAAGGGCCACACTTGAGGACCCAGGGGATTCCATGTGGCCTCAAGACCACAGATTCCCCACACCTGTAGCAATTTAATGAGAGTTTCCCTGAGCAATTTCAGCCCCTAAAGCAGTGGTTCTCAACCTTCCTAATGCTGCAACTCTTTAATACTCGTATGTGGGCATATCTGCATGTGGGTGGACCAGCCTGGAGATGGATAGAGGAGCAGTGTCTCAGTTCCTAAGACCATCAGAAATATGTGTTTTCCGATGGTCTTAGGCGACCCCTGTGACTCCTGTGAAAGGGTTGTTTGACCCCCAAAAGGGTCGCAAGCCACAAGCTGAGAACCACTGCCCCAGAGCTATGCAGGATACCAGGTAGAAAAAAGCAGAAAGTATACCTAAAAGGTAGACCCAGGTCTCAAAAGGGGAGGTTAGGGTCATCTAAGAAAAACCAGACTAATTTATAGGGCTGTCTTTTGAAAATAATAGCTATTATCTACACAGAACTAAAATAAATAACTTCCATTTATAATGGCATACCTTTACATGGAGCTTGAAGACTTTTGCATCCATGATCTCATTTGATCCTGCCAACAGCTCAGTGATATATGTTATGTATGCAATATTATTCCCATGCTACAGCTGAGAACACTAAGTTTCAGAGAGGCTAAGTTTCAGGCGGTGTAGCAGAGCTGGGATTCAGATGTATTCCATATCCAGTGGTCTTGCCATTACCTCGCCGAGCTACCTAACAGTGAAGCCAGACAGAGGCAGATGAATGCCCAGCTTCACATCCCACCTTTACAACTTCCCAGCTGTATGAGAAAATGAGCAAAATGCTTAAAACTTAGGAGCTCCAGTTTCCTCTCTCCTAAAATGAGAGTAATGCCTGTAACTATTTCACAGTTAAAAGGCTCAAATCACGTAAATGTGAAACATTTTGCAAACTCTAAAGTCCAATATGAATATCAGTTACTGTTCATTAAACCTCAAGAACTCACCTCTAGTGAGGTAACTAAGAAAGCAGAGATACCACAGTATGGCAATGCTGCAACAACAGGGATGAAATAAATGCAGCTTATCCTTTCCTGACACGCCTCTGATCTCCTCTAAGTAGCTACATTTTTAAAAAGGTTTTTTGTTCCATGTACCTTGGAAATTATAAGTATTTGGAAGGCTTACTTATATTAAAAGTTCTATTAAATTTTTCATCATCAATATTATGTCTGGGTAAATGTGATAATCATCTGGTTCCAATATGGTTTGCCAGTTATGTTCTCCAGGATATTTTGAAGTCTGCATTTGTAGAAAAAGGATTTGTCTTCTGTCAGTCCATGCAATCCCCCAGATCAGGTCTTATTAGGTATTCAGGGGTTAACAAATTTTTTTACAGCCTGACATGCTGAATTTTTTTTACAATTTCCTTGCATAATCCACATTGATTACTGAGTCCTTAAGAACAGCTCTTGTACAATTTGTGGTGGCGCTGATCTGGTCCTTAACTGCCCTTATAAACCTTTGGATTTCTTCAAACAAATCCACATGACTCATCCTTTTGTTAAATGTCTCTTTTCTAACATATTGTTGTCTGGATTCACGTGAATGTCTCCTATGGAGGACCTTTTGATTCTATTCTTAGATCATAGCTATTTCATAGGCTCTAGCTAGAGATGAACTGTTTTTGTTGATAGTAAACAAGTTCAATGTTGGGCTATCAGCCTTTACTATGGTTTGGTGAAGTGATAGCCACTTGTTCCAAAAATATTTCTCTAGGTTTGGGGGGACTATTTATCATGTTGCTGGAGAATGTCTATCAATTCTCTTTTCCATTTTCAAGGAAGAAGTATTCATCTTTCTATAACTGCCTTAAAGTGGTGGGCCTATTAACTGTTAGCATTATGTGAGCTTTTTATTAGGTTAATTCCCAAATCTGTTAAGGTCGCTGTTACAGTTTCAAAAGTATATATTAGGACTGGGTATATAACTTGGGTGTTAATTGCCTTGAACACAACCTTTCCATTCAGCTTGGATTTCAGAATACCATAATTATCAACATATGAAGCCACACCCTTCTTGGTATCTTTATGCTTAATGTGTCTTGGAGGAGACTAAGATATTTGTAGATATGAACTTTAACCACTGGTTTAATGTGGCCTCCAGATTCAAGACCTAAGCCTTCAGTCTCCATCTTTCCTTGGTTGCATTAAGAATTTTGTACATTTGGAGTCTAAACAACATTTTCATATCCCCAGAGAAAGACGACCCAAGATGAAAGAGTTATATGTAATGTAAAGTTTGGTGCAGCCAGATAGCTTGATTTCATCCATGTATATCAAAGGATTGATCTGATATTTTGGTTTGAATCTTTCTTTAATTTGGAAGGAATACTTAGCTCTATTTAGAAGGGATGATAGTATATTTCAAGTTAGGCAGAACCATAGTGTATGCATTTTGTATACACTCATGTGTTATACACATGTTATCTCCCCAATGTAAGCTCTCTGAGGGCAGGGCTGTTTTGTTTTTGCCTTTGTACTCTAGTACCTACTTTAAGAACCAGGAGTTCTGAACATGTTTGTGTTACAGTATAGTGAAACCTACAGACATCTCAGAATAATGTTTTAAAATATAATTACAAGGGAAAGCAATTATACTGAAATTCAGTTATCAAAATATTTTTAAAAACCAAGTTCACAGCCCTCAGGTTAAGAATCACAGATTTTAACTTTCTCCCTGGAGACTGTTATATTTCATATTAATTGTTCTTGACATTATTTTTTTGGTGGTGAGTTTTAAATATGTTTTCTATACAGGCATCAAATACTCTAGTATGCTCACTATATTTACTGAGAGTTTATATATTTGTAATATATGAATAAGCTAGTACTACTATTACTATCACCCATTACAGTGCTAACACCTTGCCACCTGGCCATGCCATGAAGGCGAATGAATATTGGCTCTCAAAGGCTCTCCCAGGTCCTACCAAGCTGGGGAATCTTGGAGGATGAGCCTGACAATGGTGTGATTATCACCTGTAAAAAATTAAGCTATGACACAGAAGCAGGCTAAAACACAGGCTACTACTGACGCAACACATAAGGGTAAGAATGAAGAGGAACCCAGGCCACCTCTTCCTCAGAGGACTTTCATTTCATTCCACTTCCTCTGAGTGGGTGCAAAGTCTTGTGGAATATCCTGGGTTTTGTTGGTGCCTTGGTTCATTTCCTTTGCATGGGGGAGAGAAGGACCATCAAATGAAACAGAAGGAAAAAAAAATGAAAAGGCAGAAATATATTCCTACTTTTTTTTCCTACAGAGATTATCTTTAATTATTCTAAACTCTAGCCTTGACCCGTCAGCAATGAATGTGGTCAGTGGGCAAAGGGTTTGAGAAAATTGTATAAGCTATTTAAGTTTTTCTGTGGATTGTGAAACTCAGGAAAAAGTAACCAGCAAGGGTATGTAACCAGCTATTACACTTGTCCTCTCCTGGGTTGACTGAGGACTCATTCATTATTATGCATACCCTGTTCCCAGCTTTTATTTCCCAAATATAAAAGTTAAATTTTGAAAATGTGTGTCTCAGAAGAGAAAAAGAAAAGCAATACCCTATTTATATTCAAATGCCAGTCAGATTTAAACTTCTTATCCAAACCCAGGCCCAGGTCCCTGCCCTGCCTACTCAGACTAAAGCCTGGGAAAACAGGTGTGTGGTGCCTTTTGGGTGTGGAGGGTCAGAAGGGAAGACTATGGATGGTCTGTGATGGTTTCTGTCAGACCTGCTGGGTGAAGTTCATTTCAGAGTCTAGGATTTCTCTAATGATGTCTTCGCTCTAGCCCTTACAAATTCATTTTACGGGGTTTAGGTTCATCTTCAAGGCCATAACAATACAGTCACATTAGGAATAGAAAAAAAAGAGAAAATTACGTTGTATTAGAAAGTAAAAGTAAGAAGCTTTGGGAAGAATTGATCGAAATGGTCAGTTTTTGTCTCCTTCCCTCACTATCCATTTATCTACACCTTGGGCAGACCCAGGATTCTGTGAACACCCAAAAGTCTTATGATTGTGATTAGGAATGAAGCTCAGTCATTCGAAAATAAAGAATGGGTTTGTGACTGAAAGTCATTTACAAAGTCCTGTGCTGGGCACTGTAGCACATGACACAAAAATGAAACAGACCCTGCCCTCAAGAGGCATATGTGTGTGCACGCGCACGTGCGAGTAGGGTGGGGAAGGGGGAATGGGGGAGTATAACTTGTACACATTTAAGTACTAGGGATATAAAAAAGTTACACAAAGTACTTTCAAGATGGAGAGAGAAAACACCTGAGGAAGAATGGTAAAGGCAAGATAGACAGATGGTACAGCAGTCAAAACAAGGAAATCTGGAGTCTGACCTCAGACACTTACTTATGTGACTGCGAGAAAGTCACTTAAGTTGTGTTTGCTTCAGTTTACTCAACCGCAAAATGGGGTAATAACGGTATTTACTTCCCAGAGTTGTTGTGAGGATCAAAGGAAACAATATTGGTGAAGTGCTTAGCACACTTAGTACATAGTAGGAACTTAGTAATAATTATTCTCCTCCTTGCATCCTGCCTTCCTCCCTCTCTCTCTCCCTCCCTTCCTCTCTTTTCTTCCCCCCTTTCCTTTACTTCCTCTTTCCATCATCTTTTTCCTTTCCTTAGTGCCTTTCCTTTCCTTCCATTCATCTTCCCCCCTCCCTCTTTCTTTCCCCTTCTTTCCTTCATCCCTTTCCTTCCTTTTCTTTCCATCTTTCCTTCCTCCCTCTCTTTATCCCCCTTTATTCCTTCTCTTTCTCTCTTTTCTGCCTCCTTTTCCTTTCTTTTCCTTTCACTCTTTCCTCCATCCTTTTCCTTTCCTTTCCTTAGTATCTTTCCTTTCCTCTCTTCCCTGTTTTTTCCTTCCTTCTTGTAAGAAGGAGCATTCAAGTTATGCTTTGAAAAAACTAGGGATTCAGCAAAGTAGAGGTAAGGAGAGAGTTCATTCCCTTTATTCCAAGCACAAAGGCAAGAGGTGCAATTTCATATGCATAGCTGGGAAGTCAATCTAGAATGGAAAGTGAAGGAGAGTCATAGGAAATAAGGTTGGAATGTAGGTAGGAGTCATTTTTGAAGGGCTTTCAGTGTCATTCTGTTTTAAAACAAAAATTTTCACTTTAATAAATTAATTAAAACATTTTATGCTCTTATGTCAACTTCAATTCTTATAAGCAGTCAACTAAGTGTTCACAATGTGCCAGGCACAGTGGTAGGTGCTGGAATACAAAGTCAAAAACAAAAAAGTAAAGTTCCCGTCTACAAAGAACTTTAAATCTATTGGGGAGGCAACACGTAAACAGTATATGATGTGCATGCGTGTGTGCGTGTGCGTGTGTGTGTGTGTGGGCATGCACACAGGCACAAATTACAAACTAAATACAATGTTATTTGAGTGGAAAGGTAGGGTACTCAGAGCTTGGGGACTGCGATGGGGGAGGAACCAAGAAAGACTTGATGGAGAAGATGCAACATAACGTGCTTTGCAATGTTTGGAAGGAAACAAGGGATTCTAGGAGGCTGAGATGACAATGTACATTCCAGGCTGTAGGGATTATAAATCTAGGTGCAGATGAAAAGGTCTAGTGCTGTGGGTAAGCGACTGCAAGAAAAGCAGTCTGGCTGGACCACAGAGTACGGAAAGGAGAGTAAGCATAACAAAGCTGGAAAGGTAGATTAGCTTTAAAAGCCAAACAGACAAGTTTATATTTGATCTAGGTAGCACAGTAGATAGAGTGATAGGCCTGGAGTCAGAAAACACTCATCTTCCTGAGTTCAAATCTGACCTGACACTTACCAGTTGTGTGATCCTGGGCAAGTCACTTAGCCCTGTTTGCCTCAGTTTCCTCATCGGTAAAATGAATGGGAGAAGGAAATAGCAAACCACTTTAATATTTTTTGCCAAGAAAATCCCAAATGGGGTCATGAAAAGTTGGACATGACTACAAAGGCCTTAACAATCAGAAGCAATAGGGAGCCAATGGAAATTGCTGAGAAGAGGGGCTTACACGGTTCCCTTTGTGCCCTAGAAACATCTCTTTGGAAGCTGAATGGATGATGGAGCAGAGTGAGGAAAAGACTGGAGACAGGGAGACCAACTAAAAGGCAAGTCAATAATCTAGGCAAGATAAAATGAGGAGCTGAATTAGAACATTGTCTTTGTGGGTCGAGAAAAGTGGATGAGTACAAGAGTTCTTGAAGAATACAGGGAACTAACCTGGAATTTAAACATCCCAATACAGGCTCACTTCCATTAGACATCTCAAGTTTTTAAGGCACAAGTTGAAGCAAGACTAGGAAACAGGGGCACAACAATTCATGGAATAATGAGATAGGTGGAAGAGAGACAATAAAACAGCAGCAATAGCGTGTGCATGCATACACACACACACACACACACACACACACACACACACACACACACACACACACAATTCCTCAACCCTATTCTTCCTCACAAGAATTCCCTAATAGTGACCTTTGTTTTTAAAAAAAGTATGGAACTCAAGATTAAACCACAAAAAGTTAATTCTCTCTCTCTTTCTCTCTGAATCATTCCCCTTTTCTTTTGAAATATCAGGAACTGGTCTACTGGGTATCCTTGCTGGAAAATGCATTCTTATCATGATGATATGGGCAACCAAGGAAGGACCAAAGACTTCCAAAGAAAAATAATCCATCTAGTTATATGATACTGGCCATTTGTTTCTGCTTCTCTTTCAATTTGATATTATCTTTTTCTCAGGAGTAAGACAATTTAATCATTTGTTTTTCTACAGAGACATGAGAAAATAATCATCTTAGTTATAACGTTGCCAGATGTTCTGTATGGATGGGACTGTGCTCCATTACACTGCCTCATGTCCTGTTTAGAGACACGTAATATCCTCCGTTCTGAGCATAGTGGCCATTGACTACTGTTAACACTCAATTCCAATGGTTGGCCAATTAACAAAGATGGCAATTTTGTATGCCATCTTTGAGACTAATAAGCACTTGAAGGTCCGATATACTTTCTGACGTAGCCATACAACAGAACTGCAGGTTATACAGACACATCTGTAAGTGATTAAAACCCTTAACCCTCACTGTCTCATCTGTCATGCAGAAAATCTACCCTCAGCATTTAAAGGAACAAAATGAGAAAGAGGAGAGGGGGTGGGGCAGGGTCCAATCCCTGAGAGCCCTTATCACAACAAAGAAAAATTGTTTCTGGGGAGTTTGGGAAAGTGTATTTCCTAAGAGACCCGAAGTTACCCTAGTTGTATTTGGTATATTTTACACACAGACACACACACAGACACACAGACACAGACACACACACAGACACACACACAGACACACACACACACACAGACACACACACACACACACACACTTTCACTACCCCATCCCTACTGAAAAACTTTGTGCTCTAAAAGGAATAGGTACTCCAAGATGTAGAAAACATGTCAATACTTAACATCTGGAAAGTATGACTATGAAGTTACATTATGTAACTATGAAAACTAAATGAAGCATCGCCCATGTTTATACTCCTGATGCCACTATGATTACAACACGGAGAGCAATTGTCTCTACTGGTGCTTAGTATGATGCAGGAAGTATGATCAGAAGAGTGGAGAAGTGGCACAGAATTCTCCCCTTATCTAATAACCTCAGACCTCATCAGTAACCACAGACCTCCAGAACAGAGCCCCTAGCCCCAGGTCTTGCCCCTAACCCCAAAGGGTCCTCAGAGAATTCCAAATTGCTTTCACAGAGCACCTGCTATGATCTGATCCATTCAAAGGCTGATTAGCTCTTTTTTAAACTTATTCTTTTCTTTTCCTTTTTTTTTCTTTTTGGAGGGGGGAAGGCATGGCAATTTGGGGATAAGTGACTTGCCCATGGTCACACAGCTAGTAAGTGTTAAGTACTTGTCTGAAGCCGAATTTGAACTCAGGTCCTCCTGAGTCCAGGGCTGGTGCTCTATTCACTGAGCCACCTAGCCACCCCTAAACTTATAATTCTTTAACAATCTTGGTTACCTGGTAATTAAGCCCACAAAAGAGGAGAAGCAGCAAATTTAAGGGGAGATGAAGTCACCAGTAAGAGAGGCACAAAACTGCAAAAGTGACAGCTGACCCTCTGAAAACAAGGAAGGAGAGAGAAAAAGCAATATTCGGAGAACTATAATGCCTGTGACATGTTCAAAATAATGGCTCTGAGTCATCAAGAAAAGGTAAGACTATTTTGGCTATTGTCTGTTGAATGAAGGCAGGGAAGTATGATAAATTTTAGGAAGATTTCCATAGTAAAAAAATTTAAAAAGACTTTTTAAGAGATGACCTTTAGTTATCTGGAACATTCATTTAAATAGGATGCTTCATCTGTCATTCACCTTTGCATCCCTAGTCGCTTTGCTTACTGCCTCACACAAAGTAGGAGTTTAGTAAATGTTTGCTGAATTGAACTGTTACTGAAATTTTAATCATGAAGTGGTCCATTTAATAATGACTCTTCGAAAGCAACCTTCTTTCTGCAGCTCAGCTCTACGTCACTGAATCATTCCGTTCAGTGGCTATTTTGCCAGATTGCACCTGAGCTCAAAATGACACAGCTGATAGGGAACTCTATAAAAAGCTCAATAAATGTTTGCAGAGTGCATAAAGTACAAAATCAATCCTGATGAGGTCTCCACTCAAAATGTGCCAAATGAATATCAGGCCTGGAAGCTCTTTAGCTTTGAAATAAATAGCCTTGGAAGAGGTCATATATGGTCCCTATCCAGCAGCCAGTGAATTGGATCAAAAGGGGGCAGGGCAGGATGTCAGGTTTAAGTACTAAGCCCCCAAACAAACACAAAGATGAAAACTTGAAGGGGCTCTCTTGGCTCTGTGAATTGCAAAATAAACTAATGTCTGACAGAGCAGTTCTCATCCTTGTCAGGGGCAGTATGGGTAATATGGACACAGAGAGGATTGGAAAAACTCCACAGCAAAGATCTGGTAGCTTTGAAGCTAGTCAACATGAGGAAGTACTTCAAAAGATGCTTTTTTTAAGAAATAAGAAAATAGCCTCTTTTGACTATTAGATCATCTCACAGCACCAGTACAGAATCTGGTAAATGTGACAAACTGTTTGATTTAAACAATGGACCAGCCAGGGAGCAGAAAGAATACTTTCTTTTCACAATGATTCAGGAAAAAAAAATTCTTTCTTAGGATATCCAACATTAAGATGCCATGTTTCAGTCTGCATCACCTATGAAGGGGACCCATTACTCTACTGGCTTTTGGATCTTTGTTCTATAACTGTGATATAAGTAAATGAGGAGCCATTTAAATGTCATGATCTTTCTTTATTCCTCACAAAATCCTTCCAAAATGTGAATGGTTCTGTGCTGTCCTAGGATGAGTCAACTATGGTATGAGAACCTGAGTGCATCTGTAAAGTATAACTAGAATTCTGAGAGTTTCTTTTCCCAATACACTAATAAGACAAGAATATTTCTTGGGCGGGGGGCAGGAACTGCATTTTTTATTTGAAAACAGATGGGCTTCAATGGGCAAAGATTTGCAGGCAATATTTATCTGCTCACAGAATTTCATAATTATGACAAAAATTTCTGCATATCACTGAATCTTAAAGCTGGAAGGGACACAAAATGTCATCGAGTCTAAGGTCCCACCAAACACAAATATCCTCTACAATGTCCCTGGCGATTATCTGTGCTAATTTGAATACCTCTCGTTAAGAGGAGATTACTACCTCAGAATGTAATCCATTCCTTTTCTAAATAGCTAAAATTGCTAGTATTTGTTGTTAAGTTAGAGTTCATCAGAAAGTATTTTAAGTGCCTCCTATGTATCATGCTCTGGGCTAGGTACTGGGGAGTATAAAGATGATGGAGAAATGGTCCCTGTCCTGAAGGACCCTTACTTACTAACAGAGAAGATAACATGGAAATACATAGCTATGTATAAAACATGCACAAAGCAGACACAAGGTAATCTTGCTGTAGGAAAGGTTCTAGCAGATGGGAGCACCTGGAATAGTATCATGCAAAGGGTGGTACTTGAGCCGACTATTGAAGGAAACCAGGGATTATAAGAGATAGAGGAAGAGCATTCCAGGAATGGGAAATAGTCAGTGAGGAAGAACAGAGAGCATCATGTGTAAGGAACAGCAAGAAGGCAAGGATATTTGGATTATAAAGTATGGGAGGAGGAATACTGTTTAATAAGGCTACTGTTAAATAGGCTGGCCCCAGATTGTGAAGGGCTTTAAATGCCAAACAAAGGAATTTTTATTTGATCTTAGAGGCTTTAGGAGGGGCAATTAAGTGGGGCAGTGAATAGAGCATGGGGCTTGGAATCAAGAAAACTTATCTTCCTGAGTTCAAATCCAGCCTCAGACACTAGCTGTGTGACCCTGGGCAAGTCACTTAACCCTATTTGCATCAGTTTCCTCATCTGTAAAATGATTCAGGGAAAAGAAATGGCAACCCACTCCAGTATTTTTGTGAATAAAAGACCAAATGGGGTCATGAAGAGCTAGACACAACAGAAATAACTCAACAACAAAAGAGGTACTAAGGAGACACAAATTAACTATAGGGGGTAGCATGGCTGGATTTGTGCTTTCAGGAATTTACTTTCATGGCTTTGTGAAATATGGTTTGGGAAAAGAAAAGAAGCAGAAGGATCAGCCTGTTGCATGAGCTTGATGAGAGCCTGAAACAGAATGGTGACCATGAAATAAGATTCTTTTTAACTCTACTATTTGCATATAGTTCTGCTCTCTGGAGCAATACAGAACAAATCTATTTCCTCTTCTAGATGACAGCCCTTCATATTTTTTAAGACAGCTGTCATATCAAACCTTAGTCTTTCCAAAGTCTTCCCAACAACATGTTTTGTGTGATTCAGGTCCCCGCTTAAGATACATACTGGAAGATAGGGGACCTGTGGAGCAGGACATATAATGAGGAAATTCTAGCAGTTCTTTGACCTAGAGTTCACATTGCCAAACCAAAATATACATATCATGGAGAAAGGATTTACAGAACTCTTACTCATAATACCTTGGCATATATGTTGTCACATGAAAAAATTCCAAAGAAACTGCAACAATGAATGGCTTATCTATCCTCATAAAAAACAATGCTATGGGTCAATGCATACAATTTCTTTGAACTTCAAGCACCTAACTTTCCCAGGCTCAAAATGCTGAAGGAAATGATGGCAAAATGAGGGACATAATGAGGCTAAAGAAGAAAAACACTTTCTAATTTAATATCAAATTTTTAGTCAAAAATTACAATAAAGCCTCAAACTAAAACTTCAAACTAAACTTGGCTAGCAGATTTCATGCCTAGAACTGAGTTACCATTTGTGCACTGCAGGTTCTTTTTGTGTATGGATTGAGCTACATGGCTACAGAGGTCTTCCTGAACCCCCAAATTCTGTGCTTCCTCATTTGCAAAATATGGGAGTTGGACTAGAACTGGATGATGATAGTACTAAAATTCTATGACTCTAGAATTTTAAGTAAGTGGCTGGGCTTTCAGGTTTAGAAGGCTTAGATTTGGAAGAGGTACATCCTAGGTGGGAATGAGGGCATACCAGTACAGAAGACGACCCTACTGCTTAACAGCATGCATTTAATCAATGTTTCTTGACTTGCTTGTGGATTTACCTTAATCAAGCTCCAAGCACTCTAGTCCTTTAAATAATGTAGAGAGGGGAAGTACCAAGAAAATCCAAAGGAGGTTATGGATGACCAACAACCTTCTCTAAGATATATTGGAAATTCATAGCCATTCCACACACATTTATTAAATTCTTACTCTGCCAGCACCTGTCCTACACACCAAGGATACAAAGGTAGAAAAGTTCCTCTCTTCCAGGAACTTATATTCTAGAATCATGGAGCAGAAGATATCTAAGTACTGCTCCATTTCTAAGATTCTGTGAAAGGTAATATTCAGAAGGCAAATAGAGAGCATTTTGTTTCATTTTTACCTTGGCACAGTGCCTTAGACAGAGTAGGTGCCTAATGAATGTTTGTTGGATTTTCTCCAATCCCTAAAAAGGACATTGCTTGTACCTCCTTGAGATAATGGTGGGATTGTGGGGGGAGGTGACTGGGTAGGTGGGAAGGAATGTAGAAAATGAAGGGAAAACAGAGTGGGAAGCATGAATTTAGAGGAAATAGAACTCAGAGACAGGTAGTCCTGGGAAAAGTAAGCCCTGGCAATTCATAGGAAAAGAATGGTAGAATCAACACTGTCCCAGTCTTACAAAATGCTACAGAACCATTGGAAATAATTCCACAGATGGTTAAAATGCACACTCAGGGACACTTTCTGTCATTGTTATTTTTCCCAGAGGTGACAACTGAATGACAGTATTTAATCCATCTGTGAAGCCCTATGAAGAGCCCAGCAGAGGTCTTGTCAGCAAATATTCCAAAGTGGTCAAAGAATTGTTTAATTTAGAAGCACAACTGTCACTTTGCATTAAGACACCAAAAAAATCCATTAAGTCATAAAGTTCAGATCATTCGAAAATAGCTAAATCATATAGTGTATAGAGAAAGGTCATAGTAACTACAGATTCTGAGAAAACTAAAGTAAGTGCCTTTCACTCAGTCCTTCTTCTTATTCCCACCCCATTCCCTCCCACATATTTTTCTTGGTTGTACCTCACAAAAAGAATATTGATTAATTAGCTTTTTCTTTTTTTGCTAAGTTGAAACATAATATAATAGATAGTATGAACAAGACCTGGCTTTAATCCCTGCCTCGGATACTTGTTTGTTGTATGACCACCAATGAATCACTTAACTCTCAGAACCTGTTTCTTCATCTATAAAATAGGAAGAACAATACTTACACAACCTTACTTACCTACAACACAAATTTACACACAGAGATATCATGAGGAAAATGATTTGCAAATCTTCAACTGCCAGATAAATTAAAATGATTTTTGCTGGAATGCTAGCCTTGGTTTGCAAAGGGTTTATGGCTAAGGAATGAATATGACAGTGATATTTCTGTGATTATATAAAAAAGAGAATATTCAAGTAGAGAAATTCTACTAGGTTTTTCCTTGGACAAAAGTATTCACAGCCATCCTTTTATAGTGGCAAAGAACTGGAAATTAAGGTGGTCTCAATTAATTGGGGGGAACATCTGAACAAATTATGGCAGATGCAATTAAATATTGTTAATATTGTTATATCATAAAAATTACAGAAGGTACAATTTCAGAGAAACCTTTGAAGACTTGTCTGAACTGATGCAAAGTAAGTGAGGTGAGGAGAAGCAGGAGAACAATGTATATACTAATAGCAACACTGGGAGAGACTTAAGAACTCTAATCAATGAAGTGACCAATTACAATTCCAGTGAACTGATGAAGCATGCTACCCATCTTGAGACAGAGAGGCGAGATCCTCAAGATGCAGAATAAGGCATGGTCAATGAAAGAAATTGTTTTGCTTGGCTATGTATATTTGTTTTCAGTGGGGTTTTATTTTTCTGCTTTTCTCATATTAGAGGAGGTAGGTGGGAGAAAAATAAATGCTTGTTAATTAAAGAAAAGATCATTGGTGGATCTTTGTGTTGCTAGTTCATGAATCTTTTGCATTTTCAGCCTTAATTCCTATACACAGAGCACCTTGAAGTAGAGAAGCTTGAGAGCCCCATGTTTCATCCCCCCTGAATTAGAAGAAAAACAGAAATTAATCTCAGAGCTTTTGCAAAAAATGCAATTTCATTTCAATTCATCCTCGTAGTCTCACAGAACCTTGAATATGGAAATCATAAAAATACTAGACCCATAGAGAACACTGGAAAAGCCAAGGAGCCTTCTAGATCTAAATTAAAATTTATTTTTGTGAGGATGCAAATGTTAATGTCCTAAAAGTTTCCAGTTGAACAGGGATTGCATTTGGAAAAGAAAACTCCTTTTAAAAAATTAAGATGAATATTAATGTTCCATTAAGATTCAAAACAAACTATAACATGGGGAGTTGCAGAATGCCAAACCTAAATCTCATCTCTTTCATCCACCTGAGCTCAGAGATGAGATAACCTCCTGCTTCCTCTTTGTTGATTTTATGTTACAGATCTTTGGTCTCAGAATGAAATAAGTGGCTCTGTTTCTTCATTTTCCCCCTTCTCTGAACCAAAGTAGCAGTGAGTCAGTGTGCAGAAGCCAGGGGTCAGCTACATACTGCTTGTGCTGCTTACATATAAACTGGATTGAAAATACGAATATCTCAGGGATAAAATTAGATACATAGATAGGGATAACCCTAACATCAAATATGAAGTCCTAGTTTCAGAAAATTCTTTCTCGGAAAATGAGAAGTAAGTCTACACTTGGGAAAAATATTAAGTGCACAGAAAGGAAATTTAAACTCATTTTATGTAAGATATTGACACTGCACTTTGAAAATATTTTTTCCACTCTGGTATTTATATAATAGAATAAATTATTGGTTGTCCTTCACAACATGTCACTCTTTCCTGTTTCAAAAGGAATTTTATAAAATAACCTGTAGTAAGGTTATTCAGTCCCAGTCTAAAATAGTAATTGTATCCATCAAATTAAAATGAAATTCATTAAGGAGCACCATAAAATCCAAATTGCTACAGCACAATTTGTTCTTCCAGGATTTTCCCCACATGGTGTGATGTTAGTTGCAAGGGTTGCTAAGTCAGCACAACATCAAGACATCTCAAGACACACAAAGGGGAAGCCCTTTGGCAGATTTATAAGTGGGTGTTTAAAAAAAAAAGTAAACCATAGCAGCACTGGATTGGAAAGCAGGGATAAATCAGCATCTGCCATGCTACCTTTTATGTATTGTTCTCCATTAGAATATAAACTCCTTGAAGGCAGGCACTATCTTTTTGCTTGAAATTAGTATCCCCAGTTCTTAGCAGTGCCAGGCATAGGGTAAGCACTTAAAAAATGCTTGTCGCCTGTTGTTACCTGATGAGAGTGTAAATTCAATGTAGCATCAAAAATAAAAAGGATAGTGTGAGTCTGTATTAATTATTATTATTACTATTATTATTATTTTGCAATGTAGAAAAAAGGGCTAATATGACTGTGGGAACCCAGGAGGTATAAGCCTAATTTAGACACAGCCTAAAAGCATGAAGCAGTTATCTCGGTAGGTTACACAGCTTGCTTGAGCTAGAAAGGATCCTTACAGGTCATTTATTTTGACAATCTCATTTTGCAGATGAGGAAACTGATAGTCAGAGGGGTAAAGTAGTTTAACCAAGATCTTGTGATTACTTGATAGGAGAGGGATACTTGGATCCAGGACTCTGGGCTCTTTGATCAAAGCCCTTTCTAACATGTTTCTTTGCCTTTATCATCCTGGTTTTTTGTTTTGTTTTGTTTTGTTTGCTTTTTGGAAAGGGGAAGGCAGGGCAATTGGGGTTAAGTAATTGCCCAAGGTCACACGGCCAGTGTTAAGTGTCTCAGGCCGGATTTGAATTCAGGTCCTCCTGACTCCAGGGCCAGTGCTCTATTTATTGTGCCACCTGACTCACCCCCTCCCCCCCAATATCATCCTGTTTCTTAACTCCTTCTTCTTCCTCTCTGTTCCAATTATCACAACAATGTTTCTTTTCAATTTTCTGGATTTCATCTTTAATTAAGTTATGAAACATCATTTTTTGAAGGGAAAAAAAGAACTTAAAACTACAACCATGTTTTTTAAACGTCTGTGAGAGCTTTCCATCATTTTCTGACATATACTTAAAAGGGGAACAGACTCAATCATTAAAAATTGAGTTAGCAATGTTCTTAAACAACAGAAACATCTGTGCCAGGCTCAGAGTGAGATCCACAATGTTCTTATTGCCCAACCTTCAGGACTACACTGCCTACTTAACATAAAATGTTTTTTCTCCCCTGCTTCTCCCTTTCTACTTACCTAGCCAACAGCTGGACAAACAGAGTGGATTTGTTGAGGAGGCACTAGGGAAGGAAAGCATTTGTGATTGGATTTCTAAATGTTGCCCACGATGTAGAGATGCCTCCAACAGAAAACAAGGATGTCAGAATCTTTGAGTTGGAAGGAAATTCAAACCTCACCTAAGTAGAATTGAGGAGTGGAATATAAATTCCTCATGGGCAAGGACTATTAAGTATTGTGTAGCCTCATTATAATATCATATTTTCAAATGAGATATTTGTAAAGAGTTTAGCACAGTGACTTGGCACCTCAAAGGTGCTTAATAAATGCTTATTCCTTCTTCTTCCTCTATCTCCACCTCACCCATGTGGCTGAGATCACATGACTAACCAAGAGATGCTTAATAAATGCCTGTTGTATTGAATGTTTGTTGAAGTAAATCTAATGTCGAGAAAGGAAACACAGGCCTCCCTCTTCTCTAGAGAGGCACAGATGGAGAACGAGGCATACCTTGTCAGCCATGGCCAAACCAATGTGCTGGTATGTTCTGTTTATCTGGAGTTCTTTGTGAGAAGGGAATTGTCTATTGAGAAGGGAAACGTCCATGGAAAGTGATAGAGATGTAAAGGGACAAGAAAAAAAAGCATCAATAAAACTTCTTTAAAAAAAAG
Source organism: Pseudochirops cupreus (assembly GCA_028627135.1). NCBI lineage: Eukaryota > Metazoa > Chordata > Mammalia > Diprotodontia > Pseudocheiridae > Pseudochirops > Pseudochirops cupreus. The sequence goes on from CM053581.1 coordinate 132,335,740, forward strand.
AAAAGAAATTAATTGAATGTTCCATTCCTTCTTGCCCTACCACACCTGAGAAAAGGGCATAATAGAGGTATAATCTGGAACATGCCACCCAATTTCCCCCAGCTTTGGTTTCCTCAACTACAAAACAGGCTGACCAGATGGCCTCAGAGGTCTCTTCTGGCTCTATAGAAAGGCAGTAGGGTTCTCTACAGATTCCCGAGATGGTGGTGATCAGCAGAGAAAGCTACTTCATCAGCTGCTGCTACCATCTCTCCAGAGAATTGGCCCTTCATAGAATATGAAATAGCTATCACTATTCAATTCCATCATTTTCTGGAGCTCTGGGTCAGATACTAAGCATACCCCTCAAGTTTCTAACCTGTCTCCTACCTAAACAGTTGGTAACCTTATGCCTGCCTCCGTCAAGTCAAAAACTTGCTTTCCAAACTGGAAACTGAGAATTCTGAGAAATTCACATCTTCCTGTTCTAAGTAAGGCTAAGATAATGACTCATTGTACCATATATAAAACATTTCCCAGTAAGGCTGAAGAAACTGCATCTTTGAAGACCTTTAAGAATGTAACATCACAGGTGTGGTCATAGAAACATGGCTGGAAAGTAAGGGTCGTTGGAGCCCGCTTGTACCTGTTCCTGATAGTTAACTGTCAAATTTTGAGAGGAAGCATTTATACTTCAAGAAATCAAAAAATGTTATAAATTGGAGCTTGAAATACTGTTTTGTTGTTCATCTATATTTAAGCAAATAATGGACAAAATGTTAACAGATTAAATTTTAAAGTGTTATCTATGATATATTACATAGCATATATGTGTCTATGTTATATGTGTTATATGTGTGTATACAAGGGGGAGGGTGACAAGAAGATACCTCTTTACTTGAACTTATCATCTTAAAAATTATAATAACAATGTAAATTTAAGGTTTGCAAAGTGCCGTACAAAGATCTCATTTTGTCCTCACAATAACCATGGGAAGTAGGCACTAGTATTAATCCCATGTTTCTGAGGCAGACAATGGTTAAGTAATTTATCCTGAGTCACACAGCTAATAAATACCTAAGGCTGTATTTTAACTCAAGCCTTCCTAATGGCAGGTGCCCAAAGCTCTATCCACAACTAGGTGGTGCAGTGGATAGAATACTGGGCTGAGAATCAGGAAGACATATCTTCGCAAGTTCAAATCTACCCTCAGATCCTTACTAGCTGTGTGACCTTGGGGAAGTCACTTAATACTGTTTGCCTCGTTTTCCTCATCTGTAAAATGAGCTGGAAAAGGAAATAGCAAACCACTTCAGTATCTCTGCCAAGAAAACCCCCAAACGGGGTCATGAAGAGATAGACATGACTGAAAAAATGACTCACCAACAAAAAATAAAAACCTAGCTGCTTCTAGCATTGAAGCACCTTAACACTAAGTGAAAATGACTGATTTAAAGCATGAAACATTAAAAACGTCTAACTTCAGTGAGTGAAAAGATGTGCCTTTTCTAGGACCATAGGCACCAAGGGCACGAAAACTGAGCTGACTACCCAAGAGTTTTGTTCAGTCAACAGTCAACAAGCATTTATTAAGTCCCTGCATTGTGCCAGGCATTGTGCTGAGCAACAGAACAACTAATGAGACTCTAACTCAGGAAATAAGGGGAACATTGAATGATTCTACTGATCTTTTTTTGGAAAAATAATATTACTTTAAATTTCATAGCACTATATACTTTTCAAAATACTTTCCCATACATTTTGACGTCTCATTTCATCCTCACAATGGCAAACTCATTTCCCCTTTAAAAAGTACCTGGAAACTGGGATAGTAAGGAATGTTAAGATTTGGAGTAAGAGGATCTAAGGAGATTCCAGGGAAATAGACCAGTTCAAGTCAAGAGAGCTCAAGGAACATTCAAGCTGCCCCAGAAAAATTTCAAATCTGTGAGGGAAGGGATGATTTTTCATTTTTTTTTGTATCCCCAGCACTTAATAAAATGTTTGGCACACAGTAGGTACTTGATAAATGTTTGTTGGGTTATATTAGGTTGGATTCCATGGTCAGAAGCTTACAGTGTATAGAAGAGAATGATAAGAGATAAAGCTGGAAAAGTATACCAGCACCAAACTGTACCCTGACCTTACATGCCAGAGGGAAGAATTCTTCTTGTATTTCTTTCATTTTTGCACTGTTTTGTACTTTTCACAAACCCCTAAAGGGCCAACCCGCTGAAGCAAGAGACATAATGATAATAACTTATTTCCATAGGACTCCAGAAATCTAATAAAACACTTCCCTCACAACAGCTGTGTGGGTAGGTAGTAAAAGTAATTTAATCCCCAATTTTTAAGGGCAGCTAGGTGACTCAGTGGATCAAGTCCTGGGCCTAGAGTCGTGAAGACTAATCTTCCTGAGTTCAAATTTGTCCTCAGACACTTACTAGATGTGTGACCCTGGGCAATTCACTTAACCCTGTTTGCCTCAGTTTCCTCATCAGTAAAATGAATTAAAGAAATAGCAAACCACTCCAAGATCTCTGCAGAAGAAAACCTCCAAATGGAAACATGGAGAGCCTGACACAAATGTAAAACAACTCAACAACAGGAAAAAAAATCGAAAAACCAAAAAAACATTTTGGAGATAAAGTAGCTAAGTCTCAAAGAGATTAAGTAGACTGCCCTGAATTTAATAGCAGTGCAGCAGTAAATATGGAATTTGAACCCAGCTCTTTTCTGACTGCAAGTCCAAGGTCCTTTCCAGACCCCACATTCTCTTGAACAAGAGAAACCAAGACAGAAATAGAGACAGAGAGACGATTTCTTTATCTTCCTGAAAACTCTTCCACTTTAATAGGCCAATCATCAGCCTGTCTGATGTGAATGGGTTTCTCTGAGATTTGAGTCTGAGCACCAATGCTCCAAGCATGATTACTTGGCAAGCCTTTAGCACTTTACAAATACACATTATGATGCAGTGAAAACTAATGGAGTGAGTCTTGATGCCTTTATTTAGCAATATAAACACATACACACAGGGGAAGTTGCGAACCCAATTAAATGGCCTTCTTGTGTTAGGGTAGACATTCCAAAATATTAAACAATTTTTAAACTACTCAGTTGGGGAGAGGAAAATAGGTACCCCCTTGCCTCTGAAATAGGCAAATAAATCTTTAATAGATGCAGAATAGACTCAAACAATGGGTTAGTTCAATGTTCCTTCCACCTTCCCCATCACTTCAAAGCATCTACCCAGAGGGACCAAAGAATTATTGGTTCTCCATCACCAATCATTTTTAAAGGGCATGATATAAAACACATTTCAAGAATACTGCTAAAGATGGTTCTTTTCCTTCACTGATCTGACATTTATTTTCCTATTGATGAACAAGAATAACGAAGGTCTTTCTATCCAGGACACTGAATTCACAACCTTAAGCCAGATTGATCCCAGTATATAACAATGAACGGGGCCACCCGACGCATTATCAGCTGGTAGTGACAACCAAAATTTATTCAATGCTTTAAAATTGATAAGGATTTTTTTTTTTTACTCTCAGCTGGCAAACGGATCTTCCTAAAGAGCTGGTCTCATCATGTCACCACTCCCCCACCTCCATTCAAAAAACTCTAATAGCTCCCTAGTATTTCCAGAATCAAATATACAATCCTCTGACTGGGTTTCAAGTCTTTTACATCCCTCCCTAACTTTTTAGTGTTCTTATGCTTTACTCCACCATCCCCTCCACATATTCTGTCATACAATGATACTGGTTCCCTTTCTTTTCTTCTAACAAGGCAGAATCTTGATGTAACAGGAATTCACATTTTACAAGGAAGACTTAGGAGGCAGCTAGGACGGAGACCACCAATGTTTTCAGATATGGGGGGCACTTTGTATTATGGGAAAATAATAGTACCTTTGCTATCTATCCATCATAGGGATTATATATGTAGGGCCATACACAGGACTCTATAGGCTCTGCTTATAAGATAGATGCATTTTTATAAACGTATCTGATTTTACAATGGATACAAAAATTAGACAAGTCCTCTGATGTTCATTTCTTTCACTTCATAAAAATAAAATTCACACTGGTATGACTCTATTTCTTCATACATACACACACACACACACACACACACACACACACACACACACACACACACACACACACACACATATATATAGCTCCTGTTCTTGCTATATAAATTCAAAGGAAATTATTCATAGATTTTAACCATAAGCTATTTTTAACAATTCCAATTTTTTCCATAGATCTTTCACTTTGAGCAGGCCCCTGCCAGAGAGTCTACCCTGCCTACGAGATATGTATGGTTCTAGACACAATATATCTATGGTGCCTACAATATGTGTGGTTTCAAACCTATCGATGGCACAATGGATAAAGTGCCTCATGGAGAAAGCCCTGGATTCACATTTTGTCTCTGATGCATACTAGATCTGTGACCCTGGACAGGTAGCTTAATTTATCTGAGGCTCCATTTCCTCATCTGTAAATTGGACTGTCTTACCCTCAAATGGATTTACACAGGAGGTCAGAAGGGAGGAAAACCACCTGCCTCAGTACCATAAGTTTGTTATGTACAAGGAAATTCCTTTAAAAGGTGCTTAGACCTTAGAATCTTATGGTTCAAGCAAGGTCTATTTAGTACGTACAATCAGGTAGGGAGGAGACATGTAACCCTCAGGTAAAAGTGCTACCCAGTTTTAGACATAGGGGCTTGAAAAGGATCTGGTTGGACAATCCCATTTGTTCCCCCTTAATCCAGGGGTTTAAGCATGGCCAGAGTCTGATATCCAATTAGCCCCACCAATGTTGGAATGATGGAGGGGGTACTATTGGTTGATGATGGGGGGGACTACTGCTTAAAGAATTGCAACCCTAAAGTAGTGGGGCAAAATTCTAATAGTGAAAATACTGAGATGTCATGACCACTGCGAAGGGTGCCCCAGAGTAGGTGGGCCAAAGGTCACTACAGGCAGTATAACAATGCCTTGCAGTACCTACCCAAAACACATTGTAAACTTTAAAGCAGCAGTACTTATTATTATTATTACTATTATTGTATTATTATTACATTTTAACTTTGAATTCTCATTCCTCCTTACCCCAAGAAGAAAAAGAGGAAACAACTCATGAATTCAACAACTAATTCATTTTGAGTGATTTTTTTGTCAACCTCTCAGAACAACGTCCATCCAATGCAATGACCTGAAGTCTTTTGAGGACTGAGCTATCACACCTCCGAGCCCAGGCTCAGCACAAAAACACCACTAAGATTTAATACACAGTTGAGCCGGTCACAAATCCATTTTGTTGCTGAAAGTCTGTCTTTTTAAAAGGTCACTAATCTGTCATTCAGGGGGCTTAATGTTGTATTATAGAAACTTCAGCCACAGTAATGGATTTCACATTGTTCCTGGGGCCTTGGCAGTTTTAACATCCTAACCAACTACTTATTCATGGCACCAGAGAGTAGACATCTGTATGTGTGCAGGCAGAAGAAAATTGCTGAACTATTTTCCACCTTCATAGAAAAATTTGAACTAAGGTGTAGACTGCAGGCAGAGTCATGGTTGGGTATAACAGAAGGGACAGGAAGGGAAGAGGGGATCACCATTGGCTCAGCAAGGCAGCCAACATGGAAGCTTGGGCTAAAGATACAATTAGCCTGCAAATCCTTCCCTTTATACACAAGTGCTTGTGCATGCGCACACACACACACACACACACACAGCCTAGTAGTCTAATTCCTCCTAGTTTTTACATTCAAGGTTCCCTTTAATGAGTGTTTTGTAAATTCTTTCCCCATGAATCCTGCTGCTAAGATTTATTCAACTGATTTTATGGGTATAAAAATGGGAAAGGGGTACACCAAATAATGTGTTTCCCACCCTCACTCTCACCCTGGGCCATAGGTGGTCCTGGGTCCCATGTCACACCTAAGGATGACTTTGAGCCCCCAATCTGCTAAAGGATGTGCCTGAACAAAATAATTACATGCTGAAAGCCAATCACAGAATCACAGAATCTCAAAATTAGAAGGGACCTTTGAGGCTACCCTCTCTAAATGTGAGGAAGACATGGACCACAGAGAGCTATAGACTGTGGAAGAAAAAAAATATCTCTAAGAGAAAGTACGATGAAGCGGAGAGCACGTGGGATCAATTGTATCCCGTCTGATACAGTCTACTGTGGAGGTTACTTAACTACTCTGGGCCTCAGTTTCTCATCTGTGAATTAGGAACAATAATGCCTATATTACCTACCCCAAATTAAAGGGTCATTCGGAGGCACAAATTAGATAGCGTATACAAGTTGCTTTTAACAAAACATTCTGGCAGTTATTTTCATCGTACCAAGAAGCTGATACTTTTCAACAATCACCTTGTCTCCCTCAGTCCCTCAGGAATCTTTATAAAAGTATTTCGATGGACCGTGACTTCTCAGAGTAAGAGTATACAGTGGGAGAGGTGATCTCTTAGTGAACCAAAGGCTAAACCACATAGATTACATCAACAGATAGGGCAAGTCAGAAACATTCCCACCCTATTTTATTTTTTAAAAAAATATTTTCATGGTGGTGAAACTTCTTCCTTGTGTTTCCCAAGGGAAATTTGTTTCTAAGAGTATCTGCTTCCCCTAAGGAGACAGGGGAAATACTACATGGGGGCACTGGAGAAGAATTCAAGAACTCCTGTAGATTCTGCATGATCCAGGGTGTCAATCTCCTCACTAGCAATTAATACGAACTTGTGTTGGAGTTCTCTTTCCTTTTCTGGAATTAAAATATTTAAGATGAAGAAGAAAACTGTTATTTTATCACTCTGTGTTTGGGTTCTCTTTTAAAATTTCACCCTTTGTCAAATCTATCCATCTACTTCAAAAATTATAATAAGGTTAACAATACCCCCTCTGCCCTGATAAAACAGATGGACTATTATATTGTGTTCTGAGTGCCCCATTTCAGGGAGGATATTGATCAGCAGGACAGTATTCAGAAGAGTGAATTTAACAAAAATATTAAAGGCCCTCAAGATCTCTCAATATGAGAAGCTATTGTAAAAAGTGGACATGGGAGAATGGGGGAATACAGGTTGGGAAATGATAGCTATCTTCTGGTATGTATTTGAAGGGCTATCATGGAAGACTTGTGGATCAGACTTGTTTTGCTTAATCCTAAAAATCAGGACTAGGAACAAGCATTAGACATTAGAAAGTGGAAGATGCTGGTCCCTAAAATTACCTTCTATTTATTTTAAATAGCATTTATGTATGTACTCATTTCTCCCAAAAAAATGTAAGCTCTTTGTAGATAGGGATTTTTTTTCCCCAGTTTTGTGCTTTTATTCACAGGGACAGGAACATTTAGCCATGTAATAAATGCTAATGAATCTAAGGGAAAAAGAAAAGAAACCAACCACACAAACTCCTAACAATAAAAAAAGGAAATGAACTTCTTCAGGATTTAGAAGTTACCACCCTGACATGGGGTTGTCAAACAAAGGCTGAATGTCCATCTCTCAGGTGTGCTGCAGAGAAGATTCTAAATCAAGTACCAAGTTAGACTAGACAGCCTCTTCCAACTCCAGGATACTGTGATTATATGGTCCTTTATAGAATGAATAAGAGTAATATTTGTTACTTATATCGGTGGACTTTGAAATGGGTCAAAGTGGGCCATTACTGGCCTTCCCAATAAACTGGATCTATTGCTGTGGCTCAGAACATAAAGGCAAGTCTTAGAGCTAAGGGGAGGGCAGACTAGAATGACAGAAGAAGCAATGGGCTGAAAGACAGTACCTAAGGGTGCAGTTTTAGACATGGGAAGACCTATAGAGATCTTCTAGCCTAACCCACTCTTTTAAAGGTGAGGGGAACTGAGGTCCAGAGATGATAAATGACTGTGATTCTGTCCCAAGGCCACAGAGGTGACAAGAAGCAGAGTCATATTTGAACCCAGGGTCCTTTGATTCCAAAGCCCAGTGCTCTTCAAAGTCGGTCACGTTGCATCATGGAACCAACTTCACTGGGTTATTCCAAGGATCAGATTATATAATGTACATTAATGTGCTCCAAAAATTTATACTCCTGTAAAATTATAAAATAAAGTTGCAATTATGAGCCCTTAAGGAAGCTTCCTCACCCCTCCCCTGAACCTCAGGGAGACTGGCTACAGTTCATGGGGGCATGCTGACTACATAGGCTGCTCTCAGAGACCCACCAGTGGTTCCGAAGGGCTCCCCAGCAAGGAGTATCTTAAGTGCTGCCCAGACTGTTTGAAATGCATATTATTGGTTTTTTTCCTCTCTGAGCTCAAGACTTCAAAATTGTTCATTAACATAAAGTAGAAAATCCTTGACTTGCTATTTCATTCTGTTTGACTATAGTGGCCTCTTAGACCAGAAAAACACATTAGACAGCCGCTTCCTAATTAACACTGGCACATATCTTCTCCACACAATTCCACTTTCAGAAATGTCACTTCGTTGCTGAACTACAGTAAGTAACCTATTCAGCTTTTTTTTTTAACTCTTGATACCCCAGATAGATCATTTGCTCCAAATTAACCCCAGAAAGTTGGCTAAGGAGACAGGGGAAAGGGGAGAAAACAGCCAGCTCTAAATTTTGAAAACTTTATACAGGAATAATGAAGGTGATAGGTTTATAATGCACATAATAAGGTTGCTTTCAAATTAATTTTCCACAAAGATAACATTTCATTGATAACACAGTCCACTGTTTCATTCATATTCAACTTTGTCTAATTCCTCCCAGGGCTTCTGAATTTGGAAAGAGATGGGTATAATTTGTAAATTAAAAGGACAGTGCAAATTGGGCAGAATTGAGACTTGTTTTCCACTGTACCAGGCAAAGATGGAGGTGAAATAAGAATCCATGCATGGGACCTTAACTTAGAAACATTCCCATTTAACTGACTACATAAAATATCAAAGGCCCATAGACCCTGGAAGAGAAACTTAACTAACCTTAAAAAATAAAAAACAGGTGCTGGGAAAGAGGAGGAATTCAACAGGATTAAATGCCAACAGAATTACTTTCACGCTATTTCTGCCTGCAACTGTTCACTGAAATTAGAAACCTTATCATGAACATTCTAGTAAGTGTGAGGATAAATTTGTGAACATTTTATGGGCCACAACATTATTTTGAAACAACTTTCATGTTTGATTATATGGAAGAAAACACTCAATTATATTATATACACACACACACACACATATATGTATACACATGAAAGGATAGATAGAAAGGTGGAGGGATAGACAGACAGAAAGATAGTGAGACAGACACAGACAGACAGAACTCTTGGGCTCAAGGCAACCCCTTTGCCACATTTATGGGGTAGGCGAAATACCTACCTTGTGTTTTTCACCCAGAACCACAATTAGAGTGGGGTGATCAAAATTTTATTCCCATGGTGCCAAATTTAGAAAGTGGTGATAACATTCACAATCTCTCACTAGCACAGGAGCAATAGAGATAAGCACCTGGTTAGCAAGAATAATTCATTTTTAAAGGAAGCCCCTTCGATACCTTGTTCACTCCCCTACTATATTCCACTTCACACAGCTTCCACAGCAACAGTTTTACACTGATATCCCAAGCTCTCTATTTTCCCTCCATGGAAAAGCTTAACATCTCCCCTTCCACTAAGGTCTTATGCACAGTTTGTGGTACTTTTCAAGAGTCCTGGTTATGGGCCTGCCTCCATATCTCCCATTCTTCATCCTTTTTCCCAACCTGGGACCCTCTGGTCCTATACTACCTAAGGGCTTTATAGGAAGAAAAAGATTTGATAAACTAAATTACATTAAGTGTATTATCCATCCAAGGGGTACTTGCATTTCAAAAGCCTAATTAATTGGCTCCCTCCCTATACTCCCTCCGTTTCTCTTTGTGCATCCTGTTCTTCATCCTGCTCCAGAGCCACTACTAGTCATCTGGTTTTCTTGTGCTATTCTGGACTTCTTGGAACATCTTTCTTTCTACCTACTGAGCCTGAGTCATTTCCACCTTTGAAACAATTTTGAAATGTTTCCTTCATTTTAGTTTTGTCTATCACTCCTAGAAAAGCATTTCCTGGTAAGATAAATGATGGAGACTAGAAAAATATCACTGCCATCAGCATGAGAACTCCCTCTCTCCTCTTTCCCTCTGTTCTCTTCCTCTCCCTTCCTCCAAAGCCTTCAAATTCAAAGAATGACATGGGCAACATCAGAGTTGTTCCCTTTATACCTTTACAAAAGGTGATAAGGATGATTAGAGAAATGCAACATTTCCTTACTTCTAACTTCTCAATCCCCATCAAATTATAGGTGGAAAACAGATTTAAAATGATATGACTTCAAGACCAGAACTATGAAAGTTGCCACTACATGCCAGGCAGCTAAAAAACTATATACAATCACCTTGTCTTCCATGCTAACACTTGGTAAAAACCTCAATAAAGTTGCCACATGCACATAGAATGTGAAGCTGCTTCCCTCTCTGTTAAAGGCTATAAATGTGTTCCTTTGATGACTGTTCTCTACATGCATATTAGTGGTCACATTAAGCTCTTGGATTTTTAGGCTGTACCTCCAAAGAGAAGATTAAATTCTTTTCAGCAGCCTCCTGGCTGCTACCATCTCCAATTGGATTCCTGCCAGTACTTCAATCTCAAGATGTTTAAAACACAACTCAACAGCTTACAGCCCACTAAGGCCCTTTGTCCCCCTATCCCCACTTATTTCTTTTAAGAGCACCACCACCCTCCTAGTCACCCAGACCTGAAAACCTCAGTCATCCTCCCTCTCTCCTGCCCACCACACCCAGCACCAGTTACTAAACTCTATTGATTAATTTCCACATCATTCCCATGCTCTCCAATTCACACCACACCCATTCTAGTTTTTCAAATCCTTATTTCTTTTACCCAGACCATTCTAATAATCTATTTCCCTGTATCTCTCATTTTCAATCCATTTTTGGCAGAGCTGCCAAAATCTTTCTAACCTATCTGGTTACTCCTACATTCAAAAGCTTTCAGGGACTTCCTATTAAGTCACAGGATGAATAGATTGTAAAGAACCTCAGAGACTACCTAGTCCACAATCCTCTTTTTACAAGTGAGTACCTGAAACCCATAGAGATAAAGTGACTTGCTCAAAGTCATACATGTATTAAGAAACAGAAACTGTATTTGAACCAAGGTCCTCTGATTCCAGGTCCAGGACTCATTCACTATACCACGCTAACTAAGATAAGCTATGAATAGAATTTAAGAACCTCCATAATATGGCACCAACCTCTTTCTCCAATCTTATTTCAGACTACTCCCTTTCCCATAGACTTGATTCTATACAAAATATAATTCTTCTAAATGTAGTTCTGCGTCCCTCTGCCTCTACATGTGCACACAGATAATCTTCCATGTCTAGGATATATACTCTCCACATGCTGCTACCTCCTCCTTGTCTTCCAGTCCATGTTCAGGTGCCATCAATTCCATGAAGTCTTTCTTGATTTCCTTGGATAAAACTGATCTCTCTAGCCTCACATTTCATATATTCAGCTTATCTGGATACTTCTTTTGCCCTCATCACATTTTACCTTGTATCATGCGAGTGTGTGTGTGTGTGTGTGTGTGTGTGTGTGTAACTCATTTGTTTAACAGACTACAAACTCATTAAAAGTAGAACCATCATTTTGATCTCCCATGACCAAGTACACAATGATTTACCCTTTGTAGATGATTAATGCTCATTAAATCAAATGAGATGGAATTGATACGGAAATCCTCAAAGATTCATTTCTCCCAATTTTACTTGGAATTTTTCTTTATATTTTATCTTTCCTTATGTCTAAGCCTCCTCTTTCAGAGAGTTTAATGATGGAGAGATCATTTAATAACGGTTAAGCCAGAGCAACAGATGCCACATCATAAAGCAAAATTCAGCTTTTATTTAAAAACACATGAGGCCACAATTCATCATGGTATGTGTTAAACTCAAGATGGTAACTTAAAGAATCACAGAATCTCAGAGTTGGAAGGGTCCTCAGAGGCCATCTGATACAGCCAATACCTGAACTAGTATTTTCTCTATCGCATACATGATAAGTGGGCATCTAGTCTCCTCTTAAAGATGTTCCATGAGGGGAAAACGCACAGTTCCTTGAGGAAGCCATTAAATTCTGTAAAGTTCTTTTAGAAAGCTTTTCATTACATCTGCCCACTGTTCTGAAGTCTACTTTCTGGGGCCAAACAAAATAAATCTAAATCCCTCTTCTATGTATCAGCCTTTCAAATACATACTTGAACATAGCTATCATACTTCTACATCCCTAGCCCACCCCCAATCATATCTTCTCTTTTTTGGGCTAACCATTCTCAGTTCTTCAAATGCTCCCTCCCATGGTATGAACTGAAGGTCCTTTGTCTTCCTGTTTTCCTTCCTTTGGTTAGTCTCCAGTTTATCAATGTCCCTCCTAAAATGTGGCATCTCAGATTGAACACAAGACTCCAGATATATTCCCCAAAAGGGCAGAGCACAATGGTACTATCACTTTCCTAATTGGACTATGTCAGATGAAAGATCAGTTCTATTGTACAAACTGGTGACTATTTCAGAGTCTCCATCCTAAAAAAGGTCTTCATCTTGGCTAACTACAAAATGTAATCTTATTTTTGAGTACACTCTTATGGAAAAAGCTCTAGAATGAGAGTCAGAAGATCTAGCTTCTTGTCCTATTTCTACCACTAACTAGCTATGAAATTTAGCAGTCATATCCCCTTAGTATTTTTTTTTATTTATAAAAGGAGGGGATTAGATTGAAAGATCTCCAACATAACTTTTAGTTCTAAAGTCTTATAATTTATAACCTTAAAACTTATTGTACTGCATGAAAGTTCTTAAACCTGAAGATATCTACGTTATGAAAATCAAAAAAGGAAAAGCTACATTCAAGCAGAAACACTTTGCCCAAAGTAACACCAGGCATAGTGTTTCAGGACAGTGATAAAAATTCACCCCAAATATGTATTTTATCAGTCAATCAACTTTAATTCAATGAGTATTTATTAAATTCCTACTATATGCAAAGCAGTGATGATATAAAGCCTCAAAACGGAGAACTGCAATAATAATGATAATAATAATAATAAATAACTAGCATTTATTTAGTACTTTTAAGGTCTACAAAGCATATATGCCATGTGTCATTTATAGCAATGCCATTTTGGTCCTCTTCAAGTATGAAGGATAACAACCAACCAGCCAACATATGCCGTCTCATTAGATCTTCAAAAAAAAAAATCCCATAAAGTAGGTGTTGTTATTAAACCTATTTTTCAGATGAAGAAACTGAGGCAAGCAAAGGCAAAGAGACTTGCCTAGGTAGCGTTTAAGGTGGGTTTTGAATCAGGACTTCCTGAACGCAAATCCAGTGTTCTGCGTACTACTCCACACAGCTACCTAAAAGATCCCAGTCTTCAAGCAAGGACTTTATATTCATCTATATTTAGAGGTTGGGGGAGGGAGGGAGGGAAGAAAGGGAATGGTATGGGTTACAACATGTAAAAAAATAATACAAGAAATTGAGGAGGGAGAAAAATATTAACTGGATCAGAAAAGGTTCCCTTTAGGAGGCAATTAATTACTCCATTAACCCAGTTGTCTGGAATGTTATTCCACCTCATCTCCATCTCCTAGAATCCTAAATTCAGGTGGTCGCCTCCTACTTCACGTCTTTCCTGACACCGTCCTTCTTCCCTCCCCCACTGTTAATATTCTCCCCTCTGATACTACTTTGCATTTACTTACTTTCAACCCTCCCCCTAATAAAATATAAGCTCACTGAGGACAGACTTCTTGAATTCTAGCAACCCAACTGGCTATAACAGAAAATTATTTACTCTAGGAAAGAAAATAAATAAGTTTCTAATTTGGGTTTCAAATGTGGAATGCAAATTATTATTATATTTCTTAGCAAAAAAAAAGGAAAAAAATTCAGTAACCCATGTCATTGTATTTAAAAATAAGGAAGAGTCACTCAAGTGTTCTGAAAATGCTATTAGGGATCACAGGTTAGGCATATTTTCAATATTTAGCTGCATATTTAATAATTCTTTGCCTGGTAATGAAGAAAATGTGAGTTTCTTACATGCTATTGAGTAATAGACATGCTAATGATCCTATCGAAGTAGACACCAGGAATCTTCTCTCCATGTTGTAGACGTCACCTGCAAAATCTTGAGAAAGTTAGATAACTTCTTTGGAATCTACTCAATGGACAATGAGAATGCGAATTATGAAAAATACTTTGTGTTTTTGGGAATAACATAAAAACCTAATGGACCTTTAATTTAGGGCCAAAGATTTGCCATGCTGCCCCGGCCTTAAAGTTCCTATATCAGAGGAACATTAAAGTCTAGAAAAAATATCACAGTTTGGAAGGACAGTACCAGTGAAATTTCAAAGCACTCTGTAAACGTACCAGCAACAGTCCTAACAGAGAGCTCTATCTGTGAAGAACTTGGGATGTGGAAAAATTGGGACACTAATTTGTTGTTGGTAGAACTGTGAACTGATTCAAGCGTTTTGGAGAGTAATCTGGAATTATACACAAAGATTTTTTAAATTACCTATACCCTTTGACATAGCAATGCCACTACTAGGTCTATTTCCAAAGATGATTGGGGGAAAGGAAAAGAACACATATTTTGTAAAATGTTTATAGCAGCTCTCTTTGTGGTGGCAAGGAACTGGAAAATGTAGAGATGACCATCAACTGGCGAATGGCCGAACAAGCTGTGGTATATGATTGTGATGGAATACTCCCGTGCTTTAAGAGATTATAAGCTCGCCGATCTTAGAAAAACATGTAGAGACTTGCATGAAATAATGAAGAGTGAAATGAACAGAACCAAGAGAACACTGTATAGAGTAACAGCAATACTGTTTTAAGAACGACTTTGAGCAAATAAGTTATTTTGACCATTATAAATGCCCAAATTAACTCTAAAGGACATATGAAGAAAGATGTTATCTACATATTGAGAAACAGAAATATGTATAGAAAAATTTTACATTTATATGTATGTATGCATATGTATACACACACAAACACCTATTTGTGACCATCTCAGGGAAGGGAGGAAGAGAAGAAAAAAGACATTTACATAACTTTATTGCGTATTTAAAAGGAATAACAAGTCATTCACAGTAGATTTGCAGTTTCATGTGCAAACCTCTTACCATACTATGTTATGGAAATGCTTGTCTTATTCCATAAATTAAAAATAACATATAATTTTTAAATGACTTGACCTTGGAGCACCTTCTAAAACCTCTGGGTATTTTCTCTTTTCCTTCCTTGCCTCCCGTATTTCAAAAATCGCATTAAAGGTCAGATGTCTTATGTTTAAAGTTCTCTCTTAAAGCACCTCAAATTTTCTAGAGGCAAAACACAACAATCAAATTTAAGTAAATAAAGCTACTGCCACAACCACCTCTCAAGAATAATCATTAACATAACTGCCAAACTGGCCCAATCACTAAGTTTCTCGTTGTGGTTTTATACTATTTGACCCATTATGGAGCACTACGGCATACAATACCATTTTTGACAGCCAAGAAAGTCACAGATCATCTTTACCCATGTCATTCTTAACTTACAGGCTGTTCATGTACAGAAGATAGATAAATGAAAGGACCAATACTTATTACCCACAATATTGAGGTAGTTTTAAATCCCCTAATACACTCCAACTGCCTGTCATAGGACAACATTAGTAAAACCTTACACACCCATTTGCCAACATCTGCCACTCCATGAGATGGGTAAAAATTATATCCTGTATTTTCATTTCATCTTTGTCTTATTCCAACGGATAGAAAAAAATGGATTAAGCATATAGCCCACACTGATCACAGAACAATGGGATTTTTAACCTATAAATCCTTTTACCAAATGGCAGAAATGATTCCAGAACATAGCTGTCTTTGAATTACCTACTTGGAATTCAAAGAAGGAAGACTAGGGAACCACAGAACACTTTTTCAATCAATTATCCCACTAATACAGTGCACCTGTGGAATAATAACATTTGGAAGAGACGACCATAGTTGCAAGATAAGTAGCCAACTCATTCTTACCAGGGTCAGTGCAGTTTTTACCAGGCAGGGGTTCTGTATTCTCTGGAATCAAGGTAGCATTCTCTTGTAGTAGTCTCCTCCCACTCCATTTGTCACTTGCTTCCATATAGTCAAAGATGTAATAACCTATGGAGAAAGAGGCAATAGTCCTAATATTATTATAAGCCAAATACCTCACAAGCATTATTACTCTTCACAATCATGCCCTTGAAGTATGTCAATAGAATCATCCCTGTTTGAGAGGCAGAGATTAGAAGGCTCAAAAATGTCAATTCATTTTATTCAGGATCACTCAGCATTTTAACCTTATATTTAACAATATAACCTATAGCCCACTCCAGTTCCTAGCCAACACTGTGTCTGCTTTACTGACTTTGAAAGGGAAACTAGCCTGCCTTCTAGTACATCAAGCACAGCTTGACATAGGAGATAGGAAGGAATCCCCAAATATATGCAGTTAAGTACAACTGACAAGTATTGACGTGTGGGTATGAATGTATGTCATCCAAGACATAACCAAGAAAAATAACCCCAGGATAATGTTATAGACTAGATCAATGGTTCTTAAAATGTGAATTACATTCCCTGTAAGTCCCCAAGACCCTTTCTGAGGATCTCTGAGGTCACAATTATTTTTATAATAAAACTAAGATGTTATTTGCCTATTAAAATACTCTTCCCTTTCCAACTCAATATATGTCTGAGGCCATGTTTCTTTTCAACTGAGAAAACATATCATAACAGATTGAACACAGAAGCAGATATGAGAAGCCAGCTGTCTTTTATTAAGCCAGACATTAATGAGATTTACAAAAAAGTAAAATAATGCTAGTCTTCTCACTCATTTCTTTTGTTTTGAAAAATATAGTTATTTTTCACAAAACATACTATTTATGTTAACATGTGATAGATTTACTGTTATTGTAAATGAATTCATATTTATAAAGTTGCCCATTTTAATTTCAAACACGGTAAATATCAATAGACATAACTCACATAAATAAAAGCTCTTTGAGGTCCTCAACAATTTTTAAGTGTAAATAGATCCCAAGACCAAAATGTTTGAGAATGATTAAATTTGATCAAAAGGTAAAAGATCTCCTTTTTAAGTTATCTTAGTCCCATGCTGCCATCATAATGAAGAAGGAGAATGTAAACCTTGAAGACTGGAAGGAATGTATCAATTATAACTGATCTTATTATGATTAGGTCAAATTAAGCAACTATAGTTATTTCAAAGAAAGACAGTGTGTTCTTAAATCCTCAAAGTCAAGAAGACTAGGTTGAAGTTCTGACTCTGACCCATATTGTCTATGTTACCCTGGGCAAGTCATTTAACAACTCAATGATCCAAAAAATTCTCTTAGACAACAAGTAGCAGGGAAGGGGCATACCTACTTTGAGAGAAGTTCACCATTAAGAGCTCCCTACAGCAATGGAAGCATTGGACCTGTCTATACCTTCCGACTGCCATGCCCTGCCAAGATTCCCCACAAAATCTCTCAACATACCACTCTCTAATGTAAACAGTTGGCTTGTCTCTATGAACATTTTAATTCTAGAATTTTAAAATAATTATTAGTTTACAGTTGTATGAAGCTTTGTTGATTTACAAAGTCTTTTCCCTCAATAACCCACCAGGATATTTAGTAGAGGTGATGTTATCTCCGTCTCACTAATGAGGAAACTGAGACTCAGATTAAGTGGACTCAGCTGAGGCCAGAAATGGAATTCCAACCTCAGTCTCCAGACTACACATTTAGCCCCCTTTCCATTATATGGCAAATGGGAAAAAAGCCAAACCCCAGACTCAAATGAAGGATATGTTATTTATGCAGCAGATTTTCCTAGGGAATGGGTAACAAATTAAGTCATTTTGTAACAGGATTTGTTTTTAAGGAGAAGAAAATCAAGAACTAATCAGTGTTATAACGGGAAAAGTCCTGGACTTGGGTCAGAAAGCCTGAGTTCAAGTTCCTGCTTTTTAGAACTCTCTCCCTCCTCATCCTCACCTCCTCTATTTCATTTCCTGGCGATATTAAAATCTCAGGTCAAATTCCACCCACCCTCTTCAAGATGCCTTTCCTTCTCCCCTTTAATGCTAACACCTTGCTTCAGCTGATTATCTCCAAATGGTCCTGTGTATAGCTCATTTGTACATAGCTGTTCACATATTCACATACTTTTCCATTAGACTATGAGTTCCTTGACAGCAGGGACTACCTTTTACCTTTCTTTCTATCCCTCTAACTTAGCACAGTGATTGCTCCATCAAAGGTGCTTAATAAATGCATGTTGACTGATTGACTCATTGCCTTACCTAAAAGAAGTTAAGCCTGTTTCCTTCTTTATAATTGAACAACCTCAGTCCCACATATCTCATGGGATCAAATGAGATAATAAACATAGAAGTGTCTTGTCAACTACAGATCAATATGAAAAATATAAGGTATTGTTAGGACTACTATTAGCAGATGACTAAAAGAATAGAGATCACATTACAGTTCTAGATGCAAAACCAGGGGCATCAGAGGAGAGGACCAGGCTAGATCAAATTAGGTTAGATAAAGCAGGTTGGTGGTACAGTGGATAAAATCTGGAGTCAGGAAGATTCATCTTCATGAGTTCAAATCTGGCCTTAGACACTTACTAACTATGTGACTCTTAGCAAGCTACTTAACCCTTTTTGCCTCAACTTTCTCATCCATAAAAGAGCTGGAAATGGACATAACAAAACCACTCCAGTATCTTTGCCAGGAAAACAGTAAATGGGGTCACAAGGAATTGGACAAAACTAAAAATGACTAAATAATAATAAATGTGCTGGACTCTGTGTTAAGATCTGGAAATACAGAAATAAACAAAATGAAAGAGTCTCTGCCCTCAAGAAGCTTACATTCTAATGCAGGGAGCTCATGCATAAAAGAAAGATGAAAATGGTGGTAGGGACTGAGACTCAGATTAACTGAGTGGACTTAAGGTCAGAATTAGGATTCCAACCTTAGTGTCCTGACTATTCACTACATGATAAACAGGAAGAGTCAAATCCCAGACTCAAGTGGAGGGAATATTATGTGGCAGATTTTAAACCAAGTTGGGAAAGTAGTCCAGAGAGTCAGGAGCTGAGCCAGGTTAGAAGTGAGGATGGCTCTAAAAAAAAGTACTTGGGAAGGAAGAAGGAAAGGAAGGGAGAAAGAAGGGGGAATGGGTGGGTGGGGATTGCCTCCCTTGATATAAATATCAATTGTTTGGCAACTTAGAGATGAGCTATTGAGTATAGCTAGGGACTGAGAAAAGAAAACCAAAAAGGAATACTATTATTGGGGTGGCTAGGTGGCGCAGTGAGTAGAGCACTGGCCCTGAGTCAGGAGGACCTGAGTTCAAATGTGGCCTCAGGTACTTAACACTTACTAGCCGTGTGACCTTGGGCAAGTCACTTAACTCCAATTGCCCTGCCTTCTCCCTCCAAAAAGCAAAACAAAAACAAACCAAAAAAAAAAAAATACTATTATTGTATCTAGAAGCTCCTCCTTAAAGTAAAAAACAGTCAGGGATATGATAGTATTAAAACTGGGGTACTTTCACAGGTAAATGCAGAATTAAAAAAAAACTAAAACACTTCCATTTGACTTCAGAATTTAATTCTCTCTTTTTGGTTATATGCTTTTGATGGACAAGAACGATATACTACTTTTTTTTTTTAAAGAATTGTTTTTCTCTATACACCTCATATCAATTCTTGTTCTGTGTATCTTTTCCTCATTAGCCTAAAAGCTCCTAGAGAGCAGGGGTCATATATAATAGCATTTAGCAGCATCTAAATTCCACCCCCTGATCTTTAGAGAACAAATAGATGCATTTCAACCACTCCCAAAGCAGTTCGGGCCAAGGCAATGAATAAGAAATACTGGGTTTCACGAATTAGGTGCCACCTGGGATAAAGCTGGTAAATCAAGAGCACTGAACATCTTTGCAAAATTCTCTTACAACTTAAAGTTCTCTCACTGACCAGAATTTGGGGCTTTTAGTACATTTCCTCCCTGTCTCTTGCCTTTCATTAGTGACCAGATGAACAGCTAGCCCTCTTCCCATTAGCAGCAGAGAGCTGTCAATTCCTTGAACCTTGTCATCTTTAATAGGCTCCCATTTGGAAGCTGATGCCAAGGTACTTATTTCTAAGGCGGAGGAAGATGGGGCTGCACACAAAGGTGTCATATCAGAAACGGAGATCATGCTAGGGGATCTGAATGGGCATTTGAGAGACCCCAGGTGCCTATCCAGGGCAGTCAGTTACCTCATCCATATTAGTCACCTTCCTCGAAAAATCTTTATCAAGTCAATTAAATGGGAAAAACTAAGACAAAGCCAAAATTGTATTCATTGAACGTATTTTAGGGGAGAGAAAGGATAAAGTCAAGACCTGTGATTTCATTAGTCCAGGGTGGAAGTTCTCCACTGATGCAGATGAGTATCATTAATTTATAATCTGAGAGCTATCTGGCAGACCAAGAAGTTGTAATTTAGTCACTATCACCTAACTAGTATATGTTAGAATCTGAAATCAAGTCTTCCTGACTCTAGTTTTCCCTTTATAGTCTAGCCATATTTGTTAATTGTATTAAGTACTTAGTTAAATGTTTGTGCCACATCAAAATCAACAAATCTCAGAAGACAAAGAATTGTACAGATGTATAAATGTATGATATACACTATATGTTATATTATAAATATAGCATATATATATATGCCATATATATATATATATATACACACACACATATATAATTTACATTAGTAAATGCCATATTTTTTTATACCAAGGTATTTTCTATCATCAGCATCCAATAGACAGAGGTTACAAGCATAAATTATCAGAACTGAAGTATCCTTAGAGTTCAAGTACATCAATTTACAGATGAGGAGGTTGAATCCCAGAGACATCAAAGAATTTGCCCATGGTCAAAACGCTGGCTAATGGCACAGCCCAATTTGGAATGCAATCTCATTCCTGCCCCTTTCCCCAGACCACTAGATCTCACTATCTCAATGATGTGAATGTCTTATAGAGTGACTGATATTGTTTATTCAATGTCTTAGAAACTACTAACTGGTTGATTCATTTTCTGGCATATCTATTAAAGTTCCACTTTAATGAGGAAAAAATAGATAGGACAACTGGACAGAAACATGTGACTTGAGCATCCTCTCCTACTTCTCTTATACATTTCAAGTTATAGTCCCCTATAAGAAAGTTAGCATAGAGTGTGGCAAGACCATTTCCACCTCTGAGTGCCCCCATCTATTTTGTTGTATATTAGCAACCCTCAGAAAGACTTATATGCTACAGAGGTCTCTAAGAACAGCCCGATACAATGAACTGAATACATTGTAATAAGCCCTTGCTCTTAAAAGGGTCAAGGACTGTACAATGAGATTTTTCAACATAGTCTCAGAAAGATTTCCCTAAGTTGTTGACCTCTTTCCTCCATCCATCTTTTCACTTGTATAAAATTCTCCTTCATTTTCTCCCTCTCCCTCTCTCTTCCATTCCCTCCCCGTCCAAAGGATATAGATTTCTCTCAGAAGATACATGAGTCAATAGACTTAAGGAATGTGGCTACATTTCAAACTCCTCAAAAACAAGAGCCACGTCTTATATTATTTTAGTTCCTTCTTTTACCCTACCCCAATTACAATGACCCTCACAAAGGGTTGTTGAAGGAATGAATGAGTGAAATGATAAATGGAATAACAAAGTCTGCTTATGCCTAAGCCTCTGAAGGGAAAAATCAACAGTTACACCAGAAGTATTATCTTTGTCAATCACATGAGCAGGCAGATAGAGCTGATCTTGCAAAGATATGTATGATTCAACAAAAACAACACCATTCATAAAAGGTTAAAGGGGGTGTCTGGTTCCATAATCAAAAGCCTCCCACAGCATTCATTTGGCATTCTTAAATGCTTAAATAAACAACTAAAGGCTGTCCATCTCACTTAAGACATAAGTATGTTCAATACCACATGCATATTAATGAACATCAATAATTTCAATCAGTTCTAGATTACCAAAATGTCACACCATCCAACTGAGACCTATGTGAAATGGCTATAGAAACTCATCCTGCAATGAAGGTGCAATTGGAATATGTCCTGCCTTGTCTGAAATGGATCATCCAGCAGAAGTAATGAGGTTATCTCTAATAACGGCTAGCTTCAAGGTGTGAATTAATAAATGGTTTAATGCTACATTACGTTCATAGGAAATTAAGAAATCATCTTTGGTGGGGAAGGAGAGAGTTAAAGTGAACTAGATCCAAGTCATGACATTACACTAATTTTATCCAATAAACAAATTGCCCGTTTGGTAGTTTGATAAAGTTGGTGAATGTGTAGAGCTCATTGTTCCTAATGATTCACTAAATAGAAACATCACAAGGATTCTTATAAGAGGAGATAAATAGATGAATCCCTTCTAATTCTCTGAATCTGGTAAAACACACAAAACCAATGCAGAAAAACAAGTCCAATTATTATGTAAGAGTCCTGGACCACGCTACTGATTAAACACCTAAAGTAACTAAAGATGGAAAAAGCAATGTCCCTGAATACCTCTAACTGGCAAATAAATCTGTGTATCAAAGTTTAGAATATAGTTAACTGATTGCCATAACACTTGAAGATCAGACGGTCCTAAAATAACAGCAGTCCCTTATAATTACATATCTCCTTTATTTGTTCAAAACAGGCTCATATCTTGTTTCATTTGTCCTCATGAGAGGATAAGCAGAGGCAATTAATGTTAGAGCCATTTTACAGATGGTAAAAGTGACTGAGAGATAAAGAAGAAATCACATTTATATACATGTTTTACCCTATTTGCAAAATACTTTACATGGTAATTATATTATGCCATTATAGCAAGCAAAGAAAAAAGGGCAATGATTTTATAGTGATTTCATACTCAGAGAGGTCCAGTGCCTTGGGACGACCACAATGTTTTAAATCCAATGCCCTTTCCTCTGGTCTCATTCAAAGTTACAGCCTTGAAACTCATTATGGCAAAGGGAAAGAGCATTTAAGAAAGACTATTATGTGCCAGGCCCTGTGCTATGCACTTTACAAATGTTATCTTGTCTGATCCTCACAACCACCCTGTGAAGGAGGTAAAATTATGATCAGTTAATTATGATTGCAGTTAAGGAAACTGAGACTTTGAGATGTTATATGGTTTGACCAGGGTCATGTAGCTAGTAATATGGGAGGTCACATTTGAACTCAGGACTTTCTGATTCCAGGCCCAGGTTTCTATCTACTTCCCCACCTTGTTGAGGGATGTACAGCAGGCAAAAGCAATATGGCATGTGTGATCATGTACACTAGCAACTATGAGTGACTTATGCAATAGTGTGAAGATGAAGGGGCATCATCTTATTCCTACTTTTCCAAAACCAAAACTATTCCTACAAATGCTTACAGAAAAGGCCCCAAGACACCCAAATCCTTCTCTTGGATGAACGCATTAATCAGTCATGCATTAAGTACCCACTATGTGCCAGGCACTGCCCTAAGCACTGGAGATACAAAAGGCAAAAGCAAAACCCCAAAACAACCCCTGTTCTCAAGTGTGACCATGATTTAATGACAATCAACATCAGCTAACACTGGTTATTATCCACTGTGTGTCCATTGCATGATCAATAGAGCACTGTCAATCAACATTTATTAAATGTTATTATTATATATTATATTTATATTATATATGTTATGTATATTATATTATTATTAAGTTATACCAGGCACTGTGCTAGGGACTGGAGATACAAAAGAAGTCTATGACTGAATGACTGAGCTTGCTTTTGTTCATCTCGATTTGAAGTCAGAAAGACCTGTGTTCAAATTCTGCCTCAGATACTCAATAGATGACCAAGTCACTTAACCACTCTGTGCCTCAGTTTCCCCCTCTGTAAAATTAGGGGCTTGGACCTGATGGTATCTAAGCATATGGTTTTATGGCCACAGATATCGTTACAGGGCAAGATGGCACCAATGGTCACTACCCTAAACAGGGCAACTTGGAGGTACCCTCAGAGGGAATGCACTGATGTTAAGGAGCGCCAGCAAAGACTTCTTGCAGAAGGTGGGATTTTTAGCCGAGAGCTGAAGGAAGCCAGGGAGGCCAGGGTGGAGATGAGGGAGCATAGCCAGTGAAAAATGCCGAGTCAGGAGACAAGCGTCCTGGTCTAGGAACAGCAAGAGGTCTAGGGATAAGGGGTCCTTTTGCTTGGGCTTCCTTGCTGTTCTTGTAGAACAGTTCTTGAGAATTGCTCTCTGTTCTCATCTTTCCAGTTCGCTGTAAGTTCGCAGCTTTTTAGAAGGTCCTGCTACATGAAGCTCCACTTTAGCTATGTCAACAAAAACATTTGGCTCCGATCCATGGCATTCTTGGCTTGGGCATCTCCAGGCCCTGGAAATTGCATGTTGGCCTAATTAGCTGGGGGGGAGGGTGGAAGAATAGAGATGGAAGAAGAGGGGAGCTAATGAGGGGGTACATGCTCACATGTCAGTGGCATATGCAACCTATATGATTCCAGACGTGGAGAGAAAGAGAAAGAAAGTCCTGTTCAGAGAGAGCAGAGTATCTATTGTAAGCAAAATGAAGGCACATTTCTCAGCCGAGAAGCTCAGGCCACATGTAATAAAAAAAAAATGCATACGGTGCCAAGTTTCCATTACAAAGCTGTTCCCTGCCTTTCTCTCCAACAGGATGCCATCAAATAATGCAACAACTCTGTGAATAGAGTTTTGATAGTCAATGGACTTGCTGCACCTCTGTATCACCCCAAGGACCCTGCCTGGGGCTCCTAGGCTCGAGGTGGCAGGTGTCTGAACAGACAGCCTGGCTCTGGGAGACAATAATACACCCGATAAGAATAATGGTATTTTCCATATGTGAAACACCTGTCTCCAGAGAACTCCAAATCCATTCCAAATATTGTACTGGGTCCCAAGGATAAAGAATGAGTAGGAATACCTACTTACTTCAGTTCAGCACAGTGCATTAACTGTTTTAGGCCCTCTCAATACAACAGATGAGGTAAGCGTCATCCTTGCTACCCCCTAAGCGGGTCAGAGCTATTGATTCTGCCGAGAAGAACCTGCTCCCTTTAAAGGGGTCCACACTGGTAAGATGCCACTTAATCACCAGGGCTGCCATTCTGACACAGCCCCCAAAACATTTGGGAGAAGAAAATCAGCTCTTGTATTACAGGCTCCTCTTTTGCATGAGCCTAGGAAGGCTATTTGATTTTTGTAAAAGATGCCAAGAGATCCAGTGACAGCACGAGAAACAGAACAACAACAAAATCTGTCTCTTAATTCACTACCCAGTAGAGTGCCCAATAGACATCTTAAACTGACATGTCCAAAAAGAACTCATTTTGATTCCTCCCTAAATCCTTCCCCTTTCCTACCTTCTCTATTATTTTATTAGTAGAAGGCATCACCATCCTCCTCAGGCTCACAACCTAGGAATTATCCTCACCTCCTTAACACCTTTCACTCCCATTACTAAGCTGCTGCCAAAGCCTGCCAATTTCATGTCATCTACAGCCTCCTTCTCTCCTCTGACACTGCAACCTCCCTGGTGCAGGCCCTCATCCCCTCATTCCTTGATTACTGCAATAGCCTGCTAATGGGTCAGCCTGCCTCAAGTCTCTACTCCGATACATTCTCCATTCAGCTGAATTTGACCAAAATCAATAAAGTGATTTTCCCAAAGCCAATCCTCCCTCCCTCTCTCTCTCTCTCTCTCTCACACACACACACACACACACACACACACACACACACACACACACACACACACACTCCTCTCTCTCACTCAACAAATTCCAGTGACTCCATATGACCTCCAGGAGTAAAAATAAAATGACTTGTTTGGCTTTCAAAGTCCTTCATAACCCAGCTCTCTCTCTTGCCCCACCTTTTCAGGCTTCTACCACCTTACTACCCGTCACATACTGCTGGATCCAGGAACACAGGCCTCCTGGCCCTTCCACAGATTTGACACTCCATTCCCAGGCTCCTTCCTTAGCTGCTCCCCCCTCCATGCCAGGAACCCTCTCCTCCCAACCTCTACCTATCAACTTCCCTGGCTTCCTTAACTAAAATCCTCTATTTTACAGGACGCCTTTCCCAATCACTCTTCACTGTTTTGCCTTCTCTCTGTTAATTATTTTCTATTTAATCTATGTATTTCCTATGTATTTATGTAGCATGTCTGCACATATTTGCTTATTATTTGCCCCCATTAGATTATAAGCTCCATGAGGGCAGGGTCTGTCTTTTGCCTCTTTTTGTATTCCCAAAGCTTAGCACAGGGCCCGGCACATAGTGGGTGCTCAATGAATGTTCATTCATTGACTGACTATCCAAGAGGGCTGGACATGAGGTCAGGAAAACCTAGCTGTACACATCACCTTAGACACTGACTGGCAGTGTGAACGTGGCCAAGCCATTTGACCTCTCTAAGACAGTTTCCTTATTTGTAAAATAACTGCTCTTAACCTTTATGTGTTCCTGTTAAATGACTTAAATTTTCTAAGCCTCAGTTTCCTCATCTGTAAAATGGGGGTAATAAACCTCAGCAGATTATTCTGCAGCTCAAGAGAATGTATCAAAAGCTTTTTGCCAATTTAAAAATGATACATAAACATTAGCAGCTATTATATTGTTATTAGAACAAGTTATTCAGTAACAGCTATAACCATATGACTGCCTAGTTCCTATAGATGACTCCACAGATCATCAAATGGATCTGGGATCACAGTAATCCAAGTGTTCCCCTCAATGACGCAGAGTCCAACCTTAGCCATATCTGCCAACTCTGTTCTTTTCTCACCCACATCCCCTCAGAAGTTTGCCACGGGGAATTCCCCCCAAAATGCTGGAGTGCTCCCTTGATTTTTCCTGATACTGCAAGGTTACCAGCAGATTATTGTGGCTGTCTACTCGTCACACCCTCTCGTCCACCTAATGTGACCAGTTCATCCTTTTTAAGTCATACAAGTCCCTGATGACATTTTTGATCCTTTTCTTCTTTGATGTTCCTCATTGGTTCTATGCTGTGGTTTGCTCACACGCCCAAGGCCTTTCTTTTTCCTCTGTATGAAATGTCCATTTTTGTTCATCTGGGACAGTGCTTTTTGGGGTTTTGCTGCCATACAGCAACACTGGCAAAATGTCTGAATTGAAAAGATGGGCCTTGCTAAATAGAAAAACGGGTCAGTAAAAATACTTTGCATTTCCCAAAATATGTCTAGCTTGTTCTCCTCCTTTGCAATAATGAGTCTAGTTCATTGTCCATCTCTATTATTTCTTGCAGATAAAACATTGGATGAGCTCCGTAGGACGTCTATTCATAGGTATGTTAAAATCTGGGCAATAGACATTCTTCATCCATTTGGCCTTTCT
Source organism: Pseudochirops cupreus (assembly GCA_028627135.1). Classification (NCBI taxonomy): domain Eukaryota; kingdom Metazoa; phylum Chordata; class Mammalia; order Diprotodontia; family Pseudocheiridae; genus Pseudochirops; species Pseudochirops cupreus. The sequence goes on from CM053581.1 coordinate 132,363,381, forward strand.
TACGTGGATGGACAAGCCAAGTTCCTATGATTTTATATTCTCTGCATCTTTCGGTCAACTGCGAGATGGTAAAGATGGGGTGCACCGTTGAACATCACTTACGAAAGCCTAATTGTCCCCTACTAGCATACTCAACTCTGTACTGCTCAGTTCTCCAACCCTTTGCTACTATTCATTCACATTTATGGCAATCTTTATTGGTTTACAATGAAGGAATGAATGAACAAAAAAAGCACTCATTAACCACTTACAGTAATTTGCAAAGCACCGAGTTAGTGCTGGGGATACAAAAAGAAAAGCAAGATAGAACCCTCTCTCAAGGCGCTCACATTCTAATAAAGGGAAACAACACATCCATGAAGTTTTATCAGCGAATCATGGGGAACAGCCCCATAGTCCTAAAGATGCAGTGACAAAGCACAAAGTAACATGTCTCTTTAACACTGGTCAGTCAACAAGCATTTATTAGCCACTTTCTATGTGCCAAGTACTGGGAATACAAAGGAAACCAAAAAGCATTTCCTGCCCTCAAGAAGTTCACACTGTAGTGGGAGAGAAAACATGAAAGTAACTAGGCACATGCAAGATTAACATTATTTCAATGGACAAAACCATATCTATTTCTGATGTTGACCCGTCTGATATTGCCAGTGACTTGGGGAGAGAGCTTTCTTTTCCTCATCTTCAGTAACTCTGGCAGCAGAGGATACAAGAACTGCAGGACCTGTACAAGGAGGTAGTATTCTCCTTTCCACAAGGTTGATTCCCCTGGATGATGACTGTGAACCAGAAGCAGGGGTGCAAGGCGTGGAGGAACTTCTACCCCTGAGCTCTTGGGCCTGGGTTATCTCCACATGAGTCTGAGGTGGTGCTTGAGGTGACTGATGGTGGTTGGGCTTACTTGACACATGCAAACTCTTGTCTTTCCCTTAAAACACTTTCCATATAACAGTCCTATGAAGCAAGTAGTATAAATGTTATCCTCAGTTTTTGAGATGAGGAAAACTGAGGTTCATGGAGACCAAGTGGCTTGCTCATGACAACACAGCTATTTTGCATCAGAACTGGGATTAGACCTCGGTCTCCTGACTCCATATGCAACCCTCTCCCTACACAATACTACCTTTTAAGATTACGTTGTAATAAATCCTCAGGTGATAGCCCTCTCAGGTACATTCAAGGAAGTGCTTTTGTTGTTGTTCAGTTTTTTCTATCGTGACCAACTTTTTGTGGCCCCATTTGGGTTTTTCTTGGCAAAATTTTTCATTTTTCATTTCCTTTTCCCGCTCATTTGACAGATGAGTAAACTGAGGCAAACAGCATTAAGTGACTTGCCCAGGGTCACATAGCTAGTAAGTGTCTGAGGCTGGTTTTGAACTCAAAAAAAACAAGTCTTCCTGACTCCAGACCAGTGCTCCATCCACCCCACCTTGTTGCCTCCAAAGGAGTACTATCACCCCTCCCCCCACCCAACCCTGAAAGTAGTGAATTAGAGGATTTTCTCCCCTTAGTAACACTATGTGATGAATTTTTGGTATCCTATGGCGGAAGAAAGAAGGAAATGGATTCACTGTGATATAACTGAAAGTTTCATTATATATTTCAGCTGAAATTTGAGTCTTCTTTATTGTTTTCACTCTTTTGGAAACTAAAGCCAATTGTTCAGAAGTTGAGGTTTGAGCTCCAATAAATATATCTCTCTGAACCAATTGAGAGAGAAGAAGCCAACATCTAAATGAAGCATATGTTGGTTCCCCTCAATTGCCTTAAAACACAAAGAGAGAAAGCTAAGGAAACAGGGATTGAAGTGAGGTCCAGGAAGGGAGGGCTCATCAGTCTTGCCTGGAATTGGAGGAGAAGCTCAGGGCTGAAAGGATAAAACAGCATTCATTTCCAAATTTTGCTCTTTTCCATTTTCTTTCAAACCATCTCAAGTGGGTGAGGGGAACTTGGTTTGAGGAACTGCATAGCCAGAGTCGGGTTTTTTTTTTCCCTCCAGACTTTAATTCATTCCAATTCTGCTATGGCAATTACAGGCATCAGCCTTCACGCTTAATTAAGAAACGTTCTTCCATTATCAGAGTATGAATCTCAACTCCAAGCCGAACCCCTTTTCAAGTCGAGGTTTTGCTGCTTGTCAGCCGTAGCCTTTTTCTTGTGCAAAAGAGAAGCAAGGAAGGAAAAACCCCCTGGTCCCACTTCCCAGGTTTTAGACCTGATATTCTTTATATGGGTCATATCCTGTACCTGCCTGGGGCCATCTGATTGTCTTCACTGAACAAAAGAGAATTAAATAAAAAGTAACTAGAAAGAGATGCTAGAAGGTTTTGGAGGAAACTCCACCAGGAGACTGGCATATATTTAAGAAAAAAAAATTCTCTAACCATCAGGCTTCTCAGCCGATTAGAAGTTTACTGTTGACACAAAGGGGGAAAAGACACAAGATTAATAGGGAAATGGAACATTTTTCTGTAGCTCCGCAGGAGCTACAAAAAGTTAAGCACTAAGAGGTTTTGACACATGTAACTTGTTGCATCTAACTTGAAAGTGTTGATTAAAAGTTGAATACTAAGAAGAAGAAAGTGGGTCCCCTTCCTATACCCAAACTTCATTACTATACCACCAATCCCTGACCAAATTCATATCTATAAAAGGGAGAATAAGCGGCCTTGAGTAAAGCCTCTACCGTTGCCCATCCCTCTTACAAATCCTGAACAAAAAATAAAAACAAGCAAAATGAAACAAAAAACACCTAACCGTTTGTTTAATCCGTGGTGCTGTACTAACGGAAAGGGATTATGAGTAGACAGCTCAAGGTTATTTTTCTTCTTCTCTTCTCTCTTTACCTGAGAATGTACTTGTCAACAGTGACCTTTTGCAGATGACGCTTTAGCCAGTCCCTAGTCTAGAGCACCATTTCATGAGAGGCCCCAGCCATGCTTGCTTCATTCTTAGCTCCACACACTCTCTGGATTGCATCTCTTCACCAGCTGCTTTGCCCCTCCAAGAGGACTGTCCTCTACCCATCTCTCCAGCTCCTCCTTGTGTGTTGTCTTACCAATTAGAAAATAAGCTCTTTGAGGGCAAGATTGATCATATTTATCTCACCAGGATTTAGTGCAGTTCCTGGCTCACAGTAGGCATTTAACAGAAACTTTGGCTATCTATCTATCTGTCCCAAAGAAGTGACTCTTATGGTGGGAAATAACTTAGATCAGATTTTTGAAAAGGTCACCAAAGCAATCCAGCAGCATAAGCTGTGGATTAGTACAGCCTTAGTTTTGTCTCACAACTGCCCCATATTAAAAGAAGCCACCAACTCCTCTCATGAGGAGTATAAAATCATCTCCAAACCAACCAGGAGAAAAGAAGCCAATCTAAATATTATTGTCAAGAATAATAATGATAAGGTTCTTTAAGGTTTCTAAGCTGCTTTACATATATTGTCTCACTTGATTCGCAAAACAACCTTGTGAGAGAGATGCTATTTTTATCCCTATTTCAGAGGTTAAGAAACTGAAGTTAAGTGATTCATTCAGGGTCACACGGCTAATAAGTATGTAAAGTCAGACTCAGAATCAGGTCCTCCTGATTCTAAGTCCAACATTCTACCATGCCACCTAGCTGCCTCACAAAGACAATCAATTGCCTTGAAACACATACTTTTTTTTTCCTAAAAGGGAATAAGAATTGCATACATAACCTGACCTAGATTATTAGCTCCCTAAAGGCAGAGAAAATGTCTTTATTGAAGCATCCATGTGACCTGCTGCCCCATAATGCTCTGAGAGACATAAGTCAATTCTATCTAAAGATACATTATTAAGCTAGGAGAACAAGAATTGGTTGGTCTTTGTACAAAGCCAGGATTGTATATTCTTCTCTATTTCCTTATTCCCCAGGTAGACTGTAACTTCACTGAGTGTAAGAACAGCGTTTTGGGGGAAGATGGGGTTTGTATCGCATTAGCTGGCACCATATTGTGTACATAGTGGGTACTATACTGATATTTGCTGAATGAAATTAATGGCCGTCCTTCAAAGCATTGCAATACTCTTTATTCTCAGAAAGCATGAAAACACATTCCAGCCCTCGTGTCAAGTCCTGAATTGGAAGCTTGCAAGCTTCAGACTGATTTTCAGCCTAGCTGTGGGATCATCTGATTTCAAGCAACTCTCAGATCATTTCTCCATCTGCAAAAGGGGGATAACAACATGCTTCCAACCCTCCTATGCTGCTTGCTCTGGACATTAACCAAGTCACATTGCACATCCAAAAATGTTTTGAGTTACTCAAACCTACCTGCAAACTGACTGGGTGATTCAGCCGACTATTTGGAATCTAAGGTCTGGGGTCAGATTATAAGGGCCATCTACTTTGTCCCTCTTACTTTAACCATCCCAGAGAAATGTTTCTCATTTGTAAGGGTGGAGGAAGGAAAAAAAAAACCTCACAGACTCTCGAGGTGACCCATTCCCTTACTTAATGATCCTCACTAAAATGAACAACTTCTTTAAATCTAAGCTAAATCCTTCCTACTACAACTCTACCCTTCTTCCTCTTCTGACCTCAGATGAGTCAAATGTAATCTAGTCGCCAAATGCATTGTTGTCACCTCTTTGTCTTTCATTTTCAGCTGAAATAATCTTGAAATGAGTAACAACAACAATGAACAAACTCCTAACAGTTTCAATCCCACAGAGATTTTTGGAAATCACAGAACTCAAATAAATTAAAATATAAAATGTTCAGTTATTAGTGGTGTGGTTACATGCTTTATTTGGTAAACATTTCATTATTCAGCCTTCGGCCTCTCAAGTTCCTTGCCGAAATCACTTTGAAGACTGTTGGAAAACAATAGTCCAGCAGCAAAATTTCTCGTTTCCCTCTATTTCCCTTTCCCTAGCTAACTTTGTATAATAAAGCTAGGGGCATTACTGTTGTTTCCCTCCCTACCTCCTAGGGGTTGGAAAGGACCCAGTAAACACTGATCTTCCCATAGTGAACCTTTCTAATTTTTACTGGAAATTTGTTATAGAGCCTAGACTTATCCAAAAGTCTCCTACTTGGCTCTAGGGGATAATATCTGCATTAAGCTTTGTACTATTTCACCTCTACATCTTTGTTTATATTCCCTGTGACTGAAAGACCCTCCCCATATTCTCTATTAGCCAAATTAAAAATGTCACCTTCTCCAAGATGATCACTGATCACTCTCCCTAAAAATGATCTTTCTCTCCTCTGATTTCTTATGAAGCTTTGTGGAAGCAATTCACATCACACTTATTCCAGATTTTGTTATGTTATGCTTGTTATGTTATCATTATTATTACTAACAATTATACTTACCCTAGAGTGCACTAAAGTGTAAGGGCTCTGAAGGCAGAGGCTTTGGGGACTTTGGGTCCCCAAAACAAACTTAAACACAGCATATTTTCAATAAATATTTGTTCAGTGAATGAACAAATAAACTAGTATGTTGATGCATGAAAGAAAGATGAGTTTGTCTGTTTCAGAACAGAAATAGCAGGTACTCCCCATCTGGGTTGGGCACTCCATAGTTCCTGGTACCTTAAACTCTTACCCTGACAGAGCCCATTGAAAGGAATAAATAATCATAAGAGGAACAGGTGACTATAGAAAGAGAGAAAATAAAATTTATCTTACTTTTGCCAGTTTGGGGGTTGAATCTGGCAGAGAGGAGGCAGTGCACAGAGGAAAAAGACAGGCTTTTCTATTCCTAAAGCAACAATTCCAAAGACTTATAATCAACCCTCCAAAACAGGCTACCAGCCGCATCTTGCAGATAACCATAAGACATTCAGAAGCTAACACAAAAGCCATGGAAAACCAGCCGTGTGTGGCAACCGCAAACTATACTCTCTGACTGTGAGGTTGAAATCCTGGAATTGAGGGGAGCAGAGCCAAGATGGCAGATTAGAGGCCGCAGCCCAGCTGAACTCTCTCAACATTCTTCTCCAAACAACTTTAAAACAATGCCTCAAACAAAATTTTGGAGCAGCAGAGTCAACAAAAGACCAGAATGAGACATTTTTCTGGCCTAAGAAAAATTAGGAGGTCCACAGGAGAGATCTGTAACACAAGGGTGGAGGCCTGTCCAGAGCACATGCACATGGTAGAAGCAAGTGGTCACAGCAGCAGCAGCTTAAAGAGCTTTCAACCCAGATATAGTAAGGGAGTCAGACAATTGGTCAGAACGAGATTTCAGGTAACCTGTGGCTGGCACTGTATACATCTAGCTCTGACTGAAAATTCTTATTAACCATATGCAATTCCAGGTAGTAGGTCTAGGGTGGAGAGGAGTGCTTGTGGTTAGTCATAAGGGAGCAGAAACCCTGGTCCCTTTTCCAAGGCAGAGAAGGGCACTAAGAAGGTAGCTGAAGGGAATTAGGCAACCTGGTTATAATTCCAAGGCCAAGAGGAATGCTAGTGCTTGCAGCTGCAGGGGAGCAGGGGTCCTTCTTGAGTAAAGACTGCAAAGTAGCCCAGAAGATCAGTGATCATACCTCTTCCCAGATCACCACTTTTAAAGCATCACAAACTTGCAGAATCTCAGAACTAGTGCTGAAAACAACTGCATGAAAAAGCCTGAAAATTGAGACAGTGCCTCACAACTCCCAGGTGAGCAGAGTCCAATTTCAACATAAAGTTCAAGTTTAACATAAAAATTCAGTAAACAGACTGGAAAATTAACCAAAAAAAAAAACCCCCCAAAACTTGACCATAAAAAGCTACTATGGTAGCAGGGAAGACCAGGACATAAAATCAGAAGAAGATAATACAAAAACAGCTACAAGCAAGCCTCAAAGAAAAAAATGCTAAATGGACTCAAATCCAACAAGAATTCAAATTATTTTTTATTTTTTATTTTAATTTTTTGCTTTATGCAGGGAGGAAGGCAGGGCAATTGGAGTTAAGTGAATTGGCCAAGGTCACATGGCTAGTAAGTGTTAAGTGTCTGAGGCTGGATTTGAACTCAGGTCCTCCTGACTCCAGGGCCGGTGCTCTATTCACTGTGCCACCTAGCTGCCCCCAATTTTTTTAATTTTTAATTTTTATTTTTTAAGCATCCAAATTCTTAAAGGAAAAGTGAAGTGGGTTATAGATTCATGGTCAAACAAGAGATGGAGAACATTACAAAATGTAAAATAGTTTTGATTACATTAAAGGAAAAAGCTTTTGCACAAACAAAACCAATGCAACCTAGATTAGAAGGAAAGCAGAAAGCTGAGAAACAATCTTTACATCAAGCATCTCTAATAACAGCCTCATTTTTCAAATATACAGAGAACTGAATTTATAAGAATACAAGCCATCCCCCAATCAAAGGATATGGGATCAAAGGATATGAACAGGCAGTTTTCAGGTGAAGAAATCAAAGGTATCTATAGGCATATGAGGAAGTACTCTAAATCACTTTTGATTAGAGAAATACAAATTAAAACAACTCCAACATACCACCTCACACCTATCAGATTGACTAATATGACAACAAAAAAAGGAAAATTATAAATTTTGGATAAAATGTGGGAAAACTGGGACACTAAAACACTGTTAGTAGAATTGTGAACTGGTCCAACCATTCTAGAAAGCAATTTGGAACTATTCAGAAAGGTCAACCAACCTATGCATGCCATTTGATCCAGCAATATCATGACTAGGTCTGTATCCCAAAGATAGTGTAAAAAAGGGAAAAGGACCTACATGTACAAAAATATGTATAGCAGCCGTTTTTGTGGTAACAGAATACTGAAAATTGAGGAGATTCCCATCAATTGGGGAATGGCAATATAGTAGAATATTATTGTGCAATAAGAAATGATCAACAGGCAGATTTCAGTAAAACCTGGAAAGACTTGTACGAACTAATGCAAAGTGAAATGAGCAGAATTAGGAAAACATTGTACACAGTATTGGCAATATTGTGTGATGATCAACTATGAATGACTCAGCTCCTCTCAGGAACATAATAATCCAAGACAAGCACAAAGGACTCACAAAGGAAAATGCTATCCATATCCAGATAAAGAACTGATGGTTTCTGAATGCAGATTGAAGCACACTTTTTATTCTTTTTTTTTTCCTTTTGATCTGTTTTTTTCTTTCACAAGTGTGACTAATATGGAAATACATTCCACATGATAGTACATGTATTATATATAAAATTGTCTACCACTTTAGGAAGAGGGGAGGGGAGAGAGGGAGAAAAAAATTGGAACTCAAACTTATAAAAATGAATGCTAAAAATTCACTTGACATGTAATTGGGAAAAAACAAATTACTATTAAAAATAATTTCTAGAAGAGTTAAAGAAAGTGATAAGAAATGACAGTGATGGAAGAGAACTATGAAAAGAGATTTAACAGTTTGGTAAAAGAGGCACAAAAAATACTAAAGAAAATAACACCTTAAAAATAAAATTGGTCTAATGGTAAAAAGAGTCACAAAAATTCACTAACAAAAAGCACTACTTGAAAAAGCAAAATAGGCCAAACAGAAAAGAAAGCATAAAAATTCACTAAAGAGCTCCTTATAAAGCAGACTTGGCCAGATAGAAAGAGTTTCAAGAGTTCACTGAAGATAATAATTCGTCTAAAATTAGAATTGGGCAAATAGAAGCTAACTATATGAGACATCGATAAACGATAAAACAAGATCAAAAGAATGAAAAAATAGAAGAAAATGTGAAATATCTCATCAGAAAAACAGCTGACCTGGAAAATCGTTCAGTGAGAGAAAATTTAAGAATTATTGGGCTACCTGACCTAGACTTTGGCTCACCATGAACTCCCACATGGCCTGGTCACTTCTTTTATTCACATCTCCGATCCTGCTTAATGCTGGACATTAAGCAGGCCCTCAACCCTAGACATTATATTTCAAGAAATTATCAAAGAAAACTGCTGGGAAAGGACCCTGAAAATCCACCAATCACCTCCTGAAAGAGCTCTCCAAACGAAAAGTCCCAGGAATATTGTAGCCAAATTCCAGACCTCCCTAGTCAAAGAGAAAATATTTCAAGCAGCTAGAAAAAAAAACAACAACAATTCAAATATTGTGAAGTGAGTCAGGATCACAAAAGATTTAGGGACTTCTATATTAAAGGAGCAGAGGGCTTGGAATACAACATTCCAGAGGGCAAAGGAGCTAGGACTACAACCAAGAAGAACCTACTCAGTAAAACTGAGTATAAATCCTTAAGGAAAAAAATAATATGTAATAAAATGGAGAACTTTCAAACATTCCTTGTGAAATGCCCAGAGATCAATAAAATTATCTGCCCCCCCCCACCAAAAAAATGAAGGGGTGAGAAAAAGGGATGCACTGGCGGAGGCGGGAGAGAAGAATAAACAGAAGAGATGGCACCGATCTGTGGTTGGCCTTGTGTCATCTAAGAAAAAATTTATCAATGCCTTGGAAAAAGAAATGATACCTTCCTGAAGTACTTGAAGGACTGTCACGTAGAAGAGAGATTATGCCCCTCCCATCAGGCCCAAGAAAGCAATGGGTTACAAAGTCATAAAGGGACAAACTTGGGTTTTATGTAAGGAAATATATCCTAACGATTACAACTATCCAAGAGTGGGATGAGTTTCCTTAGCTAAGGGCAGGGTGACAGACAACTAATCTTGTTTTAGAGAGAAATCTTGTTCAAGGGCCTGTTGGTATCATCATCAATAGTTCCTTAAAGTTTTCAAAGCAATTTATAAATACCATCTCATTTTCTCCTCACAACAACCCTCGGAAGCAGGTATTATTAATATTCCAATTTTACAGATGAGGGAAACGAGGCAGATAGCAGTTAAATTGTTCAAGGCTCTATACCTAATTAAGCATCTGAGCCCATATTTAAACTCGGCTCTTTCTGACTTCAGGACCAGTGCTCCATCCACTGTGTCACCTACTTGCCTCACGAGATGACCCTTGAGATCTCTTCCAACTCTAATTTTTTGGGATTCTGTGATTCTGGGAAATAAAGATTTCTGAAGTCCTAAAGAATTGTTATAAATTCATCTACTAAGTCAGCTCCTTCAAAGAGAAGATTTTGCCTTTTCTTAACTTAAGAACCTGGCAGGTAGGGGGACCAGTGGACACAGTGCCAGGTTCATGTTCCTGAGTTCAAATCCAGCCTTACACACTTTCTGTGTGACCCTGGGTACATCCCTTAGCCCTGTTGGCCTCAGTTTCCTCATCTGTAATATGAGCTAGAGTATGAAATAGCATACCCCAGATGGGGTCACAAAGAGTTGTACATGACTGAAAACAACTGAACAACAAAACTTAAGAACCACATCATACTTATAATGGAGCTTCCCACAGAAGTTCAGGCAGAAAGAAAAAGGAAATACAATGTAGTTCTCTGTCATCTCCGTCTAGAACATGCTGCCCTGTCCCAAGGGTGCTATATACTGAAACAGACTTCAAGAAGTTAAGTCAAATGAAACCAATGAGCATTTATTAAACATCTACTATATGCCAGAGAGTGCTAAGCACCGAGGATGCAAAGAGAGTTAGGTGCCATTTTGGATAGAGTTCTGGATCCGGAATTGGGAAATCCTGAGTTCAAATTTGGCTTCAGACACTTATTAGTTCTATGACTCTGGGCAAGTTTTTAACTCTGTTTGCCTCCGTTTCTTTTTTTGTAAAATGGGGACAATAATAGCACTTAACCCCCAGGGTTGTTGTGAGGATAAAATAATATTTGTAAATGTACTTTGTAAACCTTAAACACTATATAAATGTTAACTATTGTATGATTATAGTTCCTAAAAATACAATGTCTGCCCAGAAGGTGATCACATTCTAATTGGGGGAACCACATGCAAACATCTATGCACATGTAAGATAAATACAGAGAAGGAAGGGGAGAGTGGGAAATGGGAAGAAAAAGGAAAGTTTTCACCTAGGTGATCTGGAATGAAATTAAAGTCTTCTAAAAATAACTAGAATGCTGTTTCATCTTCTTCAATCCCAACTCAAGCCCTGGATATGGCCACAATAATGATTCAGTGAATACTTGCTACTCATGGCACCAATGAGATGGACAGCGAAATACAGAAACAGATGTATTAAAAGTGCCTTTTGATTTGATTCTATCCTGTCTTTTGGCTAGAGCCACACGCAGACCTTCTTCCCATAGATCCCACCAGACACTGTATTTGAGAAAACAAAGCCTTTGATGCCCATTCCTGAGACAGAGCGTTTGTTTTTTTTCCAGTGTACTTCCTGACCATTAAAACCTGTCATGAACAAAGGATCTGGTAATTGATTTCCTTGAGTAAACTTTGTAAATGTGCAAAGCAGCATCATATATTTAGGAAAATATAAAGAAATTAAGATAGTAGCAGAAAATAAGGGTTTGGGGACAGAGCTGGAAAGATGAGTCCCATTCAAGCAGAAGGTGAGGGAGATGTCCTTCACAAAGATGCAGAAGAAAGCAAGCCTGGGCAGGCTGACAGAGACTGGCCTAGTCAAGCCAACAAAAGGGCCTAGTTTGTCATTGTGGCATCCTAATAACAAAATGCATTACATTAACACTGAGGACTTAGAAGTGTTGGCAGGTATCTTTCCCCTCCACTTACAATAAACTTCTCTTCAGGCAAACTGTGACATTGCTGGCAGAGAGCAAAGCAAACACAGATTGTCTTTAAAAATGTTTTGCCTGCCTCTTCTTTCTTTCTCATCCTATTCTCACATCTTTTTCAATCCTCCTGTCTGATCTCCTAACACCATCTTTTCCCCTGTTTTATAAAGCATCTTCCTCTGTCCTAAAGCTACTACAATAATTTCTATCCTGGTGCCTGGAGACCAGGGCTGAGGAGCTAGGAAAGACGCTATTGAGAATAAGAACAACTAATGGATCATTTATTTACTCAGCATCAAAACATTTCTTGTTGCCCTGGAAGGTAAGTATCCAAGTCACGGTGTGGGGCGAGAGGGATGGGAGGAGAGAATAAGGGTTTCCTTTCAGTCATGGGGCCATTCCGATCTTCTCTCTATTTGCTACCCCTTAGCCCATTCCCTACACCATCCCAGGGTGGGTAGTTGAAATCAATGGCATGCTGGTGCCTCACCTTCTCCAACTTCCTTTATGTAGAATCATTTCAGTCAGGTCTAGAATGCATTATTATTTTGAGTAAACAACTTTTTGGTCTAATCCAATATAGGAGACCTTTTTTCCATTTATAATTATCCACAGAGAGGTTTCAAAATGTGTTTGTACTATAGAATTTCCCTGAAGCAGGAGGCTTGGGCAGAGGAAGACAAAAACAAACAATGACCTGAATTTTTGAATTGTGCAACCTGCCCTTGGATTCAAATTTCCATTACCACACAATTAATCTTTGACTAGTATCAATGAATCTCATTTTCAAAATAACAATCATTATATTGACGTTATATGTATCTTTTCAGTGTCTCATGGTGTTGTGGAGGTCACCCTGAGTGCTTGAAAGCTATGCCAACAGTATGTAAACTCTGAAAGCTTCTACCAAATTGAAAAGCCTACAAATAAGGGTCTAGTAATGGCAATTAAAGTCAGAGCTATATTAAAAGCCTCTTGGCATACCATTAGCGTCAATGGATAAACTAATAGTCACAATGTTAATGTCAGTTAATAAACATCTATTAAACACATACTATGTGCCCGGGCACTGTGCTAAGTACTAGTGATACAAAAAGAGAAAAGTCATTCCCTGCCCTCAGGGAGCTTACTCTCTAATGGGTGGCGGGGGGGGAACAACAGGCAAACAAATACAGACATATAACAGATACAGGATGAATAGGAAAAAATTAAAAGAGGGAAAGTACTAGAATTAAGGAGGTTTGGGAAAGTCTTGCTGTAGAAAATGAGATTTTAGTTGGGACTTAAGGGAAGCTAGGGAAACCAAGGAGAACATTTCATATGTAGGAATAGCAAGAGAACATGGCCAGAGCCAAGAGATACAAGGCACCTTGTTCATGCAACGCCAGGAAAGCCAGTGTCATTGGACTTAAAAGTAGAAAGCCTATACTTTAACCTTACCCTGTTATAAATATGGTATATTTAAAAGAAAAAAAACATGGAGTTAGGAGAGATCTAGATTTTAATCTTATCTGTGATATTATCTAGCTCTGTAAACCTACACAAATCCCTTAAATTCTTTGGTCTTCCATTTCCTCAGTAATGATGTGGACAGTTAAAATGCCTGCCTCATGGGTTATTCCTTTTTGGGCCTTCCATTTTGTGGAGGGGACCAGGCTAGCTTGCCTTCATTGACTCCTTGTTCTGCTCCTGACTTCCCAGACTTCAAAACCATGCCTGAGCCGCTGTCGCTCAGCACCTGGGGCCTATCTGATCTGAAACATCCAACTATCCCTCCAGCTTTCTCACCCTGGAATATCCTTCCACCAGGCTGGCCCCTTTGACCCTTTGGTGAGTTCTTCCTGGGTCCTCAATTTTATGGAGAAGCCTGGGCTGGCCAGCCTTCATTCCCTCCCTGGCACTGTTTCTGACTTCCCAACCTCAAAAGCATGCTCCCCAGAAGATACCCTCATCTTGCCCCTTCCTTTCCACCCCTTTTCAGTCTCTTTCTGTGTGTTGTCTTCTGTCATCAGAATGTAAACTCCCTGAGGACAGGATTGTCTTTCTCTTTGCCTAAATTTTGTCTCCCTAGTGCTAATACAACAAGTGGCACATAGTAAGCACTGATAAATGTTCATTTCCTTACTTTCTTGTTAGGAAAATGAAATTATTTTATACGTATGTGTGTGTGTATATGTGTGGATGTTATGAAAGGGTTTTGTACAACTTAAGGTGCTACACAAATATCAGCTATTATTATTTCAGTGAGAAAGGGGTACCATGTCACAACACGTTGTATTTCTGATATATACTCTCTCCTCTTCTCTTCCTCTTAGAATTCACAGCTTCATTTATAGAACAATCCCCCCCATCACCTCCTACAGGAAAGCTTTTTGGAACGTCCTATTTGTTAGTGTTCTTTCTCTCCTCCAGTATCATCGATATATTTATCTAGAGAATTAATGTGTCATAATGGATTGAGTGACAGACTTCAATTTAACAATAGCTAGGTTCAAGGCCTGCCTCAGACACTTATTCTCTATAAAATCCTGGCCACGTCATTTAACCTCAAGGATGCTCATTTTCCCCTGCTGTAAAATGGAATGTCAGTAGCACCAAGTTTGGAGGGTTATTTCATAAGATTATAGGATCATAGCTTTAGAACTAGAAAGGAACTTTGAGGCCATCAGGCCCAGCCCCCACACTTTATAGGTGAGGAAACTAAGGCAGAGAAAGGCTAAATAGCTCGCCTGGATCATGCAGCCTTTAAGTGATTGAGGTGGGATTTGAACCTAGGTTTTCCTTACTCCTAATCCAGTGTTCTATTCACTACATAGGATATATACATAAATAAGTGTGATACAAGTTAGAATAAAGATATAAATTTTTTCCTTCATGACTAGAGATATTCTGATTAGTTAAAAATAATACAACGTAATTATGTATTTTGATTGGTTAGGTCAAAAATAGTTGCCTGAAGGAATTCAGAAAAACCCAGAAAGATCTACATGAACTGATGCTGAGTGAAGTTAGCAGAATCAGAGAAAGAACTATGAATTCTGAATGCATGTTATTTTTTCTTTTTTGTGGTGGTTTTCTTTCTTGTGGTTTTCCCTTTGGTTCTAATTCTTTACAACATGACTAATGTGGAAATATGTTTAACATGACTGTGCATGTATAACCTATATCATATTGCACACTGTCTTGGGGAGAGGAAGAAAATTTAAAACTCAAAATCCTACAAAGGTGAATGTTGAAAGTTAAAAATAAATAAATATATTTTAAAAAATAGTTGCTTGAACAACATTAAATATCATAAAATCTTCATCACAAACTATTTCAAGCTGTCTGGAAGAAATCTTCAATATCTACTCTAACCACCTCATTTCAGAGACTATAAGACTACATCTCTGAAAAGTAAATTGTCCAGAGTTATACAAGTAACAGATCTGTAACAGATTCAAGAATCAAGTAATAGATTGAACCCATCTTCTGATTTTGAATCTACAACTCTTTTCACTAAACTATACAGACCACCATTATAGATAATGGGTACAAGCAAACATCAGGCAAAAAGAATTACTGAAAATGGTCACTGGGGCAGAGCCAAGATGGCGGCGTAGCAGCAGCAACATATCACAGCTCTCACATAGCCACCCCAAAATACCCACAAAATAGGACTCTAAACCAATCCTAGAACTCCAAAACGGACACAAAGATACTTCCCACTAAAGTCAGCTCAGCTACGAGGAACCATATCAGCACTGGGAACCGAAACCAGCCTGGCCTGAAGCCGTGGCTGTGCCCCGGGGGTGGCTGGACGGGAGGAGTGGAGGAGCCTCTCAGGTGAGCGGATTAGCAGCAGCTACGAGTGGGAATTCTGAAAGGGGGAGATAAGCAGTCTGGCTGGAAGGCCTCCAGAGCAGAAAAGCAAAAGGCAGAGGTTTTGCACCCGCCTCCGCATTGCAGCTTCCCTCCCACGGCCTGCAGGCAGCAGGGGGACTGAGCAATTGTTCTCAGGACAGTGCTCTCACGTTGAGCGGCCTGGATCCGGGATCGCTGTCTTGGGCCTCAGTCTTGGAGTCCTCACTATCCAGTCAGCCAGAAGTAAATAGGAAGAGTTCCCAGCCTCTTCCTAAGAGCTACGGCAGCTGGGAGGACCCCAGCGATTTGGGACAGAGCTTTCCCTTCTGCAAGCAGAGCCCCACAGAGATTTAAAAAAAAATAATCACAGTCTGAAGAACCATGAGTAAGAATAAGCATAAGAAGCAAAGTAAGAACAGCTCCCAAACCCTTGATACCTTCTTTGGGGTAAAGAAAGATCATGGGAGAGAGAGGGAGGAGGAGAGCGCAGCCAGAGCACCCCCACCAGGGGCCTCCAATAAACAT
>CM053581.1:132379853-132446158 GCA_028627135.1 Pseudochirops cupreus
CTATATATATATGCAATTATTATTATTATTATTATTATTATTGACTACATCCAACTGGAACTTGAGATACACAGGCACTGTGGTTGGGAGATCCATCCTGCCCTACCGAAAAGTGACATAGGAGAGAATAGACTGGGGGAGGGGGACACACTGGGATGGCTGTTTTGGGGCAGTGGGTAGGGGAAAGAAGGGGAGAAAATATGTAACTCAAAATCTTGTGGAAATGAATGATGCAAACTAAATAAAATTTAAAAAAAAAGAGGACTGAAAACATAATAACTGTTTGGGACATACCAGCTACAAGAAATAATTATCAGAACTACTAGAAGATTCTGAAAAAATATCACTACCTGTTTTTATGAAAATAAGAATAATTAAACCCTAGATTCAGAGTCGAAAAGGACCTTAGAGAATACCAAGTTCAACTCTATTATTTTCTATATAAGGAAACTGAGGCACAAAGATTAAGTGAGTAGTTACCCAGGATCAGAAAGCTAGCAAATATCCACAGTGGGATTTGACTCCGTGCTCCTGTCTCTAAGCCAAGTGCTTTATCCATCATACTATGCTGCTTCTTAATGGACAAATAGAGGCAAGAAATGTAGTACCCTCTCAAATAAAGCTGCCCATCCAAGCTCTGAAATAATGGATGCTGATTGACAGATACTGTCCAAACAGATTGCCATGGGTTCATAGGTCAGCTGCGCAGATGACCGCTGTGATGTGAGGGGCAGCAAGCAACAGTTTGTGCCAGGAAGTGCATTATTGATTCTGCCCTACTGGGGGCTAAAATTAAGCAGTGACTTCAAATACTAACAGGCAACAGAATATTACTGGTATCCTTCCTTAAATGGGTCAGCATTTGGTGCTTGCAGAGTAACCTTATACAAGGATCCAGCAGAGTCCAACAATCAATCTTTCACTAGAGTGAGGCAGAGGGGCCTTAGTTTGGTGGTCCTAGGATGTGTCACTGTGTTTTGCTACTGTACAACCTATCCTTGGAAGGCAACCAAGAGGGTACATCCTGTTCATTTTCCCTGGGGGTATCTTGTTCATCTATGGGCATGGGGACAAGCAGCTCTTGGGTCAGGGCATCAGTGGCCCCACCAGGAAATCAGTCCCTGATGATCTTCTGCCTCAGGCTCAGGCAAAGTTGCATAACCGATGTTCCATTCAGTAATTATTCCCTTTTCTTCAGTACAGGCTCAATAAGGGTTAGGGACCTTTCATAGGGCCAGGAAAAAAAAAATTAGGCCAGACTGTTCAGAAGTCAAGTTGAAGCAGGGAGATGAAGAACTTAATACCAAATGGAAAATATGACCCTTAGTTCCATTTAAAGGCCTCTTCTTCCTGGCTCAAAACCTCGATGTTATCTTGGATTCTTCTATTTCCCTTTTCTCCCGTGTCCAATCAGTTGCCAAGACCTATTGATTTTACCTTTGCAATCTCTCACATCCAGCGCCTCTTTTCCATTGCCACCACCAGGTCAGGGTGTTCATTACCCCAGACCTGGATTACTCTCTCCTCATTAATCTCCTTTTTCTCTCCCATCACTATTCAAATTCTAGCAGATTAATCCTCACAGAGAGTGAATACTGAGGCATTTATGTTGCATCATAACATGTTATACTGATATTGCACCTGCAAATACCTTCAAACCATTCTTCTGATCAAAGCCTTCCTATAAGTCACCTGTTGACTACAAAATTCAAGCCATTCTTTCTGTGTCTGGTATTATAGGTCCTTCTAACACTATAGCGAGCATTTCTGAAGTCCTGTGTCACACAGCATGAACCTCTTTATGGTCAAGACAACCTTAAGTGTGTGTTATTAGCCAAACATTCTCTGTGCTGTCCCACCCTTGCCTTTTCCCAATTCATCCCCTTTTCCTCGCATACTGTCCATCCTACTCATCTTTTATGATCCAGTTTGAATGTTGCCTGTTCCATGAAACTTTCCTACATTCTCCCTCCCTCAAAATCAGATATATTCTCTTCCTCTGAATTCTCAGAGCATCCTTTCTGGAAGCAGTGCATTAACTATTAGATTTGGAAACAAGATGAAGCTGCCTCACGCATCTTCCCAAATCACTTTATGTTATTTTGCATAAGATATATATATACTTGTATGTATACATGTTTTCTTCCCCATTAGAATGTAAGCTCCTAAAAGCCACCAACTGCTGTCTTTTTATCCCCAGTGCTTAGAACAGCACTTGGTACAGTGTAGCAGCAGCTGACTGGTACACTACCATCTTTGACTTACAGTCAGAAAGGCCTGAATCCAAATCTGATGCCACACAATTATTAAATTGTTAGTTGTGTGGTTTGTCCTTCATTCTCAAAGAGGACCACAACATCAGGAGGATAATACTATGACTTGCAAGTGAATTGGATTACAGTGAGGCAGAGCTATGCAAAGTCACCAGCCTCTCTTTCTCCTCCAGAGCCATCTGGGTCCAGTGTCCAGATATAGATCAGGATAACTGGAGATGGCCCAGACCAGGGGTGGGGAGTCTGCGGTCTTGAGGTCACATATGCCCTCTAGTGCCTCAAGCATCGCCCTTTGACTAAATCCAAACTACACAGAAGAAATTCCCTTGGATTCAGTGAAAAGGTAGCACTTGAGGAACCAGAGGGCCATATGTGACCTCGTGGTCACAAGTTCCCTACCCCTGGCTGTATGACCCCAGACAAGACACTTAATGTTTATCTGCCTCAATTTCCTCATCTGTAAAAGAGAGATAATAACACCTACATCGAGGTATTATTGTGAAGATCAAATGAGAATGTTAAATCCTTTTCAAACTTTAAATTTATTTACAAATGCTAATTATCAGTACTGCCAAAATAATAGTAAGTACTTAATAAATGCATATAGATTAATTGTTGGTTAAAGTTAAACTTTACCTAGCAGCTATGGCCAAGTTCCATTATCTAAGTCTAAATTTCTGTACGTGTGAAAAAAAAGGGTACATGCTTACAGTACCTACCTCTTACGGTTGTTGAGAGGAAAGCACTCTGCAAATTGTAGAACATTTAATGAGGTGAATTATTCTTACTTTTGTTCATTTAAAGGCACCTAGATAGTATAATGAAAAGAGTGCTGGATTTGGAGTCAGGAAGACCTCAGAAATTCTACTGCAGACATATATTAGCTGTATGTCTATGGGCAAGGTCACTTGACCTTTCTCAGACCCAGTCTCTTCACCTGTAAAAATGTGTATAATAATATCTCCCTTATAGGGTTGTTGTGAGAATCAAATGAAAATATGTATATACATATATACATATATAGACACACACATATATATAAATGTATATATACACACACACATATAAAGAGAACTTTGCAAACTTTATAGCACTCTATAAACATTATATATATATATATATACATATATATATATATAAGTTTATATCATTTACCACATTCTATTTTATGCTATACTAATTTATGTAGATTTCTCATCTCCACTACTGGATTCTAAATTCTTTGAAAGCATAAGATCACAGACATAGAGCCAAAAGGAAACTCAGAAATAATCTAGTTGAACCCCTCTCATTTTATAGATGAGGAAACTGAGGTTAAGTGATCTGTGTAACTCTGTCATAGAGAGAATCCACATCAGAGACAGGATTTGAACTGGCTCCTGTGCCCAAGTTCCTTCCATCGTACCTTGCTGCTTCCCCTCGCAAAAACAAGAACTCGGCCATCTTGGTATGTGCACCCTCCACCCCAACTCCTATTGCCTTAGATAAATAAGGTATTCAATGTGTGCTGAATTGGTCTTGTGATAAGTAAAGTGCAATAGCTAATGGAATTCAGTATGTGATTGAAGAGTAAAGGCCTAGATTTCATAGGATCATAGGTCTATACCTAGAAGGTGATTATTTCAATTATTTCAAATGTGTCCATGTCTTGTCTTTTAGGCTATTGCACAGAGCTTATAAATGCCCAATGAATGCCTTTTGAGCAACTGACTGATTGCCTGATTTCTCCTAGTGATCATCTCAACCACCCTTTCATATGTATAAATTGAGGCAAAGCTTTTGTTTTCTCCAAAATAAAAAGCAAGAATCTCCTAAAAATACTTTCCTTTAAACTGGAGCACATAGAATGGGTTGATTACATATAATCCCCAATTGGCCTGATCCTATACCTGAAGGGGAATTTACTATTTGTTATTCTGCCCAGTCTTCATGAGTGATGGTCCCTGGATCAACCGGAATGGTTGAGAATCAATTGAGGAAACGTTTTGCTCAGTCTCAAACTAAGTTTTTTAAATAGCCTTGTCCTCAATTATAGATTTCCTCTCAGTTTCTCTCCATAGAGGGGAAGAAAATAATGTTCTCTTGCTATTTGGGCTCACCTTAGATGACTTTAGCTGTTTCCTTCTAGGATTTCCTTTTAAAAACTGATAGAACAAATGCTAAAGACCTACATGAATTGCTTCTCATTGGTTCCTAGTCAAACTGATAGGTGAGTAGGCAGAAAGAAAAACCCATGGGGATGTTCTCAGCATGGTCTCTGCTACTGCTGGTTTGGAAGGGATTCCAGGTGAGAATTTAGCATAAGAGCTCTTAACCTCAGGTCTGTGAAATTTATATATATAAATATACATATATATGTATATGTGTGTGCGTGTGTGTGTATATATATATATATATATATATATATATATATATATATATGATAACTGTTTAATATAGTATAATTCTATGTGTTTTATTTAATGGATTTGAAAACAGTCTTCTGAGAAGGGGTTCACTGGAAAACCACAGGAGTCCATGCACAAAAATGGTTAAGAACTTCTGATCTAGCAGCTACTACAAAACTTGTGATAGGCACTATGATGAGCTAGGAATGGCCTCTGATGCTGGCTTTGCTACTTTCTAGTGGTGTGACCTTGGGAAAGTCACTTAAGCTCTTGGGCCTCAGTTTCCTCATCTGTAAAATGACAAAATTGAACTAGATAACCTCCAAATCACCTTCTAGCTCTAGACCTACGGTCCTATGAAATCAAGGCCTTCACTCTTCAATCATATACTGAATTCCATTAGCTATTGTACTTTACTTATCACTGGACTAGAGATCCCAAGAGCAGCAGGAATTTAGTGGTAAATTATCACTGTCATCACTATAAACAATGATGTAACATTTAATAAAAAAAAGTCACATTCAGTATTGGCAGCATCGAATATGAAAAACTTGAATAGATAATACTGATTCTGCTACCAAATAGTTACATGACTTTGAGCAAGTTTTTTTTAAACATCTCTGTACCTTAATTTCCTCACCTGTGAGAAGGACACAATAACACTTGCACTAACCTAGCTCATAGGGTTGTTGTGTGGATAAAGTAAAGCCCTAAGTTTGAAATAGCATTTTATGGAACATTTGCTTTTCACAAAAACCCTCTGAGATTAAAAAAAAAAGAAATATATGATTATTTGCAGTTTTCAGATAAGGAAACCACAGTTCTGAGAACTTAATTCTTTATTTGAGGTAACACAGCTAGTAAGACTGAGTTATTCTGCCACCAAGTCAATTGCTGTGAGTGTTTCATAAAATGGAAATGCCTATGAAAACTTAAGGAATTAGGCACATAAAAGCAAAAGAAGAATTGTATTTGAAGAGAGAACAGCCTTACTTCTGCACAGATCAGCCTTGTCAATGCTTTATCCCAAGCCCACAGCAGGAAAGGAGACTCTCAGCATGGAGGTGGTTCAGAATCCAACCCAGTCTTTTCTACCAACCCTAGTCCTTAGGACAAGAAATTAGTATCCATCTTACTTCAGAGCCCAGATCTGTGAACAGAGAAGCCCTAAAGATATATGCTATCCTTCCCCACAAACTCTTCTTCTTCCTTGGGTTCCCCATAATACGTTCATGAACTGGAAAAGGGGTAAAAAAAAATTTCCCTTTTCTTACAAGCTATTATTACTTGTCATCACACATGTTAAATGAGTCACAAGGGTCTGAATTTATTAAATTGGAAGAAACATCAGAAAAATTGCTGAGTTTGTTGCTGAGAAATGAGTACTCTGCAATGCTTAGATTCATCAGAGTTCTGTCAAAAACAAAAACACACACACACACACAACTACAACTCTCAGGCCATGTAAGAGATATTTTTAGAACTATTGGTACAGGAGAGCTCATAGCCCAGGGAGGCTGGTGTAAGACAATTTCACCATAGGTCCAGTCTCTTTCCTTGGTCTTAACTTGTGAAAGATCAAGCAGCATACCTGACAGTCAGTTATAAATAAGTCACAAAAACAACACGTTATGCTATGCAGTGCTCAGCCCACTATTGAGAATGAATCATTACCAGATTGTCATGACAGTTCCCTACCTTTATGAGTCTATTGCAGTGGTTTTCAACCTTCCTAATGCCGCAACCCTTTAACACTCCTTTAATGCTCGTGTATGGGTGTATCTGCATGTGGGTGGACCCACCTGGAGGATAGAGCAGCCATGTCTCAGTTCCTAAGACCACTGGAAATATATGTCTTCCTATGGTCTTAGGCGACCCCTAAGAAAGGTTATTCAACCCCCAAAGGGATCGCGACCCACAGGTTGAGAAGTGCTGGTCTATTGGATTTAGCGTAGAAGCTGGACACCAAATCTGACAAAAGAGGACAGACACTGGGACGAATAGAATATCAACTAACGTATCAAATAATAGCATCAAAAATGCCTTCTACATATTTTTTTCATTTTCCCCATAGCTTTGGTGTAGTAAAATCACTTATTCAGAGCAAAACTCAACTCAAGGTTTCCAAGAAATTTTCTCTATTTGTAGGACATACTGACCTCTCCCTTCTTTAAATCCTTCCTCTTGTATTTGGACTTTATATTACTCATTTGGACAATTCATACACTTTCTTGTATCATTGTTTCATATACATTATCTTCCAAATGAAACTATAAGTTTCATGATGGCAGAACTTTGTCTTCTACTTATCTTGTTTCCCCCTCCAGACTTAATTAATCAATCAATCCAGCTTTTATTAAATATCTGCTCTGTGTTGGACATTGTGCTACATGCTGGGGACATAAAAACAAAAATAAACAGTTCCCACCCTCAAGGTGCTTATATTCTAATGGAGATACTCTATGCATATGCAAGGATATAAAATAAGTTCATACAAAATATAGACAAAAAAGCAATATAATTGGGGAAGAGATACCAGCAGCTGAGGTAGATCAGGATAGGATTCTTGTAGAAGGAGACCCTTGGGATGAACTTTGAAGGAAATTAGGGATTCTAAAGAGAGAGTTGAAGAGGAAACATATTCCAGGCATAAGGGAAAGTCTATGCAAAGGCAAGGAGATTGGAAATAGAATGTTACAAGTGAGGAAGATGGCCAGTTTGGCCAGATCAAAGAGTGAATGGAAAGAAATCAAGTCTGCTGAAGCTAGAAAGGTATATTGGAGCCAGGTTCTAATAGGCTTTAAATGTTAGAAAGAGAAGATTGGATCCTAGAGGAAATATGGAGGCACTGGCACTTACTGAGCAGAGTGGCATGGGCAGATCTTTGTTTCGGGAAGATCATTTTAACAGTTATGTGAAGGATAAATTGGAGTGAATAAATGAATGAAAAAGCATTTATTAAGTTCTTAAGTTCTTATTATGTGAGGAAAGATGAGCCAGGAGAGAACAATTAGACAATTACTGAATTAATGCAGAGATAATGAGTATCTAAACTGGAGTAGTGGTTGTGTGAATTAAGAGAGAGGTATGAATGTGAGTGTTATTGTGGAGGTATAGTTAACAAGATTTGACAACTATTGAAGATGATTGATCCCAGCTTCCAACCTGCCAGACTCAAAAGATGGTGCCCTGTACAAAAATAGAGTGCAGAAGAAGGGAAAGACATTTTGAGTTTGAGATGCCTACCAAACATCCAACTGAAAAAGTCCTATAGGCAGTTGTAGATGCATGACTAGATCTGGTCATATAGATCTGAGAATTTATGAGGTCAAAGAATGAAAGGTGGCAGAGAGAAAAAAAGAGGACACAGAATACAGCTTTGGGCTATACCCACACTTAAGAAGTAGAATAGGAAAGACGATCCAGCAAAGGAGATTCACAAGGGGAACGGTCAAACATGTAGGAGAAGAATCAAGAATGAGTCACAAAAAATCCTACAGAAAATATTGGGAGAAGAGAGTATTCAATGATGGCAAATGCTGTAGTGAGGTCAAGATGGATGAGGAATGAAAAAAGGCTATTGATTTTGGTAATTAAAGGATCGTTGACAATTTTGGAAAGGGCTATTTTGATTGAGTGATGAGGTCAAAAGCCAGAATTCAAAGGGCTGAATATTGAATGAGAGGAAAGTAAGTAGAGACAAAGGATATGGTCAGCTTTTTAAGGTGGATTCAGCTATAAAAGAGAGGAAAGATTATAGGATAAAGAAGTTAGCGGATATTAGAGTCAGGTGAGGATTTTTTAAATTTTATTTTTAAAGAATGGAGAAAACCTGAGTATGCTTGTAAGCAGTAAGGAAGGCAGAAGGTATAAAAGGGAGAAACTTAAAAAAGGAAATGGAGACTCATGGGGGAGGAGGGGACAATGGACAATAATATGCTAGGGAAAATGGGAGGAACTGGGATCAAGATTACACATAGATGAGTTGTATTGGGTAAGGAGAAAAGCCAAGTCTTCATCAGAGACTGAGACTAAAGAGAAGATATGCCAAGAGATTTTACGACGTGGAGTATGAGGGAACTCGGAAGCAAGCAGACTGCTGGGGGAATATGCTAGTTGCTCAACAAGTACTTTCTGAATTAAACGAAACAGCCTAGGAAGGTTATATTATAGAACTTTAACAGCTGATATTTATAGATTGCTTTACATACCTTATCTCTTTTGATCTTTGGAGGCAACTTAGTGAGGTGGTCAGCACAGGGCTTAAACTGATGTGGATAAACTGAGGCTAATCAAAGACAATTTGTCCATAATCTCACAGCTATTAAGCACTCAAAAATGATCATACCCTTGATGCTGCCATCACCCACAAAAGCACCACCACCATGTTCCTGAACTCCGAAATTCCCTTATCTGATTACAATTTAGTGTCATTCCTTCTCTCCATGTGCCTTGAAACCACAAACCCTACTCTTCATCTCCAATCCATCAGACTCTCCATTCTCTCCCAAGCTATTGCCCCAGTCACATTCTCTGACCTTCCTCATCTTGACCTACTGGTGAACCAGTTCAACTCTACACTTTCCTTTTCTCTTGAGTCCTTTGTCCCCTTTTCATTTCAACAATTTTACCCTGCCAGGTCTTGGCCTTGGATCACTCCCATCATATGCTGCCTTCACTCCTACAAATATACAGCTGAACAATGCTGGAGAAATTCATGAAACCATGTTGACTGCATGGTTGCACTACAGATTTATATTATGTAACCTTAACTGAGCCCTTGCTAAAGCATGGCAATCTTCTTTGCAACTCTCTAATTAACTCTCTCGCTTACCATAATGGTTCTTCCCAACCTTTTCCTCCTCAAAGCTCCCATGACTTCTCCCTCTTCCTGCCCTCTACATTAAAAATTTTGCTTCGTATTTTAACAAGAGAAAAAATTGAGACCACTCACTGAGAGCTCCTTCTGTCCTCCTCCTCATCTCACAGAACCCAGATGCCTTCTGCCACTAACTCCTCCTTCTTTCCCATCTCATGTAATGAGGCAGCCCTTCTCCTTGCCAAGATTAACTCCTCTACGTGCCCAAGTGATTCTATTTTATCCTGATTTCCCTCTTTACCTTTGCTACTCTCTCACTTATCTACAATCTCTACCTGTATACTGGATTTTTCCCTACTGCCTACAAAGATGTATGTATCTGCCCCTTCCTCAGAAAACCCTCACTTGACCCATTCATTCCCATTGTCATCCCATATTTCTCCTATCTTTCGTAGCTAAATTCTTTGAGAAGTCCATTTACAACAGGTGCCTCCACTTCCCTTCCTCTCACTCTGTTCTTAATGCTCTACAGTCTGGCTTCTGAGCTCATTATTGAGCCCGATTTGCTCTCTCAAAAACTGCTAACAATCTAGTTAGTTGCCAAACCCAATGGCCTTTCAGTTTTCATCCTTCTTGGCCTCTCTGTAGCATTTGACTCTGTTAATCACCCTCCTCTTGATGCTTTCTTCTTTCGAGGTCTACTCTCTCCTTGTTCTTGTGTTTATCCAGCTACTCCTTCTCAGTCTTCATTTCTGGATCTTCATCCCGGTCATGCCCACCAACCATGGGTGTCCCACTTCAAAACCTGCCCCTCATCACTTTCGTACATTTTACATGCCTCATCCTCTGCTATCCACCAAATCTACCCTCCTTGCTTTTCCTTGAACAAGACATTCCATTTTCTGACTGTGTGTGTATTCACTGGCCTTAGTCCATGCATGAAACACTTTTCCTTCTCATCTTCACCTCCAAATTCCCCTAACTTCCTTTGAGCCCTAGCTAAAATTCTACCTTCTAGACTAGAGGAAGCCTTTCCTCATACCCACTTAATTCTAGCACCTTCCATCTGTTGTTTATCTCCAACTTATTCTGTATATAACTTGTTTGTATATAGTTCTTCACATGGGTTTTCCCCCATTAAACTGAGAACTCCTTGAGAGCAGGAACCTTTCTTTGTATCACTGTGCTTAACACAGGATCTGGCACATAGAAGATACTTAATAAATGTTTACCTACAGACAGACTGAGTGGAAAGGACCTTAGGGACAGATCACATGAATAAATGAGTAAATAAGTGAATGAAAAGCATTTATTTAAGAAGAATGTATCAAGCACTGTGCAAAATACTGGAGATACAGATAAAAAAGTGAGGAAGGTCCTGCTCTCAAGAAGTCCATGTTCTATTGATGGAGACAATATATACAGGGTAGGGGTAGTCAGAGAAGGGAGTTATATAGCCTGAGAAGTCACAAAGATTGTGTGTGGAACAATAGGGCAATCTATTAACAAGTCCTTTCCATAGCCAAGGGATAAATGTTTATTTAATGAACAATGTGATGAATGAAAACACCAAAGGTGTAATCTGAGGAATTCCCCAAATTCTGTTCATTGCCCCACCTCAATCACAACCATCACGTAAATCCTTGAGGGCAGGGATTGTTTGGTTTTCATTTTTGTATGCCCAGTGTCTAGACACAACAAGCACTTAATTAATGCTTCTTGAAGGAATGTATAAAGAATCTACAAAAGGCAAATGCATAGGTTGACAGAATATAAATTCCAAGTTCCTGGTTTAAAAGCTGTACTTCTTTTTACCAATTTACTTCTCTCTGTGGGCCTCAGTTCCCTTGTCTGTTAAATAAGGAGGTTGCACTCTATGTGCTATCTTTTACTATTAGTATTTCTTATTAGTTGTTTGACCCCAGACAACTTATTTAACCTGTTTGCCTCAGTTTCCTCATCTGTAAAATGGGAGTAGTATTAGTACTCACCTTGTTGTGAAGATCAAATGAGAAAATAATTGTAAGTTGCTTAGCACAGTAACTAGAACCATAGAAATGTTGCTTAGTATTATTGTTATTCTTAAGATCATTTCTGATTCTGACATTATGATTCTATGAATTTCTTTTGTATTTTTAGGATTTTTTTTTCTTCCATTGGGAGAAACAGGAGAGGGGGCAGGAAAGGCATAAATATGGAAAAAGCCTGATTTGGAAAACTAGATTTAACTTGAATATTAATTCACTTGAAAAGATGAAACAGAATTTCCTCTAGTTATCTGATTTCAGCAGACGACAGTAATGATTAAAATCAGCCCTGTGGGTTAATTAGCACTTGTGACCACAAGTATTTTGTTACTCTGTCACCACCATCTCTTCTTCCTCTGGCTCTAAGTTTCATCAAGATGATTTTGTTGCCAGTGGCTTTTGGGGATCCTCCAAAGCCTTAGGTCTCTCCAGTGTATAGTTCACCTGAGCACCATTTGCGCCAAGTTAGTCCCCTCAACTGTTCAATAATGGCCTGGCTAGGTCTCAAGGCTAGTTATTTTGGCACCAATACCTCTTTAGTCCTTAATACATGGTTGTCTGGGGTAACATTTGCTCTGGCTGACACGGCCCACTGTGTTAAGAGGAACAACGTTCACCCAAGACGGTTGTAAAAGATAACAAGGAATTTATTAGGCGCTACACACAAGCACTCTGTCTTTCCTTTGATGGAACCAACCACTGCCATAAATTTCAGATCCTCACGGTTGTGCTGTAACCACTAAAAATGTAGCCTGGCCACAGGGAAGGGCCATTTGGGGTCTATACATCATATGGCATCAGACATTCAGAACAGAAAGAATCCAGGCAGCTTTCTAAGGGGAGGGAAATGGAGTCTGCCTGGCCTTCTCTTCAACCCACAGAGACCGTGTCTTCATGACTTCTGTGTGAAGAAGTCCAGCTAAGCACACTGGGCTGCAAAATCAGGATTCTGGGTTCTATTCTTGGACCAACTGATTATCCCTTAAGAGACATTCTTTTTTTTTTTTCCTCTTTAACTCTCACTGACATTTTCTCTTTAATTCCAACAACTCCAGTTTGGAAATAACAATAATAAAAAAATAGTAGTATTTCTATAGCACTTTAAGATTTGCAGTTTTAAAACTGTATTATTTAATTTGATCCTCACAACAACCCTGGAAGGCAGGCATATTAAAATCTCCATTTTACAGATAGGGAAAATGAGGCAAAGGTTAAGTGGCTTGCTCAGGGTCACACAACTAATAAATATCTAAGGCAGAATTTAAACCTTGGTCTTCCTAACTCCTTGGGCAGTTAGGTGGCAGAGTGCACAGGAGCCAGGCATGGAGGGAGTCTGGAAGAATCATCTTCCTGAATTCAAATCTGACTTCAGACACTAGCTGTGTGACCCTGGGCAAGTCATTTAACCCTGTTTGCCTCAATTTCTTCATCTATATAAAAGATCTGGAGAAGGAAGTAACAAATCACCCCAGCATCTTTGTCAAGAAAACCCCACATGGACTGACAAAGAGTCAGATACAACTGAAACAACTGAACAGCAGCAACTTCCTGACCCCAAACTCAGTGCTCTATCTGCCACACCACCTGGCTGACGTCCTCCAGCCTCTGGGCACGTGGCAGGGCAATGTATGAAACCACCTGGGAGCCTGGCAGCAAGAAGGCCTATCTACAAATCCTCAATCGGTGCTGGAGTTTCTACTCCACTTTCTTCTTTTGGAGGTGCTATGGCTTAGTGAATGGAATGTTGGAGTCTGATCAGGAAAATCTGATTTTTACTAGATAAGTGACATTTACTAGTTAGACCAGTAATTTAACCTCTTTAACCTTCAGTCTCCTCTGTACAATGCGGATAACGCCTGTAGTACCTACGTCATAGAGCTGTTGTGAGGCTCAATGAGATCATTTGCTTTGCAAAGTTTAAAGCACTATATAGTTAGTTATTACCTTCCTTACCTTTGAAAAATACACAAAAGGGCAGCTAGGTGGTGCAGTGAATACAGCACTGGCCCTGGAGTCAGGAGGACCTGAGTTCAAATCCAGCCTCAGACGCTTGACACACTAGCCATGTGACTTTGGGCAAGTCACTTAACCCCAATTGCCCTTCCAAAAGCCAACACACACATACACTGAAGATGGGAATCCACTGTAAATCCTTTTTAAAAAAAAAACAGAAACAAAAAAAAAATCAAACTGGTTCTCCTAGCACTTCCCTTGACTAGACATACAATTAAAGAATTCATAGAGCTAGAATTAGGAGGCAACTGGGTGGTGCAGAGTATAAAGGGCTTGGCCTAGAAGACCTGAGTTCACATTCAGCCTCAGACACTTACTAGTTGTATGGCCCTGGGCAAATCACTTAAACTCTGTTTGCCTCAGTTTCCTCATCTGTAAAATGAGGATAATAATAGCACCTACCTGGTAGGGTTGCTATGAGGATCCAATAAGATAATATTTATAAAAAGCACTTAGGACAGTGCCTGGCACATAGTAGGCATTATATAATTGCTTATTGTCCTTCCCTTCCCTTTCTCTAGAACTTAAAGGGACCTTAAAAGCTATCTAGTCCTCAGTTTTAAAGATGAAAAAAACTGAACCCCAGAGAGGTCAACCAACTTGTTTAAGGTTACACAGATAATAAGTGTCAGAACTTAGCTTCCAATTCTGATCCCATGACCACAAGACCAGTCCTCCATCCTGATGGTTCACTAAGTGAACCCATGCCTCACTGACTCCCACCACAAGAGACATGACATGTTCCAGGGGATGAGGATCAGGGCACAAGGGTATTTTATTGTCTTGCCTTACCACCATCTCCTAATCCACCTACCACTAATAAGTATCTGCAAGGGACTGTCTTTAAAGTGTCTTAGACTTGTAAAACCAATGGCTCTTTCCACAAAATACCTCAGTGATAAATCACTCAGAAGAATCAACATGAAATCAACATAAAAACCACAAGATCATAAATCTTGCTCTCCTTGCCATCCTCTAAGCCAAGAACTTTCAACTTTTTTAGTATCTCAGATGCCTATGGCAGTTTGGTGAAGCCCCTTCTCAGAATTAGGTTTATAAATGCCTAAAATGTAATACAAAGAAGTGAAACCAACTATACTGAAATACAGTTATCAAAATTAAAAATAATTATAAGTTCACAGACATCGGATTTAGAACCCCTATCTAACCCATAGTCTGTATTTTTTCTGCTTAATCCATGATGTCCACAGGAGTCACCCTTTGGGGCAGGGACATTAAAGTATGGGCTCACAATATGACACACCCTGGTAGTGTTCAGCAATAATAAGGGGTTGAATCAAAAACCTTGGAAGAAAGCTGTTGAGAAATGTGTCACTGCTTCTGATGAGACATGCTTTGAAATGAGCCAACCCAATATTATACAAGTTTAAACAGTGTCCATGAGTTACTCATGCTTTGCAAGAAAGGGACTGTCTCATTTGACATGACTGCAGCATTAATACATCAAGACATAAGCTGTTTTGGGAGACCGCAGGTGTCCTGGTCCAGATTCTACTTTGCACCCAAGCAACCAGGACAGCTAAAAGTTAGGCAACTGAACACTTGTTGTCTTTACCTTGGAGGCCTTATGCAATCGGCACAAGCAAGAGTTGGAAAACATACTGAACAATTTGATGCCAGCACCCAGAGTGAGGATAAGTCAAGCCTCTTTTAGTTGTCAGCTAGCATGGATGACCCTTGAAGAATGTCTTCCATGAAAAAGGAAGGAAGAATTTCAGAAAATGGAGGACACCTGCTCATCCAAACAGAGCACAGGGAGTCAGAGTTGCCAATGTCTCTCCCTGAAAAGGAGGGACATGGGAGGAAGCTTCACCTATGTTACTCAAAGAGAAGCCTGCATCTATGTTGCAGGAACCTGAATGTCTCTCAAAATTAACTCCCCTACCATCTGTCACAAGGCTTAAGACCACACCATTACAAAATTCGTTCATTCCACCCAAATGTAGAGGAGGGCACTAATGACAAACTTTGGCTACATGGTTCTACTTAGGGCCAGGCAGCCCTGCTCCCCATATCCACTAACTTGTACACTCTCCCTTTCATTCTCAATTCCATTAGACACACCTATGAACAGCACTTTCCCACACCAAAAGTCAATGGGCATAGGCATGAACAAAGAGAGATGGGTTGTAATCACAATACCACTCTGAGCCTCAGTTACCCCCTCTTATAAAATGGGCATCACAGGCCTTCACCCTTCCCAATGAGGCATCCTTATCATCCATTGTCACTGAGGCCCGTGGCAAAGTCAGGAACACAATCAATCACCTCCAATCTGGCAGGTGCAGGGAGACAGTGTGGCCAGTGGTCCTAGCTGGGGTCTACAAATGACCCTCTCAAGGCATCCACAGACCAGCCATAGATTTCCTGACCTGTCTGAATGTCCAAAGAAAGACTTCAATTCAACCCTTTCTAAATTCTCTAAATTCAGAAATTTTGTAAAACTTGAGATTTTTTTTGAGGTATAGGAAATTACACAGGGAAAAAATCTTACTCTATTCTTCAAAGGAATAGTGACCTAGAATGACCTGAATACTACTTCATCAGGCAAGTTTTTTTTTTCTTTCTTGTTGTTGTTGCTTTGTTTTCTGCTATTAACTCTGTGGAAACCTACTACCAGTGATGGTCTTAAAAAAAACCTTTTTTTCCCTTGTTTTATAACCATTACATATCAGATTTCACAGACCTGATAGGCCATTGCTGCTCATATACAAAATCTTAATCTCTTTTGGAACATCACTTGGGGCAGCTAAGTCTGTTTTGATGTCACAGAAACCAGATGAGGCACCCCAAAATGCCTTTTATCATTGCTTAATGACACATGAAAAGTAAATACAAGAAGATGCTTTTTCCTAAATATATTTAGTGGTTTGGAAATCAGAATAATACTTATGTGGGTATAGACAGACAATCCACCCATGAGCAACAAATATCTATTGAACACTGACTGTACAAAGCATTATGCTAGATGTTGGGGAGCAGCCTGAAAATTGAAGAAACAGATTCTACCCTTAAGGAGCTTGCAGCTTATTCTGTTGCTCCCCAGGGAGAGGAGAAGGGATTGCCATCTCACACAGCCGAGGTAAGTATAATAGGATTCTGGGCATTGGTCAATGCCCCTGAAGTTTGGCTCCAGACCAAGTCATTTAACTCACTTTTAATTGCAATTTAAATTAGAATTTAGATTCGAGTCTGGAATGGTAAAAGGTTGCATCACATTTCCCTCGGATGGTAGCAATCTCTCTAAAATAAACCATTTTACTTTATATTCTGTATTCTGAATGCCCCGATGTCACTGTTGAAAAAGTGGCAAATGGTTCTGACTTGACACCTTTAGGTCACAGGGGATCTGGTGAACAAGCATAGAAGTCTTTAAGGTGTCACCAAAAAGGGAGCCATTAACTTTCCTCAGGTTCACTTGCTATTCAGCATTTTTATGGCATTTAACATTCATATGTAAGTGCACTCTTGAGAGGGGAAAAGGTACTATTTACAACGAAGTAGTCCCCATTGTATAGGAGGTATATAATCATCACTCAACACAACTGCCCTCCCAGAGAGCTGAGTGCACTAAGCCCTCATTAATTCAGGCTCCCCTAACTTGGAACTGGCTATAACTACTAAGAAGGGACAGTTGGAAATTTACACTATTAAAGGGACAGTCAGGCAAAGTATTTGCTTAAATATAATTATATATGAGATGTTAACTACTTTCCAATCTTGAGAAGCACCATTTACATAAAGATAACTAGGATGCTAATCATAAATCACTCTTATTTACTCATTAAAGTGGATCTCTCTCTGTAGATTTTACTAACCTGAGTTACTATATGTACTGAAAAGTAATGAATACTCTATAACTCAAATTTTTTATTCCTTCAGATAGGCCTGGGCTCTCATTAGGCTGAATTATGGATGAGGTTCTCTACTATTATCATATCTTACAGATGGAGGGGGAAAGTACCTCCAGTAGGAGTATGAACTCAGATGATCAATTATTTACTAAAGTCCCTTATATAAATAGAGAATAAAATATAGGCCAGGTATACTGGAGACCCCAAGGATGTCCTGTGAGGGAAGGACCATAAAAATGCTGAATATGAACTAAATATGAAGTGCTAACAATTTCATTTTTGAGAAGAAAGGTTCTTGGCAATGATTATCCAGGTATGCCCAGACAGCTGGCCACACTCAGTATAGACTCTATGTGGATCTATTGTCTCTTACCATCCTACAAGATAATATCAACTCTGAAATTCTCACCTCAGTACTCTCTGCCCTGGGGGCCCCTCTTTCCCTGAGATTGGAAAAGGTAAGACATTAGAGAGCTCCTCTCAGATCCTCCATTTAAGGAGGGTGCCTAGGGTAGTCATTTCATGACTTTCTACTAAACTACAGGACTTCATCAGGCCTCCTCACTGGGGACCCTCACTCTTTTCCCTCTCCTTTACCCCCTTTCCAGTTTCTTTTTATGTTATCTTCCCCCATTAGATTATAAGCTTCTTGAGGGCAGAGGCTGTCTTTTGCCTTTGTTTATATCCCTAGTGCATAGTGCAAGGCATATAGTCAACATGTGATAAATATTTAACAACCATATAACTAGTTCCAGCCTTAGCTGGGTAAGTTGAAGTTACATGTTATGAATGACTAAAGTTCTGAGTCTGGGATAAATCATGGGATGATCCCAGCTTGTAGCCAAGGAAAGTTGCAGTCCAGGGAAAACCAAATGAGTGCCAGAGCCATGCTTAGCTCCTGAAGAAGCCATGTTGTCCTATGGCAAGTGGATAGATCCAAATTAGGACAGTCAGTGTCCACTACTCTACGGCATCCCGGCCCACAATACATTCCCAACGTGCATGCATACACAAGGTAATTTGGGATTCTATTATCACTGTCTTACCTTTAATCCAACAAATGAAGAGGTCACCTCTGACTATATTGCTTTATAAAACTGGCCTTCCCTCACCCCATCCCCTTTTTTTTCCTAGATTCCATTCAAGAAGAGCGAGGAACTGTTCCAAGCCCTTCTAAGATGAAGATTCCGATATGATGGCATTATCCACAGAATGAGGCCTAGATATATTACATTAATATAGACAAGTCTCAAAGTTGCCAGTTTATCATGAGTTAGTAAATAGTTAAGTTAATAGGTTGGCAGCCTTTTAGCTGTGGCTTGGCCTTTATTCCTTCTGTCAAGAGAGAATGAATAAAGAAAAGGTTATCTCAGCGACCCAATGAACCCATCAACATAGACAGAGAAGAACCAGGGACAGCTGCACTTAGCAGTTGGATTGCCAGGGAAGGAGGCAGAATTTCATTTCTCAAAAGTCCTCATTTAAAAAAAAAAGCAAACTTAATAAATACTAGTTGATTGAGTGGATGTTGTAGTGGGGATTATTGTTCAGACATAGTTTGGATTGGTTGGCTTCAGAGGTTCCTTTTAATTCTGAGATTCTGTGTTTGTGTCGTGAAACTAGGCTGCCACGTACAGTTTCTAAGGATAGAGGGGTTGAGGGTGGAGGTAAAAAACCCATTGGCCTAGACAGAATTTTTCCTTATAGTTTTATCAGATGTAACCAATTCTATTCTAATAAATATTCACACAAATTCAAATCATTCAAATTCTGAATGACAATCAACACTTCAAAATTCATCCTCAGGAATCTTTCTTTCAGACATCCTACCAGCTTCATTGCACATACTGCATTTTCTCCTTTATCATTAATGTGGTAGATATCCTGATTTCACAAGTCTACCTTTGGGATACGTTCTCCTTGTTTATTGGAGATTCTAATGGCAGGATTCCTAGACACTTGAAACATGTGACTAAAAACTCAATGTGCTCTTAAGAAAATATACCTCTCCCAGCTCTGTTTGCTTGTAGGGTGTTTGGGGGCTTTTCCCTCCTCTTTAATATGGATTTGGTATTTCAGAAACACTACATAGCTACTGTGAAAGGAATTAATAGGCCATTACTTATAGATTATTAGTCTTGTGTAGCGCCAAAATAGACTCAGACGTGGTAATTTTGGAAAGACTTGTTCTTTCTGGGTTTTTTTTAAACAAGATTTTCTCTGAAGAGCTCCAGTTGTTGTGATCACACTTTCTCCTGTATAATTAACACTTTTTTCCTGCCTGTGATTTCCCTGTTCATCTCTGCTGTCTTAGAAGACTTTCATCCACATAAGAGGAAATAATTCCTTCTTTAGATCTTGTAAGAGTAAGGAGAGAAAGAGAAGATCTAGGTGGGTGTTAGGGGAAGATGAGAAGTGGGGGCGGGGGGAGTACTGAAGGTGAGATGCAGAACATAATCTCCTTGAGGCTGAGAATGTGTCTTTGGCATGTCTTGCATGTTACCTCCCACACCACAGACAACACTAATAACATTACGGGTGACCAAGTGAAGGGGATTAGTGCCTTCCACAAAGTATGCTAGATGAGTTTCAAAAACACTTTTCACTATACTACATGGCTGTAAACATTTATTAAATGTCTCCCACAATGCCCAAGGGAATGGCATCATCCTGCAAGATCACATCAGCCTTGGTATTCACACCTCATCAGTACCTCCTGCTTTGCCCTGATACCCCTCAGAATAGGGCAGAGAACTCCTCCCCCACCCTCCAATTAGTAGGCTAACCTGGTTAGTCAGTTCTTCCCTTCCCACCCAACCCAAGACAAAGAGGTCTTTAGATCTCTTCATCATGCTCCCTTAACCAGCTTCCTCCCCCATACTTTTTAGCTTCCATTTCTGTGTTTTCTTTCCCCCATCAGACTATAAGCTCCTTGAGGACAGGAATTTTCTTCCTTTCTTTTTAATAGTTGTATACCTAGCACCCAGAAAAGTGCTTGGCACATAGTAAGTACTTAAATGATTACTGATTGACTGGTTTTCTTTAAGATTTTTATGGTTGTTCAGTCCTTTCAGTCTTGTCCAACTCTTATGACCTTATTTGGGGTTTTCTTGGCAAAGATACTGAAGCAGTTTGCCATTTCCTTCTCCAACTCATTTTATAGATGAGGAAACTAAGCCATATAGGGTTAAGGGGCTTGCCCAGGGTCACACAGCTAGTAGATATCAAAGGTCAGATTTGAACTCAGGAAGATAGGTCTTTCTGACTCTAGGCTCAGCCTTCTATCCACTGAACCACCCAGCTATCCTGCTTTAGGTTATTCAGCTCTGTCTTCTACAAGAAGTCTTTCTTGATTACCAAAGCAGTAAGTGCTGCTGTGTATTCCCACTCAAAACTATCCTGTATTCATTTTATATAAACTATGTGTATGTATGTATATATATATATATATATATATATGTATATATATATATACTATGTATATGCCATGTATATATATATATATATATAAACTATGGATGCATAAATACTATGTATTTGCATATATAGGCATATATATGAAAGTTGAACTATCAGTGCCAAAAGACCAAGAGGTGGAGTCCAGGTTACTGGTGGGAAGATGATGGTTCAAAAAGCAATATCATGGCTACAGCAGGCTGTAGCCTGGTAACTTGGTAACGTATTGGACATGTGTCTATATATGCGTAAACATATATATACCTATATAACCTATATACGTGTGTGTGTCTATATACATACATGTTGTCTCCCCCATTAAAATGTAAGCTACTTGAAAAGACTTTCACTTTTGTCATTGTATTTCTCGTGCTTAGCACAATGCCTAGCACATAGCAGACATTCAATAAATGTTTGTTGAGTGGGTGAGTGGTCATTTTCAGAGGAAAGAATGAATGGTCACTTTAGGAAGGAAGGATGGTGCCAAGGACTGATAGCAGAGGTGGCCTCTGAACAGGGACTAGAAACATGAATAAGACTTTAAAAGTTAAAGAATCTGCAGGAGGTGAATCCTAGTACAAGGAAGAGTGTGGGGGTATAATCAGGGAATGATGAGGAATTCAATTTGATTAGAAATATTGAGTACATGAAAGAGATCAGAGTGAGAAATAACTAAAAGGTAGACTTGAGTCGGATGATGAAGGGTCTTAAAAAGCCAGTTGAAGGAGTTTGGCCTTCACCCAGTAAACAAGAGGAAATTATTAAAGGTTTTTTGAGCTGTAGAATGATGTGATTAGAGTTATCCATTAAGAAGAATAATGTGGTAGCACTTCTCAGAATGGAATGGAATGAAAAAAGACTCAAGAGACTAGTTACAGGAAGTTTACTGCAGGATGGTCTAATAAACAAGATGTAAAAAGTATCTGAACTAGAGGCAGCCATTGGAATATAAAAGGAGTCATATGTTGCAAAGTAGTTCAACAATTCAGTCCAGTTTGATAGATATCTATTTCTACTCCCTACAAGGCACTTTGTTAGTAACCAATTTAAAAAAAAAAAGACAAAAATGAAATAAAATTTCTTACCTTAAAAAACCTACATAGATAAAGAAGTTGTTAAGCACTTATGCTTACTAAGTACCAGGCACTATACAGGCATTCTAAGATAAATAAGAAATACGGTCTCTGCCCCCAAGAAGCTTACGTTCTAATTGATAAAGATAGTATATCAGGGAAGCTAGAAAATGACATGGTGCAGGCAGGAAGTACCATAGAAGCCTGTGCCCCAGAAAGAGAAACAGAAAAGCTAAATTATCAGATCCAAGAGACCAAGGGATGGAGTCCAAGTTACTGGTGGGAAGGTGATAGTTCAAGAAGAGGTGTCATGACTGCAGCAGACTGTGAAGAGTCCCACATTCGGAATTTGGTAACTGATTGGGTACAGAGGAAAAAGTAGGATTAAGAATCAAAGACGACTCCCAAGTTTCAAGCCTATATAACTGGGAAAACAGAGACACTATTAACAGAAATAAATGTGAGTATAGGAAGAAAGCTTTGTATGTGAAGGCAATAGAAAAGATATGTAGGTATAGAGATTTTATATATAATATATAGATTGTGTGTATATACATATATACATACATACATATATATGTGTATATGTGTGTGTGTGTGTATATATATATATATATATATATATATATATATATATAATTAGATTGTAAGTTCCTTGAGAGCAAGGATTGTCTTTTGCCTGTTTATTTGTTCTCAGCATTTAGCACAATGCCTGGTGCATAGCAGGCATTTAATAAATGTTGATTGATGAATCTGGTTTCACACATGATAAGTTCAAATTCCTAGTCACTGTAAGAATTAATCCACATAGCTATGGTCCATCCACCCTAAGCCAAGTTGTCTTGATTGGTGAGTGAGTGTTTGAAAACTCTGTATCTACCCAACCCAGAACCACCAGACCAGACCATGCATCATATCTCATCTAGCCATCCATTCCAAAAATTATGTCATCTGTCCTTCTGCTATATACACCTTTTGCTACAGGCTTAGTAATCAAATAATGGAATACTACCATCTTTTCTGGAAAGAGCATATCAATTGATTGCCATATGGATCCATTATAGACTCACCAGACATGTCCTTCCCTGACCATCATTCTCATACATGTGTTTTCTCCTTAATTAGAACATAAACTTCTTAAAATCAGGAGCCCTGTTACTTTACATTTGTATCCCTAGAGCTTAGTACAGTATCTGGAACACAGTGCTCTTTAATTCATTCCTTTCTTGTACATAATTAAAAATGTGAGTCTGGAACTAAGGATAGAAATAGGAGTTAGAAGTATTTCAGAACTGTCTACATAGAAGTGATGACACAAGCCATTAATGTGGATGTACAAGGAACTCACCAAGTCAGATATTAAAAAGAAATTTACAGAAGATGGAAGCAAGGTCATATAAAAAAGGATCAATATAAAAGAGTTACACAATTTCCAAAAACAGTGTAAGGAATTCTAAAGCTCAGACTGAGGTGATGATAATTAAGAAAGCTGAAGACAAGAAAAACATTTTTTAAAAAATTTTTTAACTATGTAAGGGAAAAACAGAGGATTGAAGAAAGGATAGGACCCTAATGTGGGATGAATGGGGACGATGATAACTGACAGCAGAAAGAAAAGAGAGTTACCAAAATTCTTATTTCATTTCTGTCTTCTCTTGTTCTGTTTTCTTTGTTTCTGTTTTAATTCTGTAAAAGGGAAATAGCCACTGAAAGTGATAGAACAAGAATTATTAACTGGGAGTTCATTCCCAAGAAAAGCAAACAGACAGTCCAAGAGCAGTCATTCTTCCCTGCCCTTGATGCTCATCTGACTTAAATATAATCTATCCTGGATTATTAAAAGAACAGAAAAATGGGACTTCCAGTGATATTGGAAAGATTATGCAAAAAAAAATGAAAGAAGTACAAGACTGGAGAAAACTAAGTGTTGTTCCAAGTTAAAAAAAAAAAGAAAAAAGAAAAAAGAACAGAGTTGAAAAACTAAAAGTCAATAAACTTGACTTCATTTCCAAATTTCTAGGACAGCTCATTAAAGAGATGACTGGCAAACATCTAGAAAAGGAAATGTTGATTACAAAGAGCCAGTATGGCTTCATCAAGAACAGATCATGCAAGACTAGCCTCATTTCCTTGTTTTACATGATTACTGAATTAGTAGATGAGGAAAATGCAATGGATATGGTTTACACAGATTTCAACAAAGTTTTTGGTGAAGTATCTCATACTATTCCTGTGGAAAAGATGGAGATATATTGATGAGATGACGATTCAATTAGATATTTGGATTCAGATCTGGTTGAATGGCTGGACTTAAAGAG
Source organism: Pseudochirops cupreus (assembly GCA_028627135.1). Classification (NCBI taxonomy): domain Eukaryota; kingdom Metazoa; phylum Chordata; class Mammalia; order Diprotodontia; family Pseudocheiridae; genus Pseudochirops; species Pseudochirops cupreus. The sequence continues at coordinate 132,404,095 of CM053581.1, forward strand.
TAGTTGTTAAATGGCAGATGGTTTCTAATGGATCTGTGCTTGGTCCTGTGCTTTTTGAAGTATTTATCAATGATTTGGATAAAAGCACAGCTATTAGGCTCGTCAAATTTGCAGATGGGCTCCAAACTGGGTAGAATAACTAATGCAGTGGAATAGAGTTAGAATTCCAAGAAATCCTGAGAAGCTAGAGCATTGCACTGAACCTAATAAGATGAAATTTCACAAGGATAAAATGTACTTGGGTACAAAAAAAGACCAACTTTATGACAGGTGAGACAGTGGATGTTCTAAAAAAAAGATTTGAGGGTTTTAGTGAACTAAACAGTCAATATGATTTAGCAGTGTGATATAGCAGCCAAAAAAGTTTAATGAGATTTGGGGCTGTATTAAAAGGGGTAGTGGTTCCAGGAATAGAAAGTGAAAGTCCCATTGTATTCTGCTCTGATCAGACTTCCTCTGGAGTATTGTGTTCAGTTCTGAGCACCATAGTTTACGAAGAACATTGATAAACTGAAGAGTGTCTACAAGAGGCTTAAGCAGGATGGTGAAGGGCCTTAAGTTTATAACATACAAGGAACAGTTGAAGAAAATGTGCATGCTTTATCCTAAAGAAAAGAAGAATTGAGGGGAATAGCTCTCTTCAAGTATCTGAGGTCTGTCATGCAGATAAAGCATTAGATTTGTTTGGGCCAAACCAGGAGCAATAGGTGAAGTTGCAAAGTGACAAATTTAGTATTAACTTCACAAAAGTTTCATAACAATTAGAACTGTTCAAAAGTACAATGGATTGCCTTGAGTGACAGTGGGTTCCCCCTCCTTAAAGGTCTTTAAGTAGAGATTGAACAATCACTCTGGGATATGCTATGGTGGAGAATCATTTTATGCATAGGTCAGATTAGGTTCTTTCCAACTCTAGTTCTGGACTGTGATTCTATGAAATGCAACTTGTGTTTTCCATCAAAACACAAGGCTCTAAAATTGACTAGACAAGTAGACCTTTTTTTCTGTAGAGGGCTGGGAACAAGATCTCTCTCCCCAGGCACTGACTACTTTGTTCTATAATGAAAATGACAACACAAAAATGTAAGTCAAAATTAGGGAATATCTCTGCTCTTTACAAGTTAAAAGCCTTTAAAGAAAGACTGGGACTTTAACTTATATCACAAAGTGAAAAGGAGAGAGAGGGGAAGATAAGATGAAGACTTTTTGCCAGACATACCAGTGTCTCCTATTTTCTCCTTAGGAGGACAGATTTCAAATTTGGGTCATTTTTCCAAGTGGGATGGTGCCTTTTCTCCAGAGATGTTAATATTTAACAAGCTGCTCTCCAGGGAAGAAAATATATGTATGATGTACTTTTAAATTTAAATGCACAATATTAACATCTTCTCCATCACTTTTTAAAGTCTAGAAGAAGGGTGGGGAACCTGCAGCATCAAGACCACATATGGGCTTCTAGGTCTTCAGATGCAGCCTTTTGACTGAGTCCAAGTTTTACAGAACAAATCCTTTTATTAAGGGGATTTGTTCTGTGAAGTTTGGATTCAGGCAAAGGGTCACACTTGGGGACCTAGAAGGCCACATGTGGCTTCAAGGCCCCAGGTTCCCCACCCCTGGTCTAGACAATCAACAAAACAATAAATCAAGCCCTGATTTGTAGCATGTGCAGATTTCTAAGGTGCAAATGCTCATGATGAAAAATTAAAACACAGGTTCTCATGAGGGTGAGGAGGCTCCAGTGTATTCCTGCTTTAAACCTCGATCTCTACATTGTATTTGTGGCGTGTTGAGATGATATACTGCTAGAGGTCCACAGAAATACTGAGAAATCAGTACCCTAATCCAAAAGATAACTAAGGAAGGCTGAGTACTGGACTTAAAATCAAAAGCCTGGGTCTACTATTTATTAGATGTGTGACCTTGGGAGCAGGTGACAATGTCACAGAGTCTTCGTTTCTTCACCTATAAAATGGGCCTAGTAATATTTGTAGTACCTACTTCACAGTATTGTTGTGAGAAATAAGTAAGAGAATGAAGGAAGTCTCATATAACTTATGACTTAGAATAGGTATCAGACAACAGTCAAGGAACATTTATTAAACACAGAAAACATGAGTTCAAATCCTGGCTTTATCTCTTATTAGCTATCACCTTGGTCAAGTAATTTAATCTCTAGACTCAGTTTCCTTACCTGTAAAATGAAGGGGTTGGATCAGATGACCTGTAAGATCCCACACTGCCCTAAATCCATGATCCAAAGGAAAGAAAATAAAAGACACCAAAGGCAACAAATTAAGTGGCCTACCTAAAGGCAATCCAATAAGTAATGGTGAACCCAGGCTTTAAATCAGAGCCCAGATTCCATCAATTAAATGAACTCTTGACCTGCAACAACCATCTTTTATAGCAGCATTGCAAATTGTTAATCACTGACCCTTTTCTTTATGGAAAGACATATGCTCTCAGTTGAGAAAAAAATATAAATTAAATGGGCAAATGAATAAGTTTGTAGCCACCTAAAGTTTAATGGTATCTTTAACGACATTACTTTTTTCAAAGTTGGCAAAGAAAAAGAGGAAACATTAAGCATAGATATTACCCAATATGTTTATGAATACAACTCTGTCAAATATTAGTACAACATAATTACTTTAATGTTGCCATTATGATCAGGCTAAGTGCTATTTGAAGTCAATGAATTTATATTATCTTTTAAAATCTGAACCTTCCTATCAGAGGCAAACCCAAGTGATAAATCTAGCAGTGGGAAGACCCAATAAAAACATAAGCTGGTACAGGGACTAGAAACTAGGTTTTTGAGTCAACAGCCTTCCAGTAGCAGGATGTGCAAGTTACCCAACAAGCATTGTAAATTCAAGGGCCAAAACAACAAAATTCCTGCCCTCAAGAGACCTATATTCTATTAGTGAGATGTACAATTATAGATAAGTAACTACGAACTAATTTAAAGAGAGAGAAAACCATTATTAACTGGGCAATGGAGAAGAAGGTCAAGGAAGGGTTCGTGGAAAAGATGGTATCTAAGCTAAGCTCTGAGTTAAAAAAGAATTCTGAAAGGTAGAGCCCTAGAGGGCTGGAACCCATTCTGGAATTTTAAGCATAGAGATATAGCTTGTCCAAATACATGATGCAAAAATGGAATGCTGACTTAGGAAGAAATAGCTTGTTTGGCTAGAATACAGAGGGTACTAATGTGAAACGAGGTTGGAAAGGTAGGTTGAGGACAAATCAGGGAGGGCATTGAAAACCAGAGTGGCTATAAAATGGAAAGCATATCCAATAAGTTGACACTGACATCATACTTGAATTTGCCTCCTGTCCATGTATATTAGCCTTTGTTAAAGAATCTAAAGGAAAGGACATGGGATTAATCAGAAGACCCAAATTCAAATCCCAGGTCTGACTCTTACTAACCAAGTCAACGTAGGCAAGTTGTTCTACCCCTGTGAGTCTCAGATTTATCAGCTTTAAAATAAAAAAAAATATATAATAATTGCACTCCCTATCATTCAGAGTTGCTGTGAGGACAAGAGATATTATTTATTTGGTGCTTTAAGGTTTTCAAAGTGCTTTCCAAGCACTTCATCTGATTTGATCCTCCCAACAACTCTAGGAGGTAGTTGCTATTATTATTCCCATTTTATAGATGAGAAAACTAAAGCAAAGGTTAAATGACTTGTCTAGAGTGACACAGCTTGTAAAAAATCAGATTTGAGTTTGATTCAACATATCACCTATGTGGCTCTAGGAGCAAAAGTGCCTTGTAAACCCTTCAATGTGATAGTTGTTCTATCCACTAAAGTCTGACTTTGCTACTTCACTATGTCATGGAAAAGGCTCTTGGTTTCCCAAAGATTATGCCAGGGGATCATTATGTCTAGCAGATTCAACCAAGCTGGAAAGGCTTTAAGTATAAGTTTTGATGACATACATAATGACCATCATCTAAAGACCAGTCTAGCTAACTTCAGAGAGATTTATAACCAGGTCAACCATAAGGTGATGAATTTTGGGCAGCAAAACCTCTTACAGACTATCTATTAAGTAAGAAAAGGGCTGAGATTCACATTTATGGAGGGAGTACTCACAAAGATGAAATGTGGCTTTCAACAAGGGGTTTTTAGCCTGAAGAAGAGAAGACAAAGGGGGAGGGATGGTATCCATGAAAGTTATATGCTACTACTTACAATGTTTTTTTTAAACCTGTCAAGTTAACTGTGTACACCCTTTGATTAGATCTGTATCCCAAAGAGATTTTTAAAACGGAAAAAAGCCTAAAAGAACAAAAATATTTGTAGCAGTTCTTTTCGTTGCGGCAAAGAATTTGAAATTAAGTGGATGCCTATCAATTGGGGAATGACTGAACAGGTTGTGATATATGAATGTAATGGAATACTATGTGCTATAAGAAATGACAAATGCAATGCTTTCAGAAAAACCTGGAAAGACTTATATGAATTGACGCAAAATGAACTGAGCAGAACCAGAACAGTGTACACAGTAACAGCAATACTATATGATTATCAACCATGAAGGACTTAGCTATTCTCAACAATACAATGATCTAAGAGAATTTGGAAAGACCTATGAGGAAAAATGCTATCTGCCCCCAGAGAAAGAACTTAATGAGCCTGAATGTAGACTGAAGCATACTTTTTTTTAACTTTATTTTTCTTGGGGGGTTTTTTGATCTGTTTTCTTTCACAACATGACTAATATGGAAATATGTTTTGCATGACTGCACATGTATAACCTATATCAAATTACTTGCCTTTTCACTAAAGCGGGAAGGGGGAAAAGGAATGGAGAGAATTTGGAACTCAAAATTTTAAAAAACAAATGTTTGAAAATGTACATGTAATTGGAAAAAATAAAATATTGAGACAGCTTTAAAAAGAAAAAGAAAAAAGAAAGAAACCTATCCAGTTCATTCCTTAATGAGACAGACAGTATTATTTCTCTAGCAGTGGTTCTCAACCTGTGGGTCATGACCCCTTTGGGTGTCAAAAGACCCTTTCACAGGGGTCGCCTAAGACCATCGGAAAACACATATTTCCAATGGTCTTAGAAACCGAGACACTGCTCCTCTATCCATCTCCAGGTGAGTCCGCCCACATGCAGATACACCCACATACAAGTATTAAAGGGTCACAGCATTAGGAAGGTTGAGAACCACTGCTCTAGGCTGTTCAGCTCACATACTCAATAACTCCTATTCATAAACAGTACTATTCTCAGCAGGTTTATAAGAGATTGGGTAGTATACCAGAAAGTGCAATGGTCTTGTAACAAGGAGTACTGGGTTCACAATTTGCAAATTGAGGGACCTGAATAAGAGACTAGCATTTCTGATCATGTTTTTGATTTGTAAAATGAGAATAATAATACTTACACTGCTTCCTTTCCAACATGAGCAAAACACTTTGTAAAATCTAATTCATTATGTAAATATAAATGATCATTTCTACCCTGTGCAAACGCTCTAAAAAGACAGAGAGTTTTCAAACGTAGAACAACGGATTAGAGTCGAGAGGCCTCAGGTCTGACTTTACAAGATGTCTGGTGGGCACATGTTTCTACATAAGAAACTTGGGATTCAGTTATTCATTCATTATACATTTACTGATTGCCTACCACATGGATAGATAGCATTACGAGAGAAACTAAGGAAAAAACAAAGATACGCAGATTCTAATACCTGCCTTCAAAGATTTTGTGTAACCTGAGAAGAGAAGCAGCTATCATATCCATGTAAAATGTTAATTAACATTACAAGATTAAGCTATGAGTGAAAAGGTTCCAAATGAGTGATATAAACAATACTTGCTATCTATACACATGCTAGGAAAGGGAAGGATATATGGATTCCAGTAGTCAGAGTGGTTTCATGGAGGACTTGGGTTTTAAGCTGGACCTTAAAAAATGGAACTGAATCTTGTAAACTAAAAGTAAACAAACAAATCAATAAAAAAAATAAATTTAAACAAAATTTAAAAAATTTAAAAATTTTTAAAAATTAAAAAAATTTTTTTAAAAAATGGATGGGATTTGTAGAGGTCAAGTGGAGGTTTTTGTTGGTAGAGGACTGGATAGGGTTATACTTGAACTCAAGAAGACCTGAGCTTGGGTCCTGTCTCAGAAACTTACTAGCTGTGTGGTCTTGGGTAAGTCACTTGACCTTTTGCAGCCTCAGTTTCATCAGATGTAATATTAGAATAATAATAATATCCATTTCACTGGGACGTTGTAACAATCAAATTAAATTATGTATGCAAAGTACTTGGCAAACCCACAAGTGCTATATAAATGCTAGCTACTCTTACTCTTATTATTATTATTGTCATGAAAATACAAGTCTTTCCCATGATGTATTTTTGTAATTGTATTTGTTGCAGGGTGAGGTGGGGTGAATTTTAAACATAAATGCAAGACTTCGTGTATTTTTTCCTTTTAAATTATTTTTTTATAGTTTTTGGCCCAATGTTCCATTAAAAAGAATTTAAACTTTTCATAAATCTTGATTCTACAGGGGTGGAGAATCTGTGGCCTCAAGGCCATATATAGCTTTCTAGGTCCTCAAGTGTGGCCTTTGACTATCAAAGGACCTAGAGGGCCACATGTGGCCTTAAGGCCACAGGTTCCCTACCCCTGCTAAATTCTAGATTCTAGATATGTTGGATTTTAACATATCAGCAATTTCTCCCCCAATATTCTGGGACCAGATTGTAAAAGTCCTTAAATGTCATTGATATTATTCTCTAGGTAATAGAAAAATATCAAAAGGGTTTCTTGCAGTTTGTTATGTTATGTTATGTTTTGTCTAGTAGAGGACAGCATTCTAAATGAGAAGAATGGTTTGAACAAAGATGTAGAGAAGCAGAGAAGCTCTAGGAGTGCGTGTGTGTGTGTGTGTGTGTGTGTGTGTGTGTGTGTGTGTGTGTATAGACAATAATCAGACCAGTCTGGTCTGAATAAACGATTTATATTGAGTAGTGAGACATAAGGTTGGAAAGATATCACAGAATCTTAGAATTTGAAGGAATCCTTGAATTCTTGTCCCTTCTTCAACATCTCTGATCAGTTGTCATATAGCCTGCCCCTGAGAACTAATCAGTGATAGGGAGCTTATGAGGCAATTCATTCCATTGTTGGACAGCTCTAGGTGTTAGTTCTTTCTTATAGTAACTTGAAATATACCTCTCTCTCTCTCTCTCTCTCTCTCTCTCTCTCTCTCTCTCTCTCTCTCTCTCTCTCTCTCTCTCATATTGGTCCTAGTTCTACATTCAGAGAAATGTCAAGTCTGCTACTTTCTCTATGATCCTTCAAATATTTGACAATTGTTCTCATATCTCCACTAAGTCTTTCCAGGGCACAAAGTCTCAGTTCTCTCAACTCTCCTTCATATCACACAGTCTCCAGGCCCCTTGCCATTCTTCATTGCAAAATAGAATTTTTCTATAATTAATTATTATAATTGTTAAAATGAAGGACTTTGTTGCTAAGGATTTTAGTTTGTTCATACTTCAAGAGCTGCATTTTTACTGGTATAATATTTCCACTAACACAAATCACAACCTCCTCACCTGTTGGTAGATGACCTTAATAGCTCTCCATGCAGCTATGCTGGGCCCCAGAGAACACATTCATTGTGTCATTGGGTACCTACAAAGTCTTGCCAGTTTTCTGAAAACTTCCAAAACTTGCATTATAATAACATAGTTTTTGAGAACCTAGAGTTACCTCTATGCCTTGATGAGACCTTGAACTAGGGCTTAAAATATGGTGCCAAGAATTGAATATATCAAATGTGTAGTGATAAGCTAAGTACAGTGGGACTATTATTTTATGCGATTTAGACACTGTATTTATGTTAATGTAACCTGAGATTTCATTGTGTGTCAACATCAATCAACATGCATTTATTTAGCACCTATTATATACCAGATCCTGTGTTAGGAGCCAATGATACAAATACAATGAATAAGCCACTCCCTTCTACCAGGGGAGACAATAGGTCCATATATAAGTTTATAGAGAATAAATACAAGGTCACCAAATACATGAACATTGTTGAAGGTGAATGCCAGCATTTGGGAGAATCAGAAGAGGCTTCAGGTAGAATGTGAAGGAAAAGATATTTTATGAAGCAGAGATGATAAACGATTCAGTTCAGGTATGAAGATGGAATGCCACGTAAGAGTAACAGAAAGGCCAATTTGACTGGACTACAGAGTATGGGAAAATGACTAATATATAATGAGGTTGCAAAAACAAAATTGGGCCAAGTTGAAAACATATAAAAAAGTCAAACAGAAAAGCTAATCTTTTATCTTAAAAGCACTAGGGAACCATGAGAGTTTATTGAGTAGGTGAGTGACATGGTCAGACCTGTGCTTCTGGAAAGTATTTTACAGCTTTGTAGTGGAGGGGTTAAAGTGTAGAGAATCTAGGAACAGGTAGACCAGTCAAGAAGCATTACAATAGTTGAGGCAAAAGGTAATGAGGATCTGAACTAAAGTAGTGGCTGTGTGAGAAGAGAGAAGGGGACAGCTGTAGGAAATGTTGTGGAGAGCACAATTTAGCAATTAATTAGACATATGGAATGAAGAAAAGTAAAAAAGTCAAGGATAACACCGAAGTCTAAAAATTGGAAAACTGAGGAAATTATGGTGCCTTTGAGACAAATAGGTAAATTTGAAAGAGGAGAGGTTTTGGAAGGAAAGATAATTAATTTTATTTGGAACATATTTATTTTGATATGTCTCTGAAACATCCAATTTGAAATACCAAATAGGCAACTGAGGATGTGGGACCGAAGCTTAGAGGAGAGATACGGACAAGATTATGAATGTGTTAGTCATCTACATGGAGATGATTTGGAAATTGAACCTCATTGGACCTGATGAAGTCACTAAGTGAGAAAGTGTAGGGAAACCTGAGAGAACAGGACAGAGTCCTGGAGCCCAGTTAAGGTGAATGATACAGATTACAGTTCAGGAAAAGAGGATGAGAAACAATAGTTGGATTAGTAGAAGAGGATATAATAGTATCATGAAAACTCAATAAAAGAGTATTTAAGAGGAAGGAGGGAGTCAGTGTAAAATGCAACAAATAAGTAAAGAAGTATTCAACTAAGAAAAGGACATCTGATTCGGCAACTAAGAAACATTAATAACTTTGAAAGAACAGGTCAAGTTGAGTGATCAGCTCAGAGGTCAAATTGCAAAAGGCTGAGGAATTAGTGAGAGGAAAGGAAGTTGAGACAACTAGTACAGACAGCTTTTCTGAGGCATTTGTCTGGGAGAGGAAAAAGAGATATAAAATGCTAGTATGAGAGTATGGTAGCCTCAAGTTAATGTTTTTTAAAATTTTTTTAATAATAACTATATTTGAAAATGATAAGAAAAAACCAATTACATAAGGAAAGGATGGAAATTAAAATAAAGAGAAAAAGGAGATGACATTAGGGGGTAATATGCTAGAGAAGAAGGGAAGGAATATAATCAAGGACACATGTAGAAGGTTTGGCCTTTACTTGGTAAAGAGCAAGGCTATTCATTATCAGAGAATGGGGGAAAGAGGAGGAAAGACTGGGGGATGATGTCAAGGGGTTTTAAGAAAAGAAGGGAAAAAAGAGGAAGCTTACAGTGAACGTTCTGCTTTCTCAACAAAAAGACAATGTTGTTACCTGAAAAAGAATAGAATAGGAAGTATAAGAGTCTTGAAGAGGAAGGAAAGGAGAAATTGGAATTGTTTATGTGGCGAGAGAGTTAGAATCAATTAGGGAGGAATAAATGTATAGCTGGCTGCAAGGAGGGCCCAGTTAAGGTTGGATAACTTGAATTCATAACATGCTCAATTAAGCCTGGGTATGTGACTTATTCCAGCTCCAATCAACGTCAGAAGAGGTAAATGGTAGAACACATTCAGAACTGGGGTTTGACAATAGAGGACTAACCCTGGAATCAGGAATACATAGGTTCAGGTCCTGTTTTGATACACATAGGTTGGATGACAATGGGCAAGTCGGTTAAACTCTTGATGCCATAGGCAAATAAGACTGTAAGTAAATTGCAGAATTGAGCTGTCATCACACACTGGGAGTTCCTTACCTGATGAAATCATGGGTCTGGACAAAAGGGGAAAAAAAATCATTAACTTTTTTTAGACGTTTTCTTATGCTGTTAGGACAAATTAATTTTGTGGTCAAGTAAAATTCTAAGATCTTTGCCATATGAATTACTGCCAAATCAGGTTATTTCCATGCTCTACTTACACAATTGTTTTGGTGGCCATTTTAAAACATAAATGTAAGATTCTACCTTTCTCTTGATGAATTTGTTTTTTGATGGATTTATTCTAGTATTAAACCCTGAAAAATCATTTTTAATTTTTAGTGAATCTTGGTTCTCTATTATATTTTTAAACCATTCCTTCCCAGGAAGTAGAAGGAGTAGGGGCATATAATAAAAGCTTTTGAATGTCAGCTTAAAGATTCTGGGCTTATCTTTTAGACAATGGGGATCTATTAAAGGTGTTTTGGTAGGTAATTGGTAATTTGGGAAGGTTAATAAAGCAGCTCCACAACAGAGTGAATGATAATGGGAGAGAAAATAGGGTCAGGGTGACCATTGAGTTGGCTGCTACAACCTAGATAAGAAGTGGTAACAGCTGGAACTAGCATGGTGGGAGGAAGAATGAAAGGGATAGATGGATACATAGTACATTCTAAAGAGAAAAATGACAGGACTTAGTAATTATATAGGACAGAGAAAAGAAGGTCAAAACTCACTTGCTCTTTCCTACCCCCTGAATGGTCTACTTAAAATATTTTAACTCATCTGATGGAGTGATTAGGAGAACAGCACCATTGATAGAAACAGGGAAGTCAAGAAATGAAACTTGTTTTGACAGTAAGATGATTTAAGATATCTTGTGTTAGAGTTGAAGAAAGGGCATCTAAGCAGATTTCTTCCTAACTTACAGGGTTACTATTAAAATGGCATAGATGACTATTAGATTACTAGCAATGTTGCAGAGTAATTAATAGTAAATTATGTACAATAACTAGTAAAAATCATGTAAGTTACTAGTAAAATTACATTAAGTACATAAGCACTGCTTACACGAATAGCAGATACATTGGCTTAAGGAAAAAATCAGAGCACAGTGGAGACATTGAACAAACAATTTATCAGGCACTGTGCTAAGCACTCGGGATACAAAGAAAGACAAAAGACAGTCCTTGCTTCCTAGGGACTTTTAGGCTAAAGAGCATATGAGCATGAAGAGCATAAAGAAGAAACATAAAGAGCTACAAATCAGAAGACCTGGATTCAGTCTCCACCACTTAATAGCTATATGGCCTTGGGTAACTGATTTCAGGACCTCAGTCTCCTTATCTGTAGAAAGTGGGAGTGAGGAGTTCTTAAAGGCCTTAAAAACCTTTAAAGCTTTGCCACTCTGATTCTCTGTCTTCCTAGGTCTTAACCCCCAGATGCTTCAATTCATGTTTAACAAGTTAAATTGCTAGCAAACATTTTCAAGACAAGTGCCAATTTATGCCAAGCAAGCATATAGCCTATGTTACCTCAGTGAGTAACATAGTTTAAAAGAAAATGTGAAAGCTGATCAAATGTTTCTACATATTTATAAGGTTTTGTTTAATGCTTCAATAAGTTAACAAATTACTACTCTGATGCAACAATACCTTAGGGGCTAGAAAGAGTTAATGACTTTCCCCAAACTCGGGACATAATTTTCCCATCAACAGTATCCCACTTTATATTTGCAGAATTTTCTGAAGGAAAGAAAGTAGGCAAATAATGGACATCATTGTAAGCGCCATGAAGTTCTATGGGGGATTGAATCATCATGTCCTCTTACAATGTAATATACAAGTGGTAACTGAGCTAAAAGCATAGAGGCTGATGCAAGATCTCATTCCAAACTCATCACTGTTCTTGGGAAAGACCCTTGATCTGTTGTTTCACAACCTTAGGGCAAGCAAACTATGCTCATGGTTCATTATATTCTCTATGTAGTATCCCAAGCTCCCTATCAAGTCAATGAAGGCCCCATATACAGAACTAGAAACCTAGAGTTTCAGAATTCTAAGGATTCACAGAGGTCATTTAGTCTAGTCTACAGAGGAAAAAAGGGGTTCTCTTACACAACCCCAAAAGAATTCCTCCAGCCCCTATTTAAGTCTCCCTATGAAAAGGAACCCGTTATTTGCAAAGGAAGCCCTGTCCATTTTCAAAGAGTTCTAATCATAGCAAATTTATTCTTTATATGAAATTTGGCTCTTTACAAATTCTGCCCATTACAAATAGTCCTACCCTCTGGAACCTAGCAGAATAAGTCTAATCCCTCTTCCAGAGCATTAAAAAATAAATATAGTCATCATGTCCCCTAATTTGCTTCTTCAGTCTAAATATCTGAAGCTCCTTTGGGCAATTCTCATCTGGCATGTGCTTGAGGCCCTCACCATCCTGATTGCTTTCCTCTTTACATTCTCCAGCTAATTAGTGTCCTTCCTAAAAAGTAGCATATAAAAATGAATATAATACTCCAGCTGCAGATTGACCAGTGAAGAGTACAAGACGACTAAGCTCCTGCAATCCTGAAACCTACGCCTCTTTTAAAACAGACTAATATTGCATTAGCTTGACTGGTGGCCGTATCACATTATTGACTCATTCTGAAGTTACAGCCCACTAAAATTCCAGATCGTTTTTAGATGAAGTGCTATCTAGGTATGCCTCCCCCATGTGTTATGAGCTACATCTGCTGTTAATCTGGTTGGAACCCTGGCAATGGGCCCCATTGCACAATGAGAAATTCACCATGCATGGCCCAATAAGACTTGAAGATCCCTTACACACAGGCTAGTTTTTCCCTTAAAAGGCAAATGAAATTGTCCTCAAGATCAAGAGGACTAAGGATTGAACTTTTGACACAGCTGCCAATTCACCTAAAGCAAATGAGCCCCAAACACAAATAGTCAGCACTCCTCAGACTTGATGGAGTCCCCACTGCCATAGAAATCAGCCCACCCTCTTGGGTATGTCACTGCAGCAAATATGTGGGCAACCGGAGATGTGCCCCATTGAATCAATGTTGCATCTTTATTGAATAACCTTTTCCATGTTACTGTTGAGCAAATTTCCTTTTGTTTCATTTTAGGCGGTCTAAGAGTATCTCACTATTTTACAATTCTGAGCCTGAATAACTGGACCAGCCTGGATCAGGCCTGTCCTAGAACAACCCATCTTGGCCTTGAACCCAAGTGTAGAATTTTACATTTATCTCTATTACATTTCATTATATTCAAGTTAGCTTATTGTTTTAGCCTGTCAAGAGACTTTGAATTCAGAGGCAAAAGAGTGAATTCAGAGAATGAGAGACTGACAAACCACAAATGAGACCTAAAAATGACTCCCTTTTCATGCAACTGCCATTTTAGACCCCCCTTTCCCACCCCCAATCACATTTCCCTACCATGAAAGTAGCAATTCATTCTCTCTCATCTCTCTCTCTCTCTCTCTCTTTTTCTCCCTCCCTCCCCCCTAACCTCCCCCTCTTCCTTTCCCCTTCCTTTCACCCCCTCCTCCCCTCCTTCTTTCCCTCCCTCTCACCAGGGGCACAGTAGCTAGAATCTGGAAGACCAGAGTTCAAATCCTACCACAGATACTAGCTCTCTGATCTTGGACAAACCATTTAACCTTTGCCTCACTTTCCTCAAAATTCCAATGGCTCCCTCTTGCCTCTAAGATCAAATACAACATCCTCCATTTGGCATTTAAAACCTATCATAATCTAGCAGCCTCCACCTTTGCGGCCTTCTCACACCTTGCTCCCTGCCACGTACTCTCTCATCCACTGCCACTGGCCTCCTGGCTGCTTCTCAAACAAAACATTCCATCTTTTGACTCCAGGTATTTTCTCTGGCTCTTTTCCATGCCTGGAATGCTATCCCTCCTCATCACCCACTGGCTTCCCTGTCTTCCTTTAAATCTCAATTAAAATCCTGTCTTCTGCAGAAAGCATTCCCTAACCTCATCATTTTTGTGCCGCCCTTCTTTTAATGATTCTTTTTTCTGTATATAATTAGTCTGTACATATTTATTTTTAATAATATTTTATTTTCCCTAATTAGATATTAAAACAATTCTTAACATTTGTGGAGTTTTTTTTTAAGTTTTGAGTTTTAAATTCTAGAACAAGATAGCAAGCAATCTGACACAGTTATATATTGTACATATTTGTGTGTTTGTCATCTCCCTCAAAAGTTATGAGCTCCTTGAGAGCAGGGACGGTCTTTGACTTCATTTTATATCTCCAGCGCTTATCACAGTGTGCCACATAGTATATGTTTAATAAATGCTTTATTAACTGATTATAATATTTGGTTTTTTTTTAAAAAGCACTTAGCACAGTGCTTGGCACAGAGTGCTATATAAATGCTTGTTTCCTTCCTCTTCCTTTCCCTCCTCCCCTTCCTTCCTCCTCTCTCCAGATCTCTCTGTTGTCTCCCTCCCTCCCCTCCTCCTCCTCCTCCTCCTCCTCTTCTTCATTTCTCTCTCCCTCCCTCCCTCCCTCCCCTCTCTCACTTTCTTTCTCTCCCCTCCCCCTCCCTCTTTCACCTTCCCTCTTCCCCTTTCCTTTCCTTCTCTCCCCCCCTTCCCTCCCTCCTAATATATATGCATAAAATACAAACAGGGATTTGATAATGACTCAACCACTTAGCCCAAAAGAAGAGTTCTCTCTCAAATCACCCTTACAATACCATGCTTCAGATCTTTTGGAAGTTCAATCACTGAGGAGGCATTAAATGCACTGGTTTTCCACAAAGGGAGAGTAGCATTTATTCTTAGAGTTTATGGCTATGGTTTACAGTATCAGAAAATGCTCGTGACCTGTAGAACTTTATCTTGCTGGAGATAAACAATTAGATTAATATTATCCAGTGTGAAATTTTAATGGCTCTGTGAAACTAATGGGAATGAAGCCTACATGATTAATTCTCATTAAGAGGAAAATAAGTCATTTTCAAAGGGGATCTGGTTGTACTTATTATCTGACAAAATTCTATCTGCCAAGTGAGACTCTCAAAAGTTCATAAACATGTTTCTCTCTTTCCCACCTCCGTACAATTGCTCATGCTGTTTCTTCCACACTAAATCCCTCTATCTCTTCTGGCTGCTGTTTTACTGATCCTCAAAGGTTTCCTCCTCCATGAAACCTTTTCTGACATTCTCAGTTGGATGTGAGCTTCCTAGCCCAGACCTAACATAACCCTTTGGATTCCTTTCTTCTTTGTTTGATGATATATTTTTTTACACTGCAACTATTTGCATCCATGTCTTAGTTCCTGTACAAAAGTTTGAATCATTTGAGATGAAGGATCATTTCTTATTTATTTATTTTTATTCTAGCAACAAGCACATATAGTAGGTGATTATTTTTTTTTAATTTGAATTTCTTTACAAATTCGAAATAGATGGGATCTTCCTTTTAACACCTTTGAGAAGAATTGTAAGGCATGAGAAAACATTATCTAGTAGGAAAAAAGGACTCAAGTTTGGGGTTGGTGGACCCACAGCTGAACCTCTGGTAGAGAAAAACCTGAAGACACAAGGACTTGTCCTTGGTGGTTATAGAACAATATAGTCAGTCCTGTGCAATGTCAACGTGAAAGATTTCATTCCTGCTGTGGTCTAAAATAAAACCCTGATACTATGCTTGACATTCAAGATGTTCACCATAAAAGATATCACTGACAAGCAGCTCTTGTATCTCCCAACAAAGTGGGAAAAAAAACCTTTAAAGGCGAGGTGACATATATACCAAGGAAGATGGAACCATTTGTTCATGGAAAAACAACCCCACCTAGATGAATTCTGAAGCACCTCTTCACAGGGGAGACAGATTGTGTCTATGTATGGTATTCTTGGCCCTAAATTGAAGGATGCTATTCTTGCCATCTTGGGCAAAACAACTGTCCAGATCAGTCTCCCAAGGAACATCATTCTCAGTCTTTGAGCTGCTGTTTGTAATTCAGTTAGCATTGCTGGCTTGCCTATCTGAAAGGAGCCTTGGGATTCTTCCCTCCCTCACCCCCCACCTCCCCCTTGACCTTGCAGGGCTCTTGCGAAATTAAGTCCATTACTAAAAAGTTGTTTTGCCTTCTGATTTTATTATAAGTGGAGCATTCAGTGGGTAGGAAAGATGAAGCGACCATCAAGATGAGAAGATAAAGAAAACAAGGAGTCTAGATTAAAGAGGCAAATGTTAACCTGCAATGTATATTTTTACAAAGTAAATTCAGTCTGTTATTAATAACCTCTTTCATTTTTTCCCCACTTAACATTTTTGTCATCAATTTCCCATTGGTTTTAAGTTTCTCTCTTCTCTAGTCTTTTATGAAATCACTTTCATAGAGAGGCAGTGTTAAAGATTCAGAGCCAAAACTTGAATAGGGGTGACCAGGGCTTTTTACCAAGCTCCAACATGGAAGAGGATAAAGGCTCCTTCTTAACCCAAACAGAACATCAGGCCTGCTCTACCATTCTGCCCTGGAACAAAATAGATACCTCAGGGTCCCATGGCCATCAGATTCTACTTCCAGCCATCTTTTTTCTCCTTCTTTTTTCTTTGAGACAATTGAGGTTAAATGACTTGCCCAGGGTCACATAGCTAGTAAATGTCTGAGCTGGATTTGAATTCAGGTCCTCCAGGGCCTGTGTTCTATCCACTGCACTACCTAGCTACCCCCTCCAGCTACCTTTCTAACAGGTGCAGATTTCTCTCACAGGGCCATCTAGCACAGGGACCATCTCAGAAAGGACACACATCCCCAGTACCTTAATAGTCATAATAGTCAATCTACACATCACTCTGCATATATATATATATATATATATGTATATATATATCTATATATCTATATATATATATATATATATATATATATATATCTTGTTATTTGCATATTGCCTCCTCCATTAGACTGTAAATTCCCTGAAGGCAGGACCTTGTTTTTGCTTTTCTTTGTATCACCAGTACTTAGCACAATGCCTGACACATAGCAGACACTTAGCAAATGCTTGTTGACTGACTGATTGATTTCTAAGTTTTGCAAAGTCCTTTGCTTACATTATGTCATTTGAACCTCAGACCAACCCTGTGAGGTAGGTACTATTACTATCTACTTTTTACAGATGAGGAAACTGAGGTTTAGAAAAGCTAAGAAGCTTGCCCAGAGTTACAAAGTTATTATGTATCTGAATTAGCTTTTGAACCCAACCAAGTCTTATGATAGGATATAGAAGTTTCTTGAGGACAAGTACTATTTCACCTTGGTCTTTGGATCTCTGGGCTTAAGCTCAGAGCTCAGCAAATAGTGGGTACTTAACAATCCTTTTCCATTGATCATGTCATTGATTTCTGACTCCAAGTCCAGCCCACACTGTCTCCCCTATGTCATACTATCTCTGTAAGAGTAAACTTTTTGAAGGCAGAGACTGAGGGTCACCCCTTGCCCTTAGACTCCCTATCACTAAGCTTAATGCCCCATAAAAGGCAAGCGTTCAATAAGTGTTTGTTAGGGATTTCAGTCCCCTGAGGGTCAGGGCCCAGAGGGGTTCTTTGGTCCAATTTAGCTTCTCTGACCTTGGTATACCCAATCGCTACTGCTGGTAAATTCTTAACTCTTGCTAGTCTAACCCCAGATTCAGAACCCTCTTCCACAAAGGCTTCTTTCCTCTGGTCCCTCTCCTTACATTCATATGTACGCAACTCCCTCTCAAACCCCTGTCCTGCTCTACCCTTCCCTTCCACTGTGCCCTCTGGAAACCCCCTGTATTAATAAGAAAATTTCTTAAAAAAAAATTTTCTTCAACCTAGATCTCTTCCTTTCACCTTCCTCCCAGCTTCTGGTAAGAGGCAGCTAAGGAGTGCAGTGGATAGATCACGGCACATAGAGTCAGGAAGTCCTGAGTTCAAATCCTACTTCAGACACTTTACTAATTGTGTGACTCTGGGCAAGTCACTTAACCTCTTACGAACTCAGTTTCTTCATCTGTATAATGGGGATAATAATAACACTTCCCGGATTTGTGAGGATCTAATAAGATATTTGCAAAGTGCTTGGAACAGTGCCTGATACATAGTAGGCACTTCATAAATGCTTATTTCCTTCCTTCCTTCTAGTACTCACAGAAACTAGATTTCTATTGGAGAAAACCAATCTCTTGGCTTCATTTCTGTGCTGGCTGTTCCATCTCTCATACCTGATAACACACAGGAACCGGCACATTGCTTGCTTCTCACTTTGACTTTCAAACCTTCTCTCTGCCACTGCACATCAACTACATCACCTCCTTTCAAGGGCATGCCACCTTGTCCAAGTCTCTGCTTGCTGTCATCATCTCTGTGCCTCCAAGACACTTTCCCTCCCCTCCAGAAAGTTCAGTACTGGACTTGGCTTTTGCCTCCCTAATCCTTGCTTGTTTTGAATATCAAGGCCTCTCATGGTTCATCAAATTCATTGATTCCTATGACCTCTCCTAAGACAACTTTAAACAAGCACAAGAGTGGTTAGTTATCACTTATACTGGCCCCCTTCCCTCTTGAACCGAATTTCCTGGGTTCTAGAATGTTTTGGTTCTAGCTGGGTAGGGAAGAGAATAGTGAAAGATGCATGGAATCATAAGTTTGAACCATCTGATTCACTGAATCATAAAGCTGGAAGCAATCTTAGAGATCATCGTGTCCAGTCACTTCATTTTACAACCATGAAAGTCAAGGCATGAAGAGGCTACAATAACTTTAGCCAAAGTCATTCAGTTAGTAGGTAGAAAGGCTAGCATTTGAAACCAAATGGTATGAACTCTATCAGTCTTTCTACTTTTGTAGTTCTTGTTGAGTCATTTCAGTCATGTCCAACTCTCTGTGAACCAATTGGGGTTTTCTTGGCAAACATACTGGGGTGCTTTGCCATTTCCTTCTCCAGTTCTTTTTGCAGATGAGGAACTAAAGCAAACAGGGTTAAGTGACTTGCCCAGGGTCACACAGCTAGTAAGTGTCTGAGGCCACATTTGAATTCAGGTCCTCCTGACTCTATTCGTTGTTGGTCTTTTTACTACATCCCACTAAATTTGGGGTAGTGGATAGAGTTTATTGCTGGATTTCTTAGCTTGATAGCAAGAGATAAATACCATAGGTTTCATAATATAGAGAAGTTTAAATAAAAAAAAATTCTCAAGTCAAGGGAACAGAACACTACACAGAGAAACAAGGCATGAAGGTTCTCTTGTCATCTCCATCAGTGATAGCCCCTTTAGGAGAAACCATTTCATTTCTCATTAAATCAGGTTCTTCAACCACAGTCTAGAACCAAAGCCTCCATGTAAATTAGCACAGGCCTATCAGCCCAGATGAGATAATAAAATGCTCATGGTAACTAAAAATCCTATTCCTTGCCACCAAAACCAACACACACACACACACACACACACACACACACACGCACACACGCACACACGCACACACGCACACACGCACATGCACACACACGCGCGTGCACACACACACACTCTGTCAAGTATCTGAAACTTTTACTTGTCAGGAAACTACAACTTTATTATCACCTTTTTGATAAGCAGACATTCTCTCACAAGGACACTAATAAGTATTTTAAGAAGAGTAAAACTCTGAAAAACTATCTTTAAAAAAGCTCACAGAATGTTAGCACTAGAAGGGAACTGAGAGGTCATCTAGTTCAACCACTTCATTAGTACTTTACAGTTCACATGTGAAAACCCAGGTCCTTGTACTGGCAAGATTTTGTTCTCTAGACTGGCAGATTCATCAAACCTCTTAAGCAGGAAATGCTCAATACTGTCCATTTCATTCAGGGACTATTAAATTTTCCAGGAATTAAAAGCAATTTCAAATTCCCTGGGAGGATCACGTTTATCAAATTGAATTGAACTTCTTTAAACTCGCAGAATCATCAGACTTTCTGGCTGGAAGGGCCCAGAAAGATCAACTAGTCTCACTCCAACTCATTTTACAGATGAAGACACTTATGACCCAAAGAAGAAAAGCAACTTGCTTAAGATCACATAGCTGGCTAGATGCAAAACTAATACTAGCACCCAGGTCATCTGACTCTTCTTATGTCCTCCTTTCACTATAACATACTGTCTCTGCTTTCTTTTGAGCAATATAGTTTGTGTTTTCTCCCAAAACAATGCATTTCAGACTTTAAAATATAGTCAACAATACCCCTACCAACCATATTGCAGACACCCAGGTGTTGTGGTTACACAAGGACACTGGATGAAACCCTCCCCCCCAAAAAATCCATCAATTATCCAGATGTTGCCGGATGTTTGGAATCATTGTCTAAAAAAAAACCAAAAACTTAGATACTTAATTGAATTTTTTAGTTTTCACTCAGATGTTTGGCAGCCCCTGTGGACCATGCCACACTGTTGGTTTTCTGCTATGATCCCCTTCTAGTCATTCTCTAGATTTAGAGGACCACCCTGTAGCATAATAATTAGTATTGTGGTTCGTGGAATTACCATATTTCTTACACTAGTCTTGGAAAGAATTCTGCTGGTTCTGGACTGAAAATTCACCAACCAGGACTTTATAGCCCCAATGCATTAATTTTGTTTAGGGTGTATATTCTGCTCTGGACCCAAAATATTATGGGTAATCCTCAAATCAGAGTTGGAAACGGTCACTAAGCCCTCTTCTAAGCAGTTACTTCATTTTGACATTTGCCTTATTAGTGACACCTTTAGAACCTTAATATTATAGTGTAAAGTGGGCTATCCTTGGAATCAGAAGACCTGTGTTCACATCTCAGCTCCTGTAGCTGTGTGGTTATGGGCAAATCACTTCTGTGTCTCAGTTTCCTCATCTGAAAAATATGGTTAATGATACTTGTACTAACTACTTCATGGAGTTAGTATGAAGAGAGCACTTCTAAATCTTGAAAGCGCTGTATAAATTTGAGTTCTTGTTATTTTTATAAGCCTGAATCCAAGACTGAATTTTGATGGCCTGACAAGGAAGTACCCAGAAGTACCCCCACTTCATTTGCTTTTTCAAAAGCTGGTTCACTTTTGCAAAGGGCTCTAGCTAAGGGTGATTGTGATTTCAACTTCATAAAGTATAAAATCCCAGTCAAGATGCTCTTACTACTCAATGATAAAAAGAGAAACTGTTCAAAAACTAGGAAAGATATTTCTTCCCTGGGAGGGATATACAGACAAGCAGTCGTGATTCCCATGTCTATGAAAGGAAAGAAAAAAGGGTCTAGAGAATGAAAAGCCTAAAGTGTTTGTCTCCAAAGACTCCTAATAAGAAAAGAGAACATCCATTCTCATAAGGCTCAAGCCATCCAAACACACATGGGACCTCTCCACAGACAGAGAAAGACAGATCAGCCAATCAGCTGCTCTCCCAAGGCATGCTGGGAATATCCTGGGCTTGAATTTTTGCCGATTTTTATTTGTCCCATGTAATATACAGTAAAATGTCATTAACTCACATCCTATTAATTCAGAATTTGTCATGATTAGGTCAAGCCTAGGCCAAAGTTAATCCTTTTACTATTTATAGAATACTTCTTTCTTTTAAAATGGGGGTGGGAGAGTTACCACACAAAGAACAAACAATAGTTTTCAATACCAGCTGTGTGACCTCCTTAGATGAGTCATTTGATGTCTCCAGGCAAGTTTCCTCATCTACAAAAAATTAATCCTGAAGGTCTCTTCTAATATCCTATGATTCCAAGTGAACAGTGAAAGCAATATTGTACAAAAGAGAGAATGACTAATATTTAAAAGGGCAACCAGCTTTTAAACACTGTCAAGTAGATTTCATTGTGTTATTGTCGTCATTACTTTTGGTCTAGACCTTTGATTTCCTTGGCATAGGGAACTAGGAATTAAATAAATTCTTCTAAGGCCTTTTGAAGGCCCAGTTTCAGTTCCACAACTACAGCCAATCTACCAAAGTAGATCAATAACAGTTATGCTGATGATTGTCTTACAGGTCTTGTAGGGCACTGAAAAGTTAATTGATTTCCCAAGGAGTCACATAGCTAGTATGTGTCAGGAACAGGTCTTTCTGACTCTGAGGCCAGTTCTCTATTCATCATGCCATACTACAGCATGTACATGTGCAGAGTACCTTTGCTGCTACTCCTCCTGTAGAAGAGACTGGAAAACCTGCTTCATGCGTAGATACTCAAAAACTGGTTCTGATCTGTTAACCACATGGTAGACGGCAGTCTATTTAATCATCTGTAGGTGTGGAACTGGAACTAGGTAGTGACTTCTAAAGGCCATGTTCAAACTCAGCCCCCCTCTCATTCTTGGTAGATTTCTGTTCTTGGTTCTACTTCACTGATGACAGCTAAGTGAAAGACAATACTGTTAAGGGAGAGTGTAGGGGGAAGACCTCTCTCCCTTCAAGGCCTTCCATATTCCTTTACTTCACCATTTTTTTTTTCCACTTCAGGTGAAGAAGACTAATCTGGAGGTGGCAATTGTGTTTCAAAAGGTCAGGAGAGCAATCCTCTTGGTATGTGAGGCAGCTGGAATTCTGGGAGTCAAGTCCATACCAGCCTTTGAAGACCAACATATATCCTTCTAGAAACAAGAAGTAACCACTTGGAGTGACCTTCAGAAACCAGTTCAGGAAGAGGGCAAATAAGGACTCACTCAGGAACAACATTGTCTTTGAACATGAACTTGGTAGGACCAGTGCTATGTAGATCTGAGCCCATTCATCCCTAAAACTGAGGTAGTACAGGGAAGAACAAATTGTTAATGCAATGTGGATACTATTATTATTCTATCTTCAAAGAAAATATCCCCTTGTAAAAGCTAATTGATGTTAAATGCTTAAATGGAACTGGGATGCTGGTTACTGGAGACTATCAGTGATGGCAATAGAGAAGGATAGCCCAAGTCCCTTAGTATATTTCCAGAAGCCAAAGGGAGAGGTTTAGCTATCTGGATTTGGAACTGTGAGCCCACAAAGCATATTTACTAATCTGTAACTGTGATTATATAAATGAGCCTAGCACAGTGCTCAGTACGCAATAAGTACATAATGAATATTTGTCGAATTGAATGGAATTATTCCATTAAAGATGAGTCACAACACTAAAAGATCTTGACTTTGCAATCTTTTGTGGCTATTTCAAGTTACTATATGTAACTACAAGTCATATGATTATGTTGGAGTATGAAGACCAGGTTTTCAATTCTGTCTTTGCTACTTACTTGCCCTGGGTGTCAAAGCACATGCCTGTAGTCTCTGCTGGCTGGGGAGGCTGAGGCTGGTGGGCTGCTTGAGTTTGGGAGTTCTGAGCTGCATAGAGTAAGAGCCAATCAGGTATCTGTGCTAAGGCTGGCACCAATATGTTGAGCCCCTAGGATCAGAGGGCCACCAAGCTGCCTAAGGAAAGGCAAACCTGCTCAGGTTGGGAAAATGCAGCAGGCTAAAGTTTCTGTGTTGATCATTCAGTCTGTTTAGGGCCTGCTTGCCTCATCTATAAAATGGGGGGTGGGGGTTGGACTAGATGAACGTTAAGGCCCTTTTCATCTCTAAAACCTATAATCCTATTTCTTTAGAAAAAATATATAATGGTGAGTTTTTACTATTTTATACTGACTTTACCCTCAACTAGTTCCAACTAATAATGTTTAATATGATCTTTTATTTTTTTTTTTTTTGGTCTTTTGCTATACAGATTTATCATGACTATTCCTGAAGTTTTTCTTTCTTAATTTTTAGAAATACAGATTTGAAACATTTCCCATGTGTACTCGGAGCACTTCAGATGGATATAATTTTTTAGCTATCTTATTCAAGAATCTTAGGAAATGAAAGGAGTAAAAGGAAAATGCCCACTTTTGGCAAATGGCACAAGCATGGAAGATGGAAGTATTGTGGGATAGTGAATACAACAGAGTATTAACCAACAACTAAAGAAACAAAGGGACACAGAAGTGATAGCGCTTTGGGGAGAACATTATTGGAACTCTATTATTCTTATCCTAACACCAGCTAGAATGATATTAAGGTTGTGTCTAAACACATTAGTTAATTCTTTCTCCACTCCTACCTCCTCTTTCTCTCTCCTCCTCTCATCTCCCTTCCTTCTCTCCTTTTTTTTTTTACACTGGCTCTCCCTATCTTGAGTAGACTAGAATTACAGTAGCTACTCAAGGGTTTGATACTAATATTAATCAACACGGAAGCTTTAACCTGCTGCATTTTCCCAACCTGAGCAGGTTTGCCCTTCCTTAGGTAGCTTGGTGGCCCTCTGATCCTAGAGGATCAACATATTGGTTATTATTGCCTTAGCAGAGAAACCTGATTGGCTCTAACTCTATGCAGCTCAGAACTCCCAAACTCAAGTAGTCCACCAGCCTCAGTCTCCCCAGCCAGCAGGGACTACAGGCATGTGCTATGACACCCAGATAATTCATTCGTTCTCCAAAAAAAACATTCAGTCAATTATTTTGTATTGCATAGACCAGGAGGTCAGCATGAGGGCAGACAAGATTTTTAGTTGGTAAAGTGGTCAGAATTATGGGGAAAGATAAATATAGGGGTATGAAAACAATGGTTAAGAGTTGTCCAGACTACTGTCTCTCTCTTCTCAACCACCTATTTCCAACCAGATTTCTCGAGGGCACCTATATTTCTGAGGTCCAGAGGCTTGAAGCAACATCCTCCTGGGGTTTTACTATTTTTCTGACAAAGACTTTGGCTGAGCCAGTCAGACTGGCTCCTTGTGTAGCTATGTATACAGCAGCACCATCAAAACCTCACATACACACTCTTTCACAGGATTGAATGAATGCAGACTTGGTATGTTTAACTCAGGACTGTTGTTGATACTGATGTAACCAAAACAACTAATAGATGAAGTGAATTTCTAATTTTCTACTTTTCTGCATAGCAAAAACACAACCCAATTCAGTTAAATTATCAGGAACACTTTCGTAGAAAGAAAAACAGAAGTCACTTTAAAAAGGGGCAAAAGACAGAATAATCCTAACTAGATTTTTAATTAGAGGGAGAATCGAAGAAAGTCCAGACCAAAGTCTTGGGCAATACCCATAGTTGGGAGTTAAGATATGGAAGATAAATCAACAAAGAAGACTAAGAAGGTGTAGCAGAAGAAACAGGAGAGAATAGTGTCTCTCTCTCTCTCTCTCCCTCTCTCTCTCTCTCAAACACACACACACACACACACACACACACACACACACACACGGACAGGGTAGCGAACAAAAAGTATCAAAAGCAACAAAGAAACCAAGAACGAAGAACACTGAAAGGAAAAAATGGCCATCGTATTTAGCAGTTAAGAAAACACTGTAAAACTCTGAAGACAGCAGTTTCTATTGAATGGTGAGGTCAGAAGGTATATTGCAAAGGGTCGAGGAGTAAGTGAAAAGAAGGGAAGGCAGAGGCATCTTTTCCTAAGAGTTTGGCTGAGAAAGGGAAGAGAGACAAAAGACAATGTCTTATGGCGATGGTAGAGTCTAAAGAAGTTGTTTTAAGGAAGGGGAGATTTGGGGATGTTTGAAAGCAGTGGAGATGGAAGGAGCAGATAGAGAAGGGTTGGAGATTACAGAGAGAAAAGAAATGTCTGAGGAGACATTCTGATGGAGAAGATGGAAGGGAATGGGATCAAGAACACATGAAGAAGGGTTAGCTTTTGTAAGAAGGACTACCTCATTAGAAACTAAAAGAAAGTGGGTGGAATTTAAGGGGTTTTTGAAATGAAGAGAGAGAGAAAATACAGGGGTTGTAGCAAACGCCTTCAGTTTTTCAGCAAAGTACATGTCTAGATCCTCAGATGAGAATGGGAAGAGTTCATGTACCTAAGGTCTAATAAAATCATGCAAATGTATATAGAGTTAATAGAGTTAAGGTTCACAAAACACTTTCCTCATAAAATCAATGTAAGAGAAGCAGTATAAGTATCATTACTGTATTTTACAGAAGGAGATACTGAGGCTCCCCAGGCTGCAATCCTGACCCAGGACTCTATCATGCCATTGCAACCTCCTTACCTCAGAAGTCCACTTTACCCCAGACTAATTTTCACATTGGAAGAACCATCCTCCCCTGTTGTCTCTCCCTTTGATCAGCTGGATCTTCCACAAAGCTACATTTTAAGGAGGCAGCCCAGGCCTACTATAGCCTCAGTCTTCTCCAGGCTGTATGTCTGACTCTCTGTAGAACTTTGTTGACCACACCCCTTCACCAAGTACCTTCATCTATCCTGAATTTCAGCTCCCTTTTCACATGTGGTCTTCCTCGTTAGAAGGCAAAGCTCCTTGAGGGCAGGGACTTTCTTTATTTCTGCTTGTGTTTGTATTCCCAGGACTTAGCAAAGTGCTTGGCATACAGTAAGTGCTTCTTGACTGGACTGGACTGAGGCTCTGTGAAGTTAAGTTCCTTTACCCATGAGCACATAGTTAACAAGAGTCTTAGTTGAGATTGAAACCCAAGTCCCCAGACTCCAGGTCCCACACTTTCCACTATGGCACACTGCCTTTCTAAAAGAAATCAGGCAGCAGGATGGTGAAACCCATTTTACTCCCACCTAACTTTCATGCCCTTTGGGCTTGATTTAACTAAGAACCTGTATCTATGTGGAACTACTGCCACAATGCTGGCTGAGTATAGGTTAGACCAAAGTGTTGAAAACAAAGAGAATATAGGAACATCTGGAGGTTCTCTTGGTTGAATACAAATTTCCCATGCAGGTAGAAAGTACTCAGTCCTAATGAGTTGTGAATATTATGTGCAAGACTGAGTAAAGCTTTACTATGTCACTAAGACGTCTAGACTTGATAAATCCAGTAAAAAGTATTTATTATACGCCTACTAAGTGCCATTCTTAGGTAAGAGAGATACAAATATAAAAGTATTATAGTCCCTACCCTCAAAGAGCTTACATTCTAGAAGACTGGGCAAGAAAACCTCTAAAGACCATCCCAATTCTACTGTCCACAGATAAGTAAATCCAGAATCTGCACAAAAATAAATATACAGAGATGGGTTGGGTACTGACTAAAAACAGGGAAAGAGAAAAGGTTTCCTGATAACGTGGGAATTGCCTAAGTGAAGAGGGAGATCATTCTAGACATGGTAAACAGCCTGAAACCTTATTAAAAATAAAAGAAATAATTTTTTTAAAAGAGGAAAAGAAATCAACTTGCTCAAACTCCTTCTTTTCCAAGTGAGGTTAAATGAGGAAATGGAGACCGAGAGAGATGAAGTCATATCTAAACAGTCAATGACAGATCATGGCAGAGCTAGGGCCAAAATGGTATAGTGTATGCTAAGTCTATATCCCAAAGACATCTAAAAAAGGGAAAATGGCCTATTTGCACAAAAATATTTACAGTAGCTCTTTTTGTGGTGGCTAATAACTAGAAATCAAAGCGACATCTATCAATTGAGAAATAGCTAAACAAGCTGTAGTATATGATTATAATGGAGTATTATTGTTATAAGAAATGATAAGCAGCATGATTTCAGAAAAAAAAAACCCTGGACTTACATGAACTGATACATAGTGAAGGGAACAGAACCAGGAGAACATTGCACACAGTAACAACAATATTGCTCCATGAAGAATTGTGAATGACTTAGCTATGCTCAGCAATACAATGACCCAAGACAATCCTGAAGGACTAATGATGAAGCATAGTATCAGCTTCCAGAGAAAGAACTAATATTGACTGAATACAGACTGAAGCATGCTATTTTTCACTTTGTGTCTCATATTTTTTCTTTTATTCAAGTCTTCTTTTACAAAATGATTAATATGGAAATGTTTTTGTACATGTATAACATATATCAGATTGCTTACCAGCTTGAGGGGATAGGGGAATAAGGGAAAGAGGGACAGAATTTGGACCTCAAAACTTTAAATAAAAAAGCCCAGTAGACCTTAAAAAATTAATTCCTAAGGGAAAAAAATGGTATAGTATAAAGAGCAATGGCTTCAGTGTGAGAAGACTTGGGTTCAAATCCTGCCTCTGTTACTAGCAGGTTGACCTTTGACAAGTCACTTAACCTTTTAGGGACTCATCTTCCTTATTTGCAAAATTAGGGTTTGGACTAGATGGCTTCTGAAGTCCCTTTTAGCTTTTAATCTATGATTCTATAAATCTAGGTCTATTGACTTCAAGCCTTTTCCTGTATCCCATGATGTCTCTAAGTTTCTGTGATGTGTTAGATCTACCCCCAGCCACAGCTGCAACATCTGGCATCCTGAAATGAACCTAATATCTAAGGAGATTAGGAGAGATGTAATGGGTACCAGGTCACTAATTAGATTCTCATCCCTAGGTTTGGTAGAAACTTTGGGAACCTGTTTAGGACCCTGCTTTTGGAGATAAATCATAACTAACAAGGAAAACTCTATTGCCGAATTTTATCCTCCAAATCAGTGGTTCTCAACCTTCCTAATGCTGTGACCCTTTAATACAGTTCCTCATGTCGTGGTGACCTCCAACCATAAAACTATTTTTGTTGCTACTTCATAATTGTAATTTTGCTACTGTTATGAATTGTAATATGCAGGATGGATTTTCACTGTTACAAACTGAACATCACCCACAGGTTGAGAACCGCTGCTTTAAGGGATAGCAACTCCAAGAATTAAAGGGCCTTTTCCCATCCCCCTGATTCTCTCAATCCCAGACTTCAGAGTCATAGAAAAATCATCTTCATTATCCTAAGACAGCCTGAGGTACAAGAGAAATGAGTCACTATTAATAGGAATTTCACGAGAGCATATAAGCTCCTTGAGTAGAAATGTCTTGTTTCCCTCTTTGTGTCTCCAATGTCTAGCACAGTGCTTTGCAAATTTAGGTGCTCAATAAGTGCTTATTGGAGAAAGGCAGAGGAAGGAAGGGAGAGAGGGAGGGAGGAAAAGATTGCTTTCTGAAAAGTGAACTGGTTAGCAGAGAAAACCATCAGCCTCCACCATCTTCCCCTGTGTCATAATTCTTCCATTAAAAAAATACTAATCCAGACATAATATCTGATGTTGTTTATTCCTTAGCAAATAATCTAATTCCTTTCCTTTTCATGATCCAGATATTCTTCTAAGGACCTATATTTTCTGAGTTAATGGTCAGGATTCTTCTGAGTTCACTATTTAAGGTTAGTCTCTTTGACAATGATCATAGGATAATATTCAGTTGATCCTTTGCAGGGGGAAGAGAAGAACTTAGAAATTACTTTATATATGTTAACCCCCTTTTACAGACAAGGAAACAGAGAGGTAAGGAGATAAGTGACTTGCCTATGACGATGCAGTTAATAAGTGACAGAAGTCCATTCTGATCCTGTCCTCCATGCCGCTTTGCCTCACATATTGCATAAGAAGCAGAACCAAATCTTTAAGGTAACTTTTAGCACCTTAAGTTTATAGCTTTTAGTCCAAGTTTTTTACCCTTTACTTATTCATCTCATTCAACTGAAAATAAGCCTTAAGTCAATTTCGAATGCCAAAAACAAACAAAGGGGAAAGAAATATAAAAGACTTTAAAGTAATTATCAGTCTGACTAAGTAGATCCTTGCTGTCAGGAGATAACTGGACTGGCCAGCTGCCCTCCCATCTGCTCTCATTGTATGGCCCCAATCTTCAGCAGTAATCTTCTTGGGCCCAATTGGAACCCAGGGAAAATGCCTCTGGAGCAATCCACAAATCTCTGAATAAAAACAGAAATCATTGTCATAAGACACACAACTATGCCTACAATGTAATGTCTTTATCTGGGGTAAAGATGAAAAATAATAACAGAGAAGTCTACCTCTCGAGCTGCATTAAATGCTGCTGCTGAATGAACAAAAATGAATGAATGAGATGAAAATCAGCTTTCTGCTTGACCTTGTTCATTTATCCCTCTTTCCCTGTCTTTTGCCCCCAGAGAAGATGTATCTGTCTACATTATGCCATGCCAAAAGCTTCAAGACAAACTTATATGGAATTAAAAGAAAGAAAAAGAAATCTAGGCATTCTGAACTCATATAGCAACTGAAAAAAATCAAATTCCAGCTCTTCGTTTTTATTCAAAATCAACCTCTCTATAACCATTTATTGAAATGTACAATTGATTTTCATACTGTCATAAAAAGGAGAAAATGCGCTTTTTAGAAGCAGCAGGTATGCTGAAGGAAATAAGCACTGAGGCTTAGGATGCCTTAGTATGCCAATTTTCATAATGGTGACAGAAACTTGGAGGGTCAAGTACTCTTAGTTCACAGAATTGGTATGTGATGGTCAGCATGTCACTTGTACACTGTGGTCTCCCAAGATAACAGCCTTCATAGGAGTATACATAAAAAGCAGAGGTGCAAGTTGAATGTGATGGTATGATTATCTAAAAAAATAAAATTAAAGGATGAGAAAGAAGAATACACTGGGAGAAGGGAAAGGAAGAGCTAGAATGGGATAACTTATCTAACATGAAAGAGGCCTGAAAGAGATTTTACGGTGGATGGGAAAATGAGGGAAGTGGGAAAGGGAGCACATGAAACTTACTCTCATCAGAACTGGCTCAAAGAGGAAATAATATACATGTTCAGTTAGGTGTAGATATTTATCATACAGCAAAGTAGGAAGGAAAGAGGATAAGAGAAAGAGAAGGGGGAAGTGGATAGAAGGGAGGGCACTTTGGGGGAGGTAAAAGTCAGAAGCAAAACACTTTGGAAAATGGACAGGGAAAAGAAGAGAGAGAGAAGGATAAACAAGAGGAAATAGGAGGGAGGGAAATAAATAGTTGGTGATCATTACTGTGAAAAAATTTTATAGTATCTCTGATAAAGACTTCATTTCTCAAACATGTAGAAAACGGTGTCAAATTTATAGAAATAAGAGTCATTCCTCAATTGATAAATGGTCAAAGGATATGTTTTCAGACAGTAATCAAAGCTATCTATAGTAATATGAAAAAAAATGCTCTAAATCACTATTAATGAGAGAAATCCAAATTACTCTGAGCTATTCACGCCTGTCAGATTAGCTAATATGACAGAAAAGGAAAATGACAAATGTTGGAGGGAATGTGGGAAAACTGAAACACTAATGTACTGTTGCTGAAGTTGTATACTGATTCAACAATTCTGGAGAGTAATTTGGAACTTTGTAGGAAGGTCTATAAAACTTTGACAAGGCAATACCACTCATAGATCTATATCCCAAAGAGATTTTTTAAAAAAAAAAAACAACAAGAAAAAGGAAAAGGATCCATTTGTACAAAAATATTTATTGCAGCTCTTTTAGGGGTGGCAAAGAATGGAAACTGAGGGGACGTCCATCAATCAAGAAATGGCTGAACAAGTTATTGCATACAATTGTGATGGAATAATATTGTGCTTTAGGAAATGGTGTGCAGAATGGTCTCAGAAAAACATGGAAAAACTTACATGAACCAAAACAAAGCAAAATTAACAGAACCAAGAGGACACTGTGCACAGCGATAGCAATATTTTGTGACTATCTACTATGAAACTTAGCTATTCTCAGTGATATAGTGATCCAAGACAATTTTATAGGACTTATGATGAGCGATCCTGTCCGTCTCCAGAGAGGGAACTGACGGAGGCTAAATGCAGATCAAAGATACTTTTTTCTTTGCTTTCTTTATTTTTCTTGGGGTTTTTTTGTCTGTGTTTTCTTTCACAGAATGACATACATGGAAATGTGTTTTGTATGACTATACAAGTATGACCCAAGTCAAATTGCTTACCTTCTCAATGGGGGGTAGGGAAGTGTACCAACAAGCACCCTAGCATACCCAGGATAGCTGCTAGCACAGGTTCTTTGGTCTGCTTTTCTAAAGGAAAGCAACTAAAAAGGGGTCAACAATCTTACTTTAATTAAACACGCATATCATTTACTTAGTTAAGGTGGAAAAGACAGCACCTGGAATTTCAGAGAAATACAAACAGAAATTACAAACAGAAATAATAGCATAAAGACCAACAGACAGGGCTTCTAACCATCTGATCAAATAACACATACATCACAGATCAATAAATAGATCCAACTGTCTGACTACTACATACATACATAGTTACCAGAGAGAGAAGCACCAACATCTGGGTTTTCAAAGCCAGGGGGGCTCCTTAACAGCTACCCAGAGTCTCATCTGGCTGCATCACACAAACACTCTTCCCATGAGAGAGTCCCAAAGCAAAATGCTAACCTCAGAGTATATACAGGCTTCTTCAGGGTCAGAGGGCATCACAATCCTCATGACCCACTACCAAATTACAAAGTAACAAATGGTGTGGACCTTCCTGAAAAACAAGCCTCCCCTAATCAAGATTCTCTTGTTGGGCTCCAGGTGGGACCTATTAATGGGAAGGGAAGATCTTCAACTCCCATTAACATTGCAGGGAGGGAAGGAGAGAATTTGGAACTCAAAATATGAAGAAAAAAATAACGTTAAAATTGTTTTTACATGTAATTGGGAAAAAATAAAATATTAAAGAAGATTTTAAAAAGAACATATCCTTCATAGAGCTGGAAAGGATGATAGTGATCATGTAGCCTAGGGATTCTTAGTCTACAGTCTGTATACTTATTTTTTAAATTTAATAGAGGAATTTTAATATTATTTATTTCCTTTATCATCCTAATGTTTTATGCATCTAAAAAAATTATCCTTGAGAAGGGGTTCATAGGCTTCAACTGGCTGCCAGAGGGATCCAAGCCCCAAAATAAGGTTACAGGCAGCTGAGTGGTGTCGAGGGTAAGACTGCTGTGTTTGGAGTCAGGAAGGTCTGACTAATCTCAAATCCTGCCTTACATACTCACTAACTACCTAGTGATACTTAACCCCTCTCAGACTTTGTTTTCTATAAAATAGGAATAAGAGCTCCTACATCCCAGGGCTGTTGTGAGGATGGAATGAGATAATTTTGCAAAGTGCTTTGCAAACATTATCAAAGCTAGCTATTATTAAAAACTCCTGATCTGGTCAAATGTCCATTTACAGAGGAGGAAACTGAAGGCTTGTGAGGTGAAATGACATGAAGTGACTTATTGGACTGGGAGACTCTCCAGGGCAGGGACTGTCTTTTAGACATCTTTCTTGTACCCCTAATGTCTAGCACAGTACTTGCACATAGGAGGGATTTAATGCATGTTTATTGACTAACAAAGACTTGTTGACTGATATGCCTCATCACACTGTTAGAAACAAAATTGGAAGCAAAGGCAAGAACTGAGCCCAAACTTCCTCACTAATCTTGTGCCCCTTCCCCAGCTCTTCCTTTCTGATGAGGAATTCCCCATGTTTTAATTTGAGATGGCACACCAGGGAGAGAAAGTGACTATTCTTCGTCAATTCTCTGAGATAGTCCCAGTTTAATATATTATGTCCCAATTCCTTCCTACCAAATATCCTAGAAATTTTACTATTTTAGAAAAAAAAAACAGCTGAATGAATCACATTAGTCAAGAAGGAGTACAGTAAAAATACACATGCCAAAAAAAGAGCTCTAGAAAAAATGCAGACCCACAGGGTATGGGAAAACAATGATAATAAAACCCACTTGTTTATGTCAATCAATCAATAAACATTAACTGAGAGCCTACTATGAGCCAGGCACTGTGCTAAGTGCCAGTACTCTATAGTTCACAAAATGCTTCACATATATTATATTATAAGATCCTCACAATAGCCCTGTGAGGAAGCTACCATAGCCAGTGATTGTCCCCATTTTACTGATGAATAAACAGGTTTAGACACATAATTGCTCATGAGGATCATGTACAAATGATGTGTGACCATAGCTATGCACTGAGTATAAATGCTCATGGCATAATTCCTCTGACTTAAAGCCCCCAAATACCAGCTTCCATGAATAGGTAAATAAAGAGATGTGTTTAATTATGGCAGCGTGGCAATTGACCATATGCTCTAAATTTTGGTTCAGAAAATATGATTATCAAAACGGTAGGAAGTCTGAGATTCTGTGCATAAGGTTAAAAGGGAAGTAGGTGAGATATTGCCTACCTGGCGTGAACTAGAGTCAGGCAGAAATGTTGCCCATTTGAATCAAGCTAACATTTTCTACTCTAGTCTCCTTAATCAACATGCTGATGTCTAGAAATAAGTAAAACACGAAAGTTTGTCCTCAGGCTCCCTGGCTTCTTCCTGCATTCTTCCTAAATTTCCCCTTTCTACCAGTACGTTGCTTCCCCCACCCTCACCACCCCCAGCAAACATGCTATCAATAATTTGTGCCATAGTGTAAACATGCCATTTTGTTACCTAACCAAGGAGTATTCTCATTTTTAAACCTTATCTCTAATTGTGTCTTTATCTTCTACTAAAAGAATATCAGGAAACTTCAAGGTAATACTCCTGGGACAAAGTTTTGCAGTAGACCTTGAAACCGTATCATATAAGGTCCCACTCTCCACTCCTTGACACACCAGTTCAATTCAAGGGGCCATGTATTAAGCATCCTTTATGTACAAGGTACCATGCTAATTTCTGCGGATACAAAGAAAAGAAAAATTAAACAGTACCTGCCCTCAGATCAATTACATTCTTCTGGGAGGTTTTATAATGTATAACAATATGAAAATGCCAAGTAATATTAAAATACAAAAGAATATAAAAATATAAATATAAGGACTTGAGCACTAACAAGTGCTGGGGGAAGGAGAGATCAATAGATGTTACGCTACCTGGCCTGAGTCTTGAAGGAAGACAAAGATTCTATGAGGTGGAGGTGAGTAGGGAATACATTCCTAGGATCATAGAATCACAGAATTTTAAAGCAAGAGGCATGGTTGATTGTATGAACTCAACCCCCTTCCTATTTTACAGATAAGAAAACCACCCAAGTTCACACAAGTACATTCAAGTGGCCATTTTCACCAGTTGTCCTCCATGCCAGCAATGCCCTCCCCAATCATCTCTACCTCCCATCTTCCCTGGCTTCCTTTAAGTCCCAACTAAAATCTCACCTTCTACAAGAATCCTTTCCTGATCCCTCTCAATTCTGGTATCTTCCTTCTATTGATTATTTCTAGTTTCTGCTATCTATAACCTGCCTATAGCTTATGTATGGGTTGTTTGCACGTGGTCTTTCCCATTAGATCGCAAGCTCCTTGAGAGAAGGGACTATCTTTGTATCCCCAGTCCTATGTGCAGTGCCTGGCACATAGTAGGCATTTAATAGATTTGTACTGACACTGTATATAGAACACAGCTCAGGAGCAAAAAGGGGCTTTAGTTTGTACCAGCCCAGATTCCAGATTCCATTGTGCTTCAAGAAGACCACTTCTACAAATTTTCGAACACATCATCTCAAAGGGGATTATTCTATTCAGGCGATGGGATACAGTGACAAGAACATTGAATGAGGAGTCAGGATACCTGGGCTTGTAGTCCTGGCTATTCTATTAGGTAGCTAAGTGTTCTCAAACCAGTTATTTCCCCTCTATGGACTTTAGTTTCCTCATCTGTAAAATGAAGACACTGGGACTCATCTCTAAATTTCTTTCTGGGCAGAGGAAGGGGATGGGGGTGAAGGGGGAAGAGAAAAACCTCTATGACCTATAACAGTGTCAGAAAATTCATTTGGCCACAGAAAACTTGGAATCCTGAAATAAATTGATAGAATACATTTTATTCCAGGTAGTCTCAGAATATTGAATGTTTTTTGGACAAAGGTGGAGGGGTCATGGAAATTTTGGAGTAAAATAGAGGGAATTTAGACTATTTTCATACCCAGATCCCCAACTGTTACATGACTTGTGAACTTAAAAGGGGAGTGGGAAATAATATCTTTAATTTCACTAACCGCTAACTAAAATTGAGCATTTCCTTCAATTATAATTTCTTAAAAATTAAAGGGCCAACAGACTTTAGTAGTCAAGGGAGTTCATAACATACAGAAGTTTAAGAACCCCTACCCTACATGAAACTCATTGCTGTCCAAGGTCTCCTATCCTGGCTGTCAGAACATTCAGAGATAAAAATCTCTCCTCATCCTGACCCACACTATCTCTGCTCTCCTTTCCTCATACTCAATGACTCTCCTTGAAGTCAAATGGAGTTGCCAAAATTGTGTACTGTCAAATTAACATTGACAATTCTAGAAATGTCTTTGCAAATACTGGCTTTGAAATTCTTCTAGGGTAAAGGAATCTTCCTAAAAGAATGTGAAGCTAGACAGTTAAAGAAATCTCTGAAAAAAAAAATCTGGTTCAGGAGACAGCTAAGAAAAGCCAGGAGGAAAGACATATCTATATATGTTTATGCAGAAAATAGAAAAGTTTAAAACCAAATGTGTTTCTAAAATATTGTTGCTCTGATTCCAACATTCTGTTGCTTCTTTACTATAGATTCTAACTGAAAAAGGCAATATAAGACCAGCATCTCCTCAGCATTCTCAAGCCTCTCATTCACTTTCTGTAATTTTGCATCTAATTAATGCCCTTGAAACAGAAATCTCCCCATCATAAATTCATACCTATCTTAAACAATGGAGTCTCTACTTAAAAAGAAGTAAGAGACAAGCCAAATCAAGCTCTACAGTTCATCCTTAAAAACATTGCTGTCACTTTTACGTCCATTTTTTAAAAAATTGATCCTCTATTCTGAAACTGGGATCACCTACCACCCAATGGACTTTCTAGAAATCATGATTACAGTTGGTCCCATGGCAAAACTACTGATTGCTCTAGTCTCCCTCTTACCAAATCAGAGGATCACATATGGAAAGCCAGAAGTACTACCTTTGAGTAATATAGCCAGCCCCCTTATTCAACAGATCCACAAGGGTCTAAAGAATTCAAATTACTTGTCCAAAGTCACGTAGTAAGAGGTACAGTCAGGTTTTGAACTCAGGTCCTCTGACTATATTTTTTCCATGCTGCCACCTTTGAGAGGAAATTATTTAGTTGATCATTTTAAAAGAAAAAAATCCACAGGAAGTTCACCCAGAGTATGCAAATATTACCAATGTTTACCACACAAGCTAAAAGAAAAATCCAATAGCAAACAAATTTTATATACATGTGTGCATATGAATATATACACATACATATACATATATACACGTACATGTAGCGGATGTGTATATATGCAAATATGTCAGGACTAACCCGGGGAGTTCCACAATCTACTTGATTTTATAAGGCGGTGAACTTCTATTTGAAACTTTGTATTTTATCATTTAACTATGGAAACAAACAAGCGCTTACTAAGTCCCAGTATGTGCCAGGGCCTGTGCTAAGCGTTTCCAAATATCATCTCATTTGATCCTCACAACAACTCTAGAAGGTAGGTGCTATTATTATCCTCATTGAGGGAGCTGACATAGGCAGAGGTTAAGTGATTTGACCATGGTCACATAGCTAGTATCTGAGGGTGAATTTGAACTCAGGTCTTCCCGACTCCAGGCCCCACTCTCTACCTATTATGTTACCTCTTAAGAATAAACAAATTGACTCAAGTTGTTTTGGACCTGCTGTGGCTAAACTGGCTGGCTCAGGATTTTCAAAGACAGACATCCCTTTGTACTGAGCTTACATTTTAAAATTGGGTGAGGGCAGTTGGAGAATTGGAGCCTTTTAGGCTTTTTCCCCCTTTTCCCCTTTGGTCAGATCACAGAGCATCAGAATTAAAAAGTGCACAGCCTCTTCCCCTTCTACACACTCGTGTGTGCATACACACACACAACACACATACACACACACACACATACACACTCACAAACCTGTTCTGAACCTATAATGGATATCTTGCAGTGGAGGCATATGGGAGAGTCATATGCTCTCACCATGTTGCCTAACTGGAGAGCTTAAGATATTGGTTCTATAGAAAGAAAAAAGACCATTTCCAAGAAATTACCAGCCTTGGGCTTTCTTTTTCTATCCCAAGTTTGAGAGTTCAAGTACTTAGCTGCCCAGAGATAAAAGGGAGAGTTCCTGTACAGCACTAGCCTCAGGGTTACTTCAGGGCTCAAGAGTTCTTGATCCCAACCCCCTAGAAAGAAAAGTGGGGATTTCCTAAATAATTCCCAGTTATTGGATGACCCAGTATTGAGGTGGGAAGGTGGAAAGGTTGCCCTTCAGAGAAAGAAGAGGACCATGGAATCTAAACCAATAGTGGGGGGGTGCCTTAATATTAACTTCTGAAGAAGAGAATTAAATAAATATCACTCATAGTAAGGGAATAAGTCGTGATATAGGGGAACTAAGACTTGGGTTTTGCCCATGACCATTACTACAAGTTACTTGGATGGATGGATGGATGGGAAAGTGAAAGGGGTGACGTTTTGAGTAACCCTGAGTTCATTTCCTTCAAGAAGAGGCCAAACTTTTATGGTGCTATCATTAGACTGTAGGCTTGTCTCTGTCCCCAGCATGAAAGCGGGACTCACCTCAATGGCCTAGAGACTTCAACTCTAGCAATGCCAACTTTGTTTTCCTTGGGGGGGGGGGGGATTATAACTGTTTACAGGCAACTTTATGTTGTTATGTATTTTCTGCATTTTCTGTAAGGTGAAACAAAGATTATACCACACTGATTACATTCCTACTATGAATGAATGCATAGGATCTAAGAACCCTCTTTCCAATACCAATGGAGACCTAGACATGAGCTACATTCAAACTCTTCAGAGAATTCTCTGAGAGAATCTCTGACTAGGAGCAAAATATATCAAAGAGATATGATTTGGTGGCTGCTGCCAAAAAATGAACCTGCTTAGTTAGTATAAGCCCAAAGAATTGAGTGACAAGTCATACGTTAAGTGTATAATAGTGTACCATAATTTCCAGAAAGTTACCCCCTGTGACACAGAGTGGCTGTGCGAGCCCAGGTAAATAACTTAATCTCTCAGTACAATATCAGCAGGCAATTTCCTAAAACTATAGCACAATTGTTGAGCTGCATTCAAAGAGAACATTTCCTCAAGGGAGTTCCCTATATCAGTGAAACTGCAGTTTCAGAATACCCCCTCCCAAATATATACACAATCAAATTTGTTTGCTATTAGGTATTTTTTTAATCTTATATATTGACATACTCATATTCATCACCTACATTCAATCCAGCTTGGTTTCTTCTTGGGGATGAAGATGTTTAAACCACACGTGAAACTGATGAACAGTAAATATATGTGTGTGTGTGTGGATTTCATAAAACTTAGGATCAGGTATTCAAGATCAGCTCTACTTTATACTCATTATATGACATATAATGACATATGACATTATATGACATTATATGACACTTAGCTATGACACTCCCCTTCCTCTCCATCCATAAAATTCAGTCAATGACACTTGTACTTCCAACTTCA
The DNA here is from genome assembly GCA_028627135.1 of Pseudochirops cupreus. Taxonomy (NCBI): domain Eukaryota; kingdom Metazoa; phylum Chordata; class Mammalia; order Diprotodontia; family Pseudocheiridae; genus Pseudochirops; species Pseudochirops cupreus. The sequence goes on from CM053581.1 coordinate 132,443,537, forward strand.
CAGGACAGTTTAGAGGATCAGATAAAATCATATATATGAAAGAATTCTGTAACCTATAATGTAGTCTATAAATGGAAGTTATAATTAGTATTGTTATTTCTCCAGTGGACTTTGAAAGAAAAGCACAGAAAATGTGACCTTGGTGGATAACAGAAGGAGAGGGAAACCAAATCACTGAACTTCTATAAGGAAGGCGTGAAGGTTTCGTCCATTCCTGACCTGCAGGGTTACTTAAATTCTTGTGTTAATTAAGTATCCCTCCAAAGAAGAAACCAACCTAGGTTGGACTGAGGTAGTAGTCATGAATAGAATTTCATGAGTCCAGGAGTCTCACAGAATGATAAGGTGATGATGTAATATGATCTCTGTCATGCATTTTTTGTTTTGACTTGTCTAAAGGAGTTCTATTTTTTAAACAAATCACTACATACAAAGTGTAAGTATCTAAGCCATTACATTAGCTTATGTTTAGAAGTAACAACAATCTTGACATGTCTTTAACAGTAAATAAATAAAACACTAGCTTAGATCATTAGACAGAATGTGTGTGTGTGTGTGTGTGTGTGTGTGTGTGTGTGTGTGTGTATTAGTTCTACTTGAGTAACATGGACCCTAAGAAACAAAGCGGGACACGAGGAGTCCAAATTCTAGGGTTCAGATCCTGGCTCTCACTGCTGTATGACTGACTGAGCAAATCATTTAGGCTCTCTGAGTTTCACTAAGCCCAGGCTTTGAAATAGGGCTGAATTTTAGTTTTCATTATTACATTAATAGAATCACTGGATTCAGGGATGGAAGACACCTTAAATATATCCAGTTTAACTCCTTCATTTTATAGTTGAAGAAACTGAGGTCAAAGCAGTAAAATAGCTTCCTTAAGATCACACAGGAGGCAGTGCTCGTCCTCTGATGCCAAGGCCAGGGAATTCCCTACTATATGCTTTTCTTATGGACTAATATATGTAAGGGATTTAATGTTTTTCATTTCAAAAGTCACTTTCCAAATGTTTTAATTTCATAAACTTACAAAAAAATTTACAGATTCTTTTTCAGTGTAAATAAATCTCAGGGGATTATACTGAAAGATTGTACCTTGCTACAAAATCCCTACATGGCTTACTATGCATTGGAATGATCAATATCAGACAGAGGGAAAAGTGATTAGAGACAGAACCACAAATAACATTTCTTTTGGGGAGAAATTAACTCATGAAGCAGTGTTCTTCTTAACCTTGTCTACCCTTTTCTGCCTGATCTTCAACTACACATGTTACATGCTAGTTCATAGGTCAGAAGATAAGGTTTGGAACATCATATGTTCTCACTACTGAAAAGAAAAATGGGAGAAAGGAAAGGAAATGGGAAAGAAAGGCTGATCAAGAGAAGAGAATGGGAGATCAGGCCATATCTGAGTCGGTAACTACCTGAAAAGAAATGTCACTCCTTGGGAAATCATTTCAAAATGGCACACTCATCATTGAGCATCGGTTCCCTTAGTGGATGATGATCACAAACATGCCACTTTTCCCTAAGGGCATGCAGCCTCCTGCAGTAAACAGATTGAACTGTATGGCTCATATTCTCATTTTTGGAAATTAGAAATGTCTTTTAAACCCTGGAAAGTGGACGGAACTGTGAGTCACAAAACATAAACATGAAAACTGGAGGAACAAATGGATAAGATGTAATTTATTTGCAATGGTTCCTCCTGAAAGCCAAAAAACCCACCTATAAACTGCCTTTTTCACCTCATAAAAGTTAGGGGAATTAAAAGGGGAGTTAGTGATGAATCTTTCTTAATGAGAATTAGTCAATCGACCAATCCTTTGGCATCTCATGAACCCACCTTTTGAAAGATACTTTGTCTTCACTCAAACAAGCACAACCTCCTTCCCAATGACAATGTTTGCAGAATGAAAGCACTTCAGGAAAAAATGAAAGAGTAGTGACTTGGTTCTGTGGGCAAGGAACCATTGATGGTAAAGTCTGGTGAAAAAAATCTACAGCCCAAACTCCAAAACTGATCATTTGACTTGAATGGGCTATGATCTCGTCTTTCCAATATTTAGTTATCCCAGTTTTTTAGACACTTGTGAAAGCTTTCTATCATCATCAAATTAAATTTATGTCATTTTTCATATAACTTTATGTTAAGGCTCCTATGATCATCAATTTAGAGCTAGAAGGAATCTCAGAGGCCATTTAATCCAAACCCCTCATTTTATAGATGAGAAAAGTAGCATCCAATGAGATTAAGTGACTACCCCAAGGTTACACGGACAGTAATTGGCACACCTGAGATGTGATCCCAGGTCTTCTATCTCTAATGCCAGGGATTTCCCCACTCTATCAGTCCTTACTTGTGACTTTATTTTTCACAAGTATTTGGATGTTTTACTATTAAAAGTGTCATTAGAGAAACAGAATACAGAATGGTCAGTTCTACAGAAACTGCTATTCCTGAAAGCTTAATTTCTGAGGCAACTAAATACCATGGGTTAAACGTAGTTTTCAGGGAACAACTGTCCCAAGTATATTTCTTCTCCGTGGGCTATTTCTGCCTAAGAAGAACCCAGGATGAGAAAGAAAGAGAGGGAGAGAGGTAGAGAGGGAGGGGGGGGG
>CM053581.1:132446258-132488080 GCA_028627135.1 Pseudochirops cupreus
GGATCAGACTGGATTACCAAAATATAAGTCAGAAAAATGCAAAACCCAAGTGCAGGAAAAGATGTCTTGCTGATGGGTATTTTAAAGGAACTAAGTTGGCTTATAAACTCTGCTAGTGAAGGGTCAACAGTTTCCTTCCATTAAAAGTTAGGCTTGTTCTCTGACAGCATGAGCCTGCCTGGCAAAGGTGGGCTTTGATGCTTTCTGCTCCCCTCATCCACAGAAAAGCCGCCAGCATAGTCTTATGTGTAGGAATTTAAGAAAAAACAATCATTCCACCTTTTCCGTATGCCCATGGGGCTTACAGGTGGTTACCTTAGAAAGGTGTCACTAAGAACTAAGCACAGATGCTTGTAGGAAACCACGGCTTTTAGAAACCTACAAGGGTAACTTTATTTGTCGGGGTGAATGGATTATTCCTTGGGTCACTTTGAAGGGTTTCTGTTGGGAGAGAGATTGTGTTTCCCCTTTCCCATTTCACAAAAGGGGGGGAGGCACAGGCAAACAGATAAAGTATGTATGACAAGCCCAAGACGAGCATTCCCAACAATTCCAGACCAATACCAACAGATCCAAATGATTCTCCAGTGCCCCCCGGCTTCCCCTGTCCTCTGTCACCTCCCCTTCAATACCTCCTCTGCCAGAAGGTATCTGACCGCACAGACAGGTTAGAGTCCTTTGCCTGCGCCCCACTCTACAGAGCCCCCCATTCTCCAGCACTCTCGGGACAATGCTGGGCTGGGATTGGGGGTTGGTAAAGCACAGCTCAGAGTGAGGGTGATTGCCCCTGGTGATCGCAGCGTCCCCATCCCCTATCGCCTATCCCACCTCGTCAGGAACACCTTGACTCAAACACAACCCATTCTGAAATCAGTCCACCCCCCCACTCCTGTTGCCCCCCACCCTTAATACACACACACACACACACACACACACACACACACACACACACACACACACACACACACACACACGTCAACCCAGAGGAGATGCCTCGCGAGTGCCCTGCGATCCGCAACGCCAACTCCGGCAGAAACTCACCGGCTTTATCAGCCCAGTTACCCAGGGACGACAGGAGCAGCAAGAGAGAACCCAGGAAGCAGACCTGGCCCAGCAGCAGCTCCTTTCTTTTCCTGCGAGCCCGGAGCCGGTGCTGGTTGCTGGGCAGGAGCGGCAGCATCTCTGACTGCCGGAGGGGCAGCAGCGGTGGTGGTGGCCGGGGCAGGAGGAGTAGGCGGCGGCGAGCTGGAGCCGGAGCCGCAGCTGGAGCCGGAGCCTGAGCTCGAGCTGGAGCTGGATCCAGAGCCAGAGCTGAAGCGAGGGCTGAATCCTGAGCAACAGCTGCAACGGCGGCCGGAGCCTGCTGCCCGCTCCCCTTCTCCAGCGCCAGCTTCATTACATCCATTAGCTTTTCCCTGTGTACACACACACACACACACACACACACACACACACACACACACACACACACACACACACACACTCGCACACTCACACGCGCGCACACACGCGCGCGCGCTCACACACACACACACACACACACACACACACAGAGTCCTCGCTCTCGCTCCCTCTCTTCTGCTGGCGAGCAGGGAGAAGAACCCAAGGAACGGGCGGTGGGGGTAAAAACAGGGTCCGGACTCCCAGGGTCTATAGGTGCACGCGAGGGAGAATCAGCTGCTTGCAAACTCCGCGGGGCAGGCTCGCGGGAACCCCTGGATTTTCCTCTCGCTCGCTTGCTCGCTTGCTCGCTCTGCTCGCCAAACCCACCCCGCCTGCTTGCCTGCCCGCCCCCTCTTCAAGCCTGTGCAAAGGCAGGAGCTACTAGACCAAGTCTTCCTAATCCATGGTCCTAGAGCTATCACCACTTCCTCCCCTTCAACGAGAACACAGCCCGGAGGAAAAGGACGGAGGCTCGGGACCCCGGGCAGCAGCGGAGGTGGCGGCGGAGGCGTGGGGAGGAGAAGGGAGGAGGAGAGGAGGAGGAGGAGGAGAAGAAGGAGGAGGAGGAGGAGGAGGAGGAGGAAGAGAGGAGGAGGGTTTGCCATGGATGCAGCTCCGGGTCTTGCCAGCGAAGCCTGAATCGGGGTGGAAGAGAAAGAGAGGTGTGTGTGTGTTTGTGTGTGTGTGTGTGTGTGTGTGTGTGTGTGTGTGTGTGTGTGTGTGTGTGTGTGTGTGTGTGTGTGTGTGTGTGTGTGTGTGTGTTGGGGAAGAAGAAAAAGGGTGGGAGCACAGAGCTGTTGCCGTCTGGGCTGGGGGATGGAGGAAGGAATGAGAGGGAAGTGGATGAGGAAGAATACACAGAAATAAACACACACAAAGGCAAGAAAAAGAGGTGTCTTAGAGAAAGAATCCACCCGAAACTTTCCGATCACCCGTGAGCTTCCTGGGGTCGCCCATTCACCCCATCCTCTTCTCCCCTCTGGGCGTTATTACACCGAGTAGGGGAACTGTGGGAGCTCTCCCTTCACCACCTCCACTCTCCATCTGCTCCTTCCCTTGACCCCTTCTCCCACGAAGATTCTCCAGGACTTCCCTAAACCAGGACAACCAGACATTCCGCCCTGTTCCTTCTTGCCACCTTCGGTAACCCCCTGAATTCACCCCCACCCTTCCTCTCTTTGGAGCACCCATCACCACCCATTCATTGTCTGGGCTCTGTGGATCTCACTCGAAGAAGGCAGGATGACCCCTCTCTCCCCACACACAGGCCCATTGCTCTTTTTGTTAGTGGTGGTTTTTTCCCCACCCAAGGAAAACAGTTTCCCTGTTAGGCCAAATGAAACTGGCATCACAGCTACCTCTGAGTACTGGGGAAGGGGGACACATGCAAAGTAATAATACTTTCTGTAAACTAGGTATAAAATTGACTGGGCCCCCATCTAATAGCAGAAATCTTGCTATGTTCACTTATACCCTTACTAAATACCTTTAACAGTTGCACATACACACCCTGCAAATAATTTTGTGAGGGTCTGTCCTGGCAAAACAAGAAGGTAGGGAATCCACACTTGGCATCTAATTTAAGAAGAAACGTAAGTTAACAGGGTTGATCTTTTGGAATCACCTCCCTTTTCCAGCCTGGTATCCCTCTAGGGTGGGAACTCCATGAGGCAGAAATGCCATAAGACCCTTCCCTCATTCCCCCCCCCCCCCCCCCGCAAAGAAATCCTTCACTCATGTTGAAAACAAAAGGGCTCTTTCCAAAGTGGATCCTGGGCAAACAAGGGATTCTGTGTCTGTGTGATTATCTCAGATAGAATCAGATTGGATCACTAAGCTGTGGGGAGAAAGGATGAAGGGAAACTCCTGGCAGGGTTTCACACTTGGAGGGTAGGGAGAATCCACATTGATCCTAACTGCCTGATTCTGGCAGGACTACAGACTGCACTGCACCTGCACGAGCCAAGATCTGCCCCCCCCCCCCCCATCTGATTTCTTATCAGTACTGATCCTAGCAACAGACAAATCAAATGGCCACTTTCTCTTCTACAAAATATAATGCTTTCTTCTCTCTTCTCTCCATCCACCACCCTCTCCCTGCCTAGCTATGATTTGAAGGAGTAACTCATCAGCACCTCTGGATCCTAGCTCATGCTCTTTTTTGCCTCAGTTAATCTCATGCCCTCTGGGCCAGGTAGATATATGCATTGTTACTGTAGGATTGCTCAAGGGTGCCAGGTAGTCATGACAATTGAAAAATAAATACTATATCCCCAAGGGAATGTGGTTTGATAATTCAGCAAAGAGACTTACCTTGATCTGATATGTTTCCAGAGGAGGAAAAAAGTAGTCCTAGTTTCAGAAATTTTACTTTAAAGTTAACTCGAGGAAGCATTTCAGATTTTGCCCTTAGTTGTATCTAGAAAGAAATAAGAAGCAGTTTAAGGGGGCTCAGACAGATATAACTGTTTCTGGAGGGGTTGAAGAATGCATGTGGGCAGAAGTGAAAGAAACAATTGGTGATTGGACAAGGAGGTGGGGGACTACAGGAAACAAGAAAGGGCAAACAAGTTAACTGTCAGCTTCGAGGAATTCATCTTCAGCTTGGGCCCCCCAGCTAGACTTCACTCCTGTGGCTCATAGAAAAAATTCATTTAACCTGAAATTTTTTTGGCAGGCTTCCTGGGACAGATTAAAGGAGGTTTGAAGAAAAGCAGAAGAGTTTCCCAAACAGCTAACTTACTTGGGAAGAATGGAGGTGGGGGGAGGGGGAGAAGAGGGGTTCTAGTCAGCTATTTCATAGCATGTTACATCTCATGGTAACAGTAAGATAGATGGCGTCTTCCACTAGGAAAGTGGTTCTCAACCTTCCTAATGCTGCGACCCTTTAATACTCATATATGAGCGGACCCGCCTGGAGACACATAGAGGAGCCGTGTCTCAGTTCCTAAGACCATCGGAAATATGTGTTTTCTGATGGTCTTAGGCAACCCCTGTTACCCCTGTGAAAGGGTTGTTCAACCTCCAAAGGGGTCAAGACCCACAGGGTGAGGACCGCTGCACTAGGGAAAGGCCTGCAGAATAAAGAATTCCCTCTTTGCCCCTCCCGCAGATAGTCAAGTTACAGGGTTGAGGAGGCTGTTAAGTCATCTGTCAGTATGGGAGAAATAGAAGGGAAACATCTCAGTGGGTATTATTTCTGAGAGGAAAGCTTTTACTTTTGTCTTACTTTACTCCCCCTACCCTCCAAACTGTCCATTTCTGTGTGTGGCAGTCTCCCCACCATGACTCATGAATAGGAATCTTGGAAGGGGTGGGGGGAGTGATAAATCAAAATTATGAACCTGTCTTCTTGCCCCCTCACTCCCGGCCACACACACACATATAGCTTTGTCATTTTTATTTTTCATCGTAATATTTCTTTTCAGATTTTGCCCCAAAGGAGCATGAAGAAAAAATTTAGATAGAAATCCCAGTACTTTGTATTGTTTTGTTTTTTGGCATATTTGTGTGTAGGAGCTACCTCATCTTCTTTTTCTCCTCTATATCCACTTTTATTTTTGTATAAACATCTTAGTCTCAGCTCTGAGATGTCCAGGAGATCATGGCCTGTTGAGGGGAAATAGAACCCAGTTGGATTTTTTTTTCCCTAATCATTGAATTTATATCAAAATCATAAAAGCTTCATGCCTACACATCCATTGGAATTATCAGAGCCCAAGGAAAACCTTCCATCAACATAATCAAGGTATCTTATCTGGGTTGGGAAAACACATACTTTCATGTACTGCATTTTCAGGCTAACTTCCCTCTCCAGAAAATCTGAGTGTCCATAACTCACAGTAGCTTACTGGGCATAAGCAAGGCTGTTGTCTAGGTAACTGGTAAAACAACAAGGTAATTTTCATCAAGTCTCTGGGGGAAGAAACAATCAGTTGTTTGACAAGTCAATTCATTCAGAATGGTTGATCTGGTAACCCCATGCAGATGCAGTCCAAGAGAGCAAAGACAAGGAAAATGAGATTAGATATTCATTAATAAATTAAAAACAAAAACAAAAACAAAAAAAACATAGAGAAATGCCGGAAGTGAGCAGATAAATTCTTTTGGGGCGTGTTCTTGAGTATATGCCCTATCTAGCACTTCCAAACCTTCTCAAGTCCTCATTTCCTTTTAATTTTGCTTCTCAACACAGTAGTCCAGAACACCCTAAATATTGCTGTATGGAACCATTGAATAACTTATATACGACCTAAACCCAATCTTAACTGGCTCATATTCATGAAATGTGTGTATATTATATAGGAAACTGAGGCCCAGAGATATCAAGCCCCTTGCCTAAAATGACACAGGTATAAGATACACAATATACTAGTCAGCTGCTATGCTGTCCTCCAGCAGAGAAAGCACCATTTCAAAGACAAAGGAAATATATGTTGTGTGTGAATTTGTTTGGACATATCTGTACACAGTCTTTGTCATAATGTACAGAAGAACACAGCTTAGCTAAAGTCATTACCTGAATGGAATACTATTTTTTTTTCATTTTGCTTTTTAGAGGGGGCAAGGCAGGGCAATTGGGGTTAAGTGATTTGCCCAAGGTCACAGGGATAGTAAGTGTTAAGTGTCTGAGGTCAAATTTGAACTCAGGTCCTCCTGACTTCAGGGCCAGTGCTCTATTCACTGGGCCACCTAGCCACCCCAATACTATTGTTTTAAAATAAATGATAAGCAGGCAGATTTCAGAAAAACCTGGGAAGACTTACGTGAACTGATGCTGAGTGAAGTAAGCAGAACCAGGAGAACATTATACACAATAACAGTAACATTGTTCAATGAGCAACTTTGATAGACTTAGCCCTTTTCAGCAAAGCAATCATCTAAGACAATTCCGAAAGACTCATGATGGAAAATGCTATCCATATCCAGAGAAAGAACTATGGAGTCTGAATGCAGATTGAAGCATACTATCTTCTCTTTTTTTTTTCCTCATGATTTTTCACTTTTGTTCTGATTCTTCTTTCACAGCATGACTAAAGTGGAAATATGTTTAATGTGATTGTAAACATATAAGCCTATATCAGATTTCCTGCCAACTTGGGAAGGGTAGATGGGAGAGAGGGAGAAAAATTTGAAACTCAAAATCTTATAAAAGTGAGCTTTGATAAGTATCTTTACATGTAATTGGAAAAAATAAAATACTATTACATAGGGAGGGGGGAGTCATTACCTGGTTGAATAGCAACATAACAATTCATTCAGCTCATTACTATAGCAAAAAGTACTTGTTTATTCTAAGTTATAATGTTTTAACTTTCTTTTCATTAATAATGTGTGACTAGATTGTAATTTTCACCTCTCTGTGCATCATATATATGCCCAGATGTATATTTATATATATATATGTATATATATATATATATGCCTAAATGAAGTTATATATGTGTATATATGCATGTGTATATGTATATGTATCTCTATATCTACATGTATGTATATATGTGTGCATATCTATATCTATGTATATGTAGGTATGTGTGTGTGTGTATCTTTAGAATCTTTCTGCATCTCAGAGGAGGCATTTTGGTATAATGGACCAAGAGGTGACTTTCAAGCCAGGAAGATGCAGATTCAAGTCAGTTCTCTGAGACATAATGGCTGAGTGACCCTTGATGAGTTACTTAACCTCTCAGTGCTCTAGAAGGCTCTCTAAGACTATAAGTTGTAGCTAAGGTGCCAACTGCAATATCAGAAAGAATTTCCCCTTTACAGAGTTCTTAGTAAGAAATTACAGGCTCCATCTGTATTCCTGTCATTAGACCCTGGTACAACATACACATAACGTGGGAAGTCTTTAATAAATGTTTGTTAAACTGGCAATAAATGAATGAATAAATGATATGTCCCATAAGCATGTTCCATAGACAGGGCAGGAACTTTCTTTCCTGATGCAGCTTTTAATTTAAAAAATTAGGGTTTTATGATTTTTTGCTGTTGTTCCCTTTCCTTCTTTTTCTTTGAAAGTATAATGTCCACATCAGGACACATTTCCCTCCTTGTTGAAGAGCTTACCTATGGTGACTCAACCAATCAGAAAGCATTTATTAAATCCTACCATGTGCTAGACCCTGGGCAGAAAAAGCTAAAAGGTGTGATGCTATTTACAGGAAAGGGTCAAAAACTACTCTAATATTTTTGGGTTACTTTTTTGATGAAAATGTCCAATTTAAAAAATAAGTTTCCACTTATCTTAAGACAGTGATTGGAAGATAAAAAGAGAAAAACAAAATGTGTGCACTAACAAAAGCGAAGCTTTCTCACACAAATGCTGCTCGGAATGGTGCTTGCTTTTTTTTTTTAATGAGGAAGAAGGGGCGACTGAGTAGAATAAGCAGGTTAGAGTTTAGGTTTATGTTCAAAATGAGTTCAAAATGAAGCACCAATATTCTTAACAGCTTGATCCAACAATATGGATGATTTGGAAGGGAGGGTTTTTTTTTTTTTGCTTGGTAGGTTTTTTTTGCCAACATCAAAGTGAACTCTACTGTGAACAATGGTCATGTTGTGCCTCTTCAAAATTCCAGTGACTCCTGCTCCCATCTAGGAAGTAAAGTTGACCCTCCACAATCAGACAAAATCCTATGTTCTCAGTCTCACTTTATATAACTCCCCTTCATGAACTCCAAACTCCGGCTAAACTAGAGTCTTTGGCCCACTGTCCACTCCCTTCCTCCTTCACAAAATTCCCTGTACTTTCCTTCCTCTATACTACTGCTGAATCTGTTCCCTCTGCCTAGAATAGGACTCTTGTACATAGATTCCATGCTAGGTTTTGTGGGTCCACAAACTTAGATGGAAAAAAAAATACATCTTTAACTATCATCTATCTAAAAGTAAACATTTCCTTCAATTGTGGATGTAGACAACCCAACATTATTCTGAGACCAGAGACTTACTTCAGTGGATTGCCAGAGGGATCTATGACAGAAAGGTAAAGAACCCCTAACCTAGAATATCTTCCCTGTACATACCTCTTTGTGTGTTCACCAATTCCTCTTTGACAGGAAACCTTCCTTGATTCACTGCTACATAACAACTTTCCCACTTGAACTTTGCACACAGAGCACTTTGGCTCCATTTCTCTAATCAGTCAGTGATGTAACACTGTCTGCTATACTTGCCTATACATATGGATTGTAATCTCTTTGATGGCAGGAATAGTATCTCATCTCATATAAGTCTTTTGTACATGGTTGGTGCTTATGGTTTCCACATTAATGGACACTTTTTTGGTTGTTTTCTCTTTGCCTTAGTTTTTTTTTTAATCCAAAAAAAGAATGACAGGTACCTGGCCTGTCTCAAAGTAACAGAGGCAATAATGAAGCAATCTGAAAAAGGAAAGCATGAAAAGAAAAAATACACCTCAAGTGCCAGACACAGCCTCCTTCTCCTTCTCCAGACACAGCTCAGCAAACAAACATCACAATGATAGCAACATCGATACCCCTCCCAGATGCCCAGAATCCAGTTCCACCGTTTGTGGTCTCCCTTTCAGTCCATCGGAAAAGAGAAACTCTTTAGTCAAAGGAACTGGCAAGGAGGTGAGTTGATGGGTGTCCCAGGGCTGGCGATCTGGGTTCTAATTCTGAGATGCCTAAGGGCCCATAGGAAGGGTTCAGGGATTATCAGGTGATAGGCTCCTGCTCGCTCCCCTGGGAAGCTGGACTTTGCTTGCGCTGTGAGCTGTCAACCTGGTTTGCTGTATTCTAACCCTAATTCTAATTGCAGAATAAGAAAACCTGTAGGCGCAGGCCCCCTGGTGGCCGTGCTAAACTTTTCATATCCAATTTCCACTCACTCCTAAAACAGCAATTAGATCTAAAGGGTGCCTTAGGTATCTTGTCCAACCCTCTCATTTCACAGATGAGAAAACTGAGTCACAGTTGATTAATCAGCATTCCACAAGCATTTATGAAGTGCATGCTATTTCCTAAGTACTGTGATAGGCTGTGGATGCAAAGTCAAAAACAAAACCAATAATCCCTGACCTCAAGGGGTTTACATTCTAACAAGAGAAACAACATGCATACACATGTGTGTGTGTGTAGGTACATATACAAAATAAGAGCTGCCAGATGAACTAAGGAAGTTTTGAATTCAAATTCATCTCCAGACACTTATAAATCGTGTAACCCGCGGGCAAGTCACTTAACCTCTCTAGCTATCAGTTTCTTCATCTGCAAATAATAATAGCACTTACATCACAGGATTATTGTGAGGATTAAATGAGATAACACACATAAAGTGCTTTGTAAACGTTGATATGCTATATAAATGCTAAGCTCTAAAACCCATGATCCATGTCTGAGCCCAAAGGTGAGGCAGTGTAATTTATTGGGAAGAATCTTGGACTGAAAGTCAGGAAATGAGAGTTTTAGCCCCTGTTCTGTCATTTACCTACTGTCCTAATTTCCCATGGACTTCAGTTTCATTTATAAAATGCAAAAGGTTGGACCAAATGACCTTCTGGCTATAAGGTTCTGTTTTCATGTCCCTGAACAGAGAGCTAAATGTTCATTTAAAAATTCACTAATTAGGATTTTGTTTAGTTGTTTGTCAGAAATCCTGATCATTTGTTTGCTTTATTCGTTCATTGCTCTTAATTCAGTTTAGACCAAATCCTTACTCCACACACGGGAAAGGGGGCTTGAATTTCTTAAGGATGTTTTTACTGGCACATCTCCTTCTCCTACAAAGGATCCAGTTGCTATAAACAGAATTGCCATATTTTCCCCTACTTGGAGAGATGGAGTATCTACATACCAAATCCTTCGATTTAGCTCCATCACCATGATCATCATGCCCCACATCAAGTACTTTCTCTACCTCCACTCCCTTTTCAGCTTCCTTTTATATATTTTGTATGTCTCTCCCATCAGACTATAAGCTCCTTGAGGGCAGGTATTGCCTTTCTTTTTCTTATATGTATCCCCATCATGTAGCACAGCGCCCAGCACATAGAAAGAGCTTAACAAATGCTTATTGAATTGAATATGTCTTCTATTTTATACTGCCATCAGTGACAGGTATCTATCAAATTACCATCAATAATTTTTTTTAAAGTAATCAGATGCTTACTATCCAGGTGGCCCTGAGCAAGTCTCTTAAATTCTGCATCAGTTTACTTGTCTGTAAAATGTTGAGGTTGGATCCTATGGCTTCTAAGTTCCCTTCTTGCTCTAAATCTATGCCTGTGATTTTCACATGAATCCTTGGTTGTTTTTGTCAAGGTGTTTACTTTATGGTTTATTCTACATGCTACGACCTCTAGCCTAATATCAGGAAAGATGATTGGACTTAGAAAAGGCCTAGATTCAAATTTTGATCCTGCCACCTAAAAAGGTGACCTTGAAAAAGTCATTCAACTTTTCTAAGCCTTGGTTTCATCTGTACTGTGAAGATGACTTTACTAGCACAAATAGTCTGAAAGGGCTGTGAGGAGGAACAACTGTGCACCAGGAAATGACATGTAAATGGATACCATTATTATCAGAGAGCTAACAGGGCATTGAAAAATGCAGTCTCTTCCTCCCAAAGGCATAAAGTGATAGTTCAAACAAACATTAAGTTAAAAGTGAAATGAGAGCAATGTTGAAGCATGTAGTAATCCCTGAAGTAATATATTCCGAAGACCTCTGAGAAATGAACCCAGTGACAGTATCAAACATTTAGCTGTGAATAGCCAGGCAGCTTCATATATGCGTGATATCCAAAAGAATAAATTTTAAGTCAAATCCCATCTCTGTCAAACATCGAATAATAAAAACCTACAGTTTACAATGTACTTACACATGATGTGGTTTGAGTAGAAGTTGAGAAGAGGGAGGGTGGAGTGGTTAAAAGTGCATTAGATTTCAATATGAGAGACTGGGGTTTGAGTCCTAGATCTGGCTGTATGTGTGAACTTGGTTTCTTGATCTCAGTTTCCCCATCTGCAAAGTGTGTGGGTATGGAGGGTATAGGTTGGATAGTATGAGTTGGAGGGTGGGAGAAACACTAGATGATACTGAGAATCTGTGAAGAATTTGGTATGTGGATCTGAATATATCATTCTGTATATGTGAACCTTTTTTTTTTCAGTTTTTCAAAACATTTCTATGGGCACACTTTGGATTGGTCAATATTATGGCCTTGTCTTGGAGAAAGTAAAGAAAGAAGAAGAAACAGGAAAAGAAAGGAGAGAGAAAGAGAGAGAGACAGAGACAGAGACAGAGAGAGAGAGAGAGAGAGGAACAAAGGAAAAGGCAAAGCAGAGGTGCCCATCTCTTTTGTAAGAAGGAATTATATTTCATTTCCTCAAATATTTTGACCACTGAGGATGATGGAGTAGGCAGGGGTGGAATAGAACCTTAATAGAGTTGAGCTGGAAGTAAGAAGAGGGAGGGTAGAGAGATGGGAAATTGGTTAAGAGAAGCCCAGAAGATAGTTCAACCTGGGATATGGTAGCTCTATGTTCCAGGAGTTAGGGAAGTCCAGTCCTCCCCTCAAGGGAATTGGAAAGGCCCAGCACAACAGAATGGCAACTACAGGAAGGAAGTGAATATCCGTATCACCACCACCACTACTCCAGTTTTCCATGTGGGCAGCTTGGGTCCACAGATTCAAATTCTTCCTCAGCCAATTATGTCCTTGAAGTGAAGAGAACATGGGGCTTAGGGATAGAATCCTCAATTTGAAGTCAGTAAGACCTGTGTTCAGATCTTACTTTAAAGCAATGTTTACTGTGTAATCTTGGGCAGATCTCTTAAATTCTTTGCATTCTAGTCTCTTTATCTGCAAATTGTGGACTCGATGGCCTCTAGGGTCCCTTCTAGTTCTAAATATGTGATTCTACAACCCTGTTAAAAGACAAATCCTTGAAAGGTACAGTAAGAGGCAGGAGGGGCATGTATATGGGGTGTTCTGGGAGACCTAACACCTCTGCCTACTTTCCACATTTGGTGTTCAACTGTCACCCAACTCTCACTTGTGACCCCAAGAACCTGTAGCATGAGCAGTAGCCACATCCCTGTAAGTCAGGCTGAGGGTAACCATCAGGCCTCAAACCTGTTGGTGAGTTGGGGGGATGTCTGACCCAATCATGTGAAAACTTTTCCTGGTGGAATAAGTAGATGAGAGCAGTTTGTTTCAATGGCCATGTAGGCAGTTAAAGCAGACACTATGGAGCCCTTAGAGCTTGGTCAGACACGGAAGATGCCAAGGTCATGCACTGCATCCTGGGCCATTACCAACTTGCCTTTTACCTTGCCATTGGACTCTGGAAGAGAGAGTAAGACTGACAACATTATGCAGCTCTGCCTCACTTAAATCCAAGTGCTCAAGTCAAGCTGTCATCCCATAATGCCGTTGGTCCTCTTTGAAAATGAAGGAGTAATGACAATAAGAAGGAATAACAACATAACAACAAGCCTGGCTACTCATCCATTTCCCTTCCCAGCTAGGAATGCCAGAAAACCATAAGAGAGGAACCATGATGGATGGGGGCAGGGAGGTGGCAGCAGCTCATTTGTTGATCTATTAATTTCCATCACCTAAAGTTTCAAGACCTATTGCTGAATCCCAATCTAATTGTTAGGAACCCTATATGTGTATCTCTGGTTGAATAAGTTGATCTTGTTTAGCTTGCAGGAGAAGTGAACCATGACTGACTTTATACATGATACTCAAACCACAAATGTAAAGGTAAGAAAAAAAATCAGGGTAGGTTTTTTTCTCGTTTGTTTTGTTTTGCATGTCTTTGTAAAACTTTAAAAAACTAGTTTCTCATTATACTTAAATTGTCCAATTCCATTTATAAAATTCAGCCTATGCCTTCAAGGACAAAAAGAGATTTTTCTAATGAGATCCAACAGTCAAATCTGTTTAACTGAATGCCATTGTCAAGGTCCACAAGTTCCTAGGCTCATAGATTTATAGCAGAAGGGACCTTAGAACTCATCTAGTCCAACACCCTCATTTTACACAAGAGGAATCTAAAGGATAGAGCTTAAGTGACTTGACCAGGGTTACTTGGGCAGGAAGTAGCAGAGGAAAATTTGAAGTCAGGTTCTTTGACTGAAAATCCACCACTCTTTTCGTGATGTCATGTTGCCTCTCATTAACCTGGTCAAGGCGTCTTCCCTTTGGCCATGGCAAAGTTAAGCTCCAAAAATTTTGTGATCATGAAACATTCGTTCTTGGGCTTTAAAAAAAAAAATCACAGGACTTTAAACAAACCACGAGCAGTCAATCAGAACTCAGTAAACATGACTTTTCTTCCTGAGTCAGCCAGCCCATCAGATCACAGAATTTATACCCAGAAGGGACTTGATAAATCATCTACCTTCAATTCCTCATTTTACAGTTGAGGAAATGGAGATGCAGAGAAATGATGTCAATTGCCCAAGGTCATACAAGCAGAAAGTGACAGAGTTAGGGTCTTTCACTGCTTTTCTTTTTCTTTTCTTTTCACTCTTTCACTGCTAGGGATAAAGTTCCATTTTTGATCATCCATTTTCTTGTCTATCAAAATGGAGATAAGAACACTAGCAAACTTCATGAGGATTTCAAAATAGATTAAACATTTTTTGTCAAAACACAATGTCATCAGTTATGGAAGGAGGAGGTTGACGTAGCCATCGGGATCTTGGGCTTCTTGGGGTGTGATTTGTTGGTGTTTAGTTTGTTGACCACATCTTGCTATTCCCATGTGCTTTGTTTCTTACCAAGTTCTGTTCTACTTCAGGATTTCAGCATGTTCTGTTTCACAAGTTCATCACAGCCACACAAGGACTACATATCAGAACCCACTGGAATGTCTCCTTTTCTCTGATGTTGGAATCCATACTATGGGACAACTCTAGACTTGAAGTCATAAGGCATTGCCTGGGTTTGGGTCTCAGCCCAGCCACTGGATAACCTTGAGCAAGTTACTGAAAGTATGTTTAGAAAAGGAAGAATGATGAGAAAAGGTGCTAATAAGAGTTGACATTTAGAAGGCCCTTCACAAGTACTGTGCATTGCTTTACAGTAAGTTATCTTATTTGACCCTCACAACGACCTTGGAAGATAGGTGCTAGTTGAAGAAGAAGTACGGTACAGTCAGTTAGCAATCATTTACTAATACCTACTATATACCAAGACTTGTACTAAGCACTAGGGATACAGAGAAAGGCAGCAGGAGTCCCTGCGCTCAAGGAGTGCAAAACTTAATGGGAGAAACGAGGTTCAAATAACTAGGTATACACAAGGTCTATGCAAAATACATAGAAGGTAACCTTGAAGGGAAGGTACTGGCAGCTGCAGAACATTAGATGGATGAACATTAGGAATTCTAAAAGATGGAGCTGAGAAGGGAAAGCATTCCAGGCATGGGGCACTGCCAGTGCATCATAGCATTTTTATAGCATGTCAAGGTTTGCAAAGCACTTTACAAATATTATCTCATTTTATCCTCACAACAACCCTAGGAAGTAGGTGCAGTCATTATCCCCATTTTACAGATGGGGAACATTGAGGTGAAGTGGCTTTCCAGAGTCACACAGATAACAAACATCTGAAGCCACATTTGAACTCAGCATTCTATCCAGTGAGTCATGTAGCTGCTTCATTGAAAGGGCATAGGATGGACGGATGTGTGAGGAATCAGGAAGGCCAGTGAAGCTGTGTCATTAAGTCCAAGCAAGGCAGTAAAGTACAAGAAGAGAAAGGAAGGAAGAGGCCGTGTTGTGGAGAGCTTTAAAAACCAAACAAAAGATTCTGTTTGATTCTGGCAGTTACAGGGATATAGTGCTGAATGTGAAGTAAAGGAAGATCCAGACACACTCTGTCTCCTTTACTTAACTCTCTGACCGTGGGCAAAGTCTCTATAAAATCACTTTAAACCTTCATTTTCCCTACCTATAAAACAGAAGAAATAATACACATAGGTCTTTTCCTCATAGGGTTGTTGTGAGGAACCATTGAGATAATGTACCTAAACGTGCTCTATAAATGTCAGCCATTATTATATCATATTATACTTTAAGTATTTGAAAAGCTGTCCTGTGGAAGAGGGATTATATTAATTTCTGCCAGAAAGACTGGCTAGGAAAAGGTGAGCTGCCTCAGGAAGCGATGGATTCACCTTCACCAGGGCTCTTCAAGCAAAGATTGGGTGACCATACGTTGGAGACGTTGTACTAGAGATTCTAGGTCAGGTATGGGCTGTGCCAGATGGCTTCTGAAGCTCCTATTCACTCAGAGATCCTGAAATTTACACAAGGTTTTCTGCCCTATAGTCTTCTGAGGCAGGCAGGCAAATTTTGCTATCCCCATTTTGTAGATGAGGAAACTGAGGGTCAGAGGAATACAATGATCATCCCGTGGTCAAACAGTTTATTATATATTATAGCTGAAACTTGGTCGCCTGTCTCTTCTGCCTATAACACACTAAAGCATCTTTACAGCCCAGTTCTGCTGTTTAATGTCTGTTGTTTGGAGATCAAATGCAGTCATTTATATAAAGTGATTTGTTACACATCTATTAATATTTCTTTGGTAATGAAAACTAATTGGATAAGATCAAAGACCAACATGTAGCCTCAGAGTGATTGCCACTGAAAAACATTCCAGGGCTGGCTAGGTGGCGCTGTGAATAGAGCACCAGCCCTGGAGTCGGGAGGACCTGAGTTCAAATATGACCTCAGGAACTTAACATTTACCAGCCATGTGACCTTGGGCAAGTCACTTAACCACAATGCCCTGCCCTCCCCGCTCCAAAAAGCAAAAAACAAAAAAAAATTTTAATTTAATTTAAAAAAGAACATTCCAATGATATTTCAGGGTACCTTGCCTTTTACTTATGGTATACATGTGTGGTGGTGGTGGTGGTGGTGATAACATTTAATAGCTTTAGGGGATGTGTTCTGTGGGTAGAAATCAAACACAACTCCTAACAGAAAATAGAAACATAACTTTCCTAAAGAATCAGCCTTCTCCAGAGGAAGGCTTTGGGAAGGGTTCTACCCTACAGTCCTCCAATCAGAGAGGAAAGTTCAGATCTGAGTTCTTTTTAAAAGAAAGCTTTGGGAGGAGTCACACAGTTCGTAAATGTCTGTGGCTAGATTTGAACTCAAGACTCTCTGACTTCGGGCCCAGTATTCTACTTATGTTGCCACCTACTTGCCTTTTAGGACTGGGAATAAAACAACCTTGAAAATTGGAATGCCATACTTTGCCAATTTCTTGTTAGCTGAGGACCTCTGAGGTCTGGCATATTTTCAGGTGTCCATCATTATTGACTAAAAGCATTTAAGTACATGTATATGTAGATTCTCCCAGTATATAGCTGTTCTCGCCTTTAGAAGATTATGCTGGTAAACCTCTAAATGTTATAGGGCAATCCACCTGGGCTCCTCCATTACAAAGAGTGGTCGCACAAATAAAATTGGCTCAAAGGTTTGGGCATAGAACTCTTCTCTGCAATGACTAAAAATACCACATAATGTATTCAGTTTCTTTTTGTCATAATCAAAGTGAAGCAGACCTGGAAGGGAACTTTTGGGATCATCCAGTCCAATTCTCTTATTTGACAAGTGAGGAAACTGACACCCCGAGATATTATAAATGAGGTCACACAGTAAGACTCCTGAGTCCCAGTTTGGAGCTCTTTCCACCAAGTCATTCTGCCTCTTTATGTCAGTGTGGTTCAAACTGCCCTGAGATCTTTGGAGAAAGCCCAGATAGTTCTTCCTAGTTCTGACTTGGTAAGGGAAGAGAAATCAAGACAGAAGTTCCATTTTCACAGAGCAGCTCTCTCACCAGGGACATACCACCCTACTGGATGGGCCAATTCATCCTGACTACAAGTGTGTGATAGTTAATTTACCCCTTCTTTTCAACCAAGAGTGTGCTGTCAGGTTCTATTCTGGCTGGAGGGAAATCTGACAACCTTCATTGCGACTCTAGTCTCCTTCTAAGGAAACTGCCAGATTGGTATCAGTGTTTCTTGTCTTTGATGATGCATTCTAGAACTTCCAGCTTGAAGAAGCAAAGATTCTTAGGGATCTCTGCAGCCTAGAATTCCTGTTCTAATCAAGGCCCCCATGTAGTTTAACGATGCTCTGCCAAGATAAGGACATGACAAAAAATGGCTTTGTCTCTTATGTCACAATCAAGGAAAGCAGAGAGTGGCCCACCCTAGGAAGCTGGTAACCTCTAAGTCACTTGCTTGTATTGGGCCCCCCATCAGAAGTGGCTAGAATCTGTTGCTAGGTGACAGTTTTTCATTGCTCTCTGAAATAACACAAAAGGCTCGATTAAGTTAGTCATGCATTTCTGGACAATCTTGGGCTATGCTTTCCATCAGCATTGTCATTGTCATCACAGTCACTATAATAGCTGACATTAGAGGACTGTATATACATTATCTCATCTGAGTTTTACAACAACCCTGTGAGCTATGTGCTACATGTATTATTTTCTCTATTTTAACAGATGAGGAAACTGAACCTCAGGAAAGTCTTACTCAGAATTTCACAGGTAGTATTTGAGATGGGATTCACACTAAGATGTTTCTGACTCCCAGAATAGTATTAATTCCATGTGAGTGAGTGAGAGTGTCATGGCTTTCCATATAACCCTAAGAACACTGGGTCTTACTATGGAGAGATGGGGCAGCACAGTGGGCCAGACTTGTTCTTCCACTATTTGCTAGTTATCACCACAACCATGGATTCAGATCAGTCTCAGAGTGAGGGAGATCACTCATTTCAATGTCCAAGATAGTAGCTATTTACAATATGGGTAAATCAACTTCTTCCCCCAAATTCTCTCGGGTAATAATTTTAGAGTGGAGGAGGGAGGATATCCAGGACCCACTATTTCAGAAGATTATCAAGACTGACCAGCAGTCAAGAGCTCTTGGTGAAAAACATATAGATGAGAGGAAAAGGAAAAGAAAACCATGTCTTCTCTTACACCTCCCAAAAAAGTTCAAATGTCCAGGTATATAATCCACTCTGTATTTTCCCCCATCTCTTTTATTAAAAATGCCCCCCCTACTTGTCTCTCTTTTGTCTCAGTTGCATTCCATTCAGATTGAAATGAATTCCATTCAGACCAGCCTATTAATCCCCATGACCATCCAAAAATACTTTTAATTTCTTGTCTGTATTCCCCTCATTAGAATGTAAGGGGAGGGAAAGTTTGAAAGTCACAATGGGATGCAAAGATAATGCCAATTCCTTTTAACATTATATGTCTGAGGATGTGAGAGAAGGAAACTTGGAGTGGATATACCAAAAATGTGGCATTTTCAAAAGAAAGGTAGGTTTCACTGAGCACTAAAACATGAAAAGAATATGAGAAGAAGACAGATCTGGGACAATTACAGAAGAGGAGGATTCCATAGGGTATAGTGGAAAGGTAGGGCAGGTGAGTAGTGTTAGAGATGAATCTGAATTTATCATGGAAATGAGGTGGTGAGGAGGTAGGTAGTGTTCTCCCTCCACCACTGACCCACCTTTTAGCTGCTCATTGCTGATTCTAAATGTTGCAAGATGATATGTCAAGATATTACTAGGAATGGTATGACAACAATCCTTTGCGCTTACCCTCCGGATGAATACCACCACAAGAAGACTGTGATAGTCATGCCCAAATGTTAGCATGTGGGACAAATCCCTTACCATTCCCTTACAAGTTCCAGCACAGGATTGGTCTCCCAGAGTGTAAGGGGATGGAGGTGGAGGATAAGAGAATCCCTCTTTTCGTAACAGAATAGTATAAAGAATGAAATATTGCTTGAAAGGAGAGACATATATAAAAAAGTAAAACAAAGATGAAGACGTATCTAAAGAGCAAAAGGAGAATGCTACTCTATGTCAGGAAGTTGTAGGAGGGAAGAATGCAACATAGAAAAAGGGAAGAAAAAACAGTAAGTACTTGGAGCTGTGTAAGAGGTATAGGTTTTTTCTTAGAATGGATGGAGCCAGAACTCTCTGAGGATGGTGCCACTTCTTAATTTCCAAGAAACAATACTGTTGAACCACCCATGAATCAATCAGTCAGTTATCTACTAAGTACTAAAAATACTAAACCTTGTTATCTGTCAATTGAACCAAACCAGCCTCTAACCTGTGGATGGTTGGAGCCAAACAGAGAAGGCTAGAGCCAGGAGAGCCAGGAATCAGACAAAAGGCAATGGCAAACAAGAACAAAGAATAAATATACATGTATTTATTAGTTTTGTATCTACACATATCTCTGTACATTGATACTGCATATACACACATACACAATGAAAAGACCAGGTATTCAGTAAGGATCAGAGTAAAAAAAGTCAGTTACTGGTAGTTGGTGACTTTCTGTCATCAAAGTGATGCACTGACCTGATATGAACAATAAGAAGTCTGTCATCTTCTCCAGGCACATATCTAAGATGTGACAGAGATCTTTCAGAAACCTGTTGAACCTGACAGCTCCTTGATGGTTCATGTGAGGACAACTAATGCTACCTAAAAGAACCTAGTAAGCATTGTGAGAGACTATGGAATCCTGGCCAAGAAAATAAAGACTTTAAGAGCACAGCTGGAATTTCCATTACTGCTACCAATTAAAGTAGGGACTGCAAAAGGGAAAACTAGCTTTGGAAAGTGGGGTTAAAGAGATGGTGTCTGAAAATGTGATTTGAATTTCTAGAAAACAGTGTAAGAAATCTTGACTGGAGATGGAGTGCATATAATGAGGGCAGGTAAAAGACATATTATCTGGAAATTTGTAAATCTGAGCAAGAGGGCTTTATATCTGAAACGGGAGAGGAAAAACTAGCCATGTATAATCTGCCAAGACAGACACCAAAGAGTTACTATATGGGGAAGAAGTAATCAGGGAAAGAACAAATAATTCTGTTTTTTGTGATCATGGCTTTCAGATAGTCTAATAATTGTTAAATTAGCTCTCTTCAATTTACTTTTCAGGTCAGTTATTTTTCCAAAGAGGTATTTCACATTTTCTTCTATTTTTTTTCATTCTTTTTATTTTGTTTTAGTCTGTCTTGATGTCTCATAAAGTCATTAGCTTATACTTTGACTGATTCTAATTTTTAGGAAACTGTTTTCTTCAGTGAACTTTTGAACCTCTTTTTCCTTTTGGCAAAATCTACTTTTTAAGAAGTTCTTTCCTTCAATAAATTTTTGTTGACCAACACTGCTTTTTAATGAGATCTCTTCAGTGGATTTTTATGCCTCTTTTACCATTTGGCCTATTCTGTTTTTTGGTATTTCTGTATTTTAAAATGTTATTTTCTTCAGCATTTTTTGTACGTCCTTTAGCAAGCCTTTGATTCTTTCCTTCCTGATTTTCTTGCATCACTCTCGTTTCTTTTCCCAATTTTTCCTCTACCTCTCTAATATGATTTTGAAAAATCATTTTTTAGTTCTTCCAGGGCCTAAGACCAATTCACAATTTTCTCTGAGGCTTTCTTTGGATGTAGCAGTTTTGACTTTGTTGTCTTCTGAGTTTGTATTTTGATCTTCCCTGTACCCATGGTAATTTTCTATGATCAGGTTCTTTTTTGTAGTTGCTGTTGTTTGCTTGTTTTTCCAGTTTACTTCTTGACTTTTAACTTGACATTAAAGTTGGGCTCTGCTTTTAGAGGGGACACCATTCTAAGCTTTGGGGTTTTTTTGATGTTGTTTTCAGAGCTACTTCTGGGGGTCTGTACGTTTTCAGTTCTTCCAAGATGGAATGATCCAAGGAGAGGTGT
Organism: Pseudochirops cupreus; assembly: GCA_028627135.1. NCBI lineage: Eukaryota > Metazoa > Chordata > Mammalia > Diprotodontia > Pseudocheiridae > Pseudochirops > Pseudochirops cupreus. The sequence continues at coordinate 132,467,488 of CM053581.1, forward strand.
GGTCACTGCTCTGCTGGGCTGTGCTCTTATCTGTAAGTGACCATAAGCATACTCTTCTACACAGAAACTGTGACCAATGTCTTGGCTCCTGCTAGTGCTCCTCCTCACCCAGAGACTGCAACCATGACTCACAAACAAGCAATGTAACAAGAGTCCTGCTCCCAGGGCCCGCAAAGGGTCCTCTGTAATCTCCTTCTGACTAGTTGTCCGAACCCTTTACTATCTGTGGGCTGAGAGCTACAACCACCACCAATACAGTCACAAGTGACTCATCAACAAAAATAAATTTTTAAAAGACATGTATAGATGATGGAAACAGGAGTAGGTAAAGGAGGATGAATAGAAAAGAAAGATTGTAAGAATAGAGTCTTGACACTGAAGTTCAGGATGAACCAAAGCTGGCAATAATACTATGGACAACAAAAAGTTTTGTGTTAAATATGTTGGCAGAGGCAAGAAAAAGATTAAAAAGGATGGAATTACTATGAATAGATGAGACGATGATAATGGATAATGAAAGGAAGGAAGAACTGTTCATCTCTTCTTTTGCTTCTATTTTCAATACTAAAGAGAATGATCTTCAAATTGGAAAGGTTATACAAAAATAGTTAATGGGAAGTTGAAACCCAAGATCACTGATGGTAACTGAGCTTTTAGGTGCCCTCACTGAATGTTAATCACCAGATCCAGACAAACTCTATTGTAGGGTCCTGTGTGAATAAGCAACTGTGAATGCTAAGCTACTGTCAGTAATCTTTGAAGAACCTTGGACAATGGGAAAGGTGTTGAATAACTAGTGAATGGCAAGTGTCCCAATCTTTAAAAAGGCAGGATTCAGTCTATTCTTAATGGGCCAGTGAGTTTGACTGTGATTCCAAAATATGTTTAGAATGTGTCATCAAAGGAGTGGTGTGTAAGGATTTAATGAGGAAGTGCTGTTCAGTAAAAGATAGTATGGCTTCATCAAAAATACTTCATGTTACCTGACCCTCACTTTCTTTTCTTTTTTTCAGGGTTACTACTAGACTGTGGGGCAGCTAGGTTGTGCAGTGGATAGAGTACTAGACCTGAATTCAGGAAGACCTGAGTTTAAAGCCAGGCTCAGACGCTAGCTTTGTGACCCTGGGCAAGTCACTTAACCCTGTTTGCCTCAGTTTCCTCATTGGTAAAATAAGCTAGAGAAGGAAATGGCAAACCCTTCCAGTATCTCTGCCAAGAAAACAAATGGGGTCACAAAGAGTCAAACGTGACTGAAATGACTAAACAATAACAAGACTAGATTTTTAGATCTAGTATACCTGAATTCCAGCAAAGTATTTGAAAAAAAAAATCTTTCATGTTATCCTTGGGGACAAGATAGAACATGTGAACCATGAACATTTTAGGTGGATTGTTAATTATTTGACTAAGCCCAATGGACAGTAATTAGTAGATTGATGGCAACCTAGAAAAAGTCACTCATGCAATCTTCCAGGTACTGGTCCTTGTCCCTATTTTGTTGAAAATTAGTGACTTAGATGAAAGCACAAATTGTCAATCAGCTAGCATTTACTAAGCACCTACTATTTGTCAGGCACTTTGCTAAGCATCCATATCAAATTTATTGATGATAATACAAAGCTAGGAAGGATAATTAATATATTAGATGCCAAAGTTAAATTCCAAAAAGATATGGAAAATTCTAGAATAATTTGCTGATAATGTGGCATTTAATAAACAGTAATTCAGAGGTCTGGATCTGTGTTTAAGAAGTCAATGGCACAAGTAAAGGATGGAATAGGCAAGCCTATAAAATGTGTTGGAGTTATTTTAATGGGAAAAGGTCACAGAGTGTTAGTAGAAAGCAAACTCAAAATAAATAAATTGTGTGATAGGGAAGCAAAAGGAGCTAATGCCATGTTAGGCTTCATTAAGTGAAATATAGTATCCAAGACTAGGGAATTGATATACTGCTATACTGTGACCAGGTTAGACCATTTCTGCAGCATTGTCCTTATTAGCTTTCTGACCCGTAAGGCAAATAAACACAGCACACAGGAAGACTGCTAGCACAGGTTCACTCTTGATCTGCTCAGACAGGAAAGACACTAAGAAGGAGTTAATAATCTTACTTTATTCTATTTTAGTTTTTCAGAAGAGGATTGCTAATAATGGAAGGACAAACTCCTACAGCATTCCCTAATCGACCTGAGAGAAGGGGGGGGGCGCAACTACCCCCATGTCTCAATGGAGTCAGTTGCTACAGGCACTACTTGTGCATCCCCTAAATCTCCTCAAGCCTCAATGGGGGTCAGTTGAGGCAAACATAGATTCCCCCCACCCCAGCCTGGATGGGGGCCAGTCAAGGCACACACGGCTTCTATGCACTCAACTCTAAGGTTCCCCCTAAGCCTCAATGGGGGCTGATCAAGGCACACACACCATTTGTGCATTCAACCCTAAGGTTCCCCATTCACTGCCCACTGTCCACCTGTTTTGTAGGGGCAACAGACAATGAAGGCATATTGCCAGTAATAACCTCACAAGTCTACATCACCTCATCCCTGTATGTTTATATTATTTATCATTATATAATGCTGCACAAGTGCAGTGAAGCTGTTTTGAACCATAGCTGTGGGAACTCATTTCTAATACCTGGGAACAAGAGATTGTTATGGCTATGGATCCTGGAAAACTGAACTCTAAGAAATAATAACAACAATTCACTTTACATACACTAAAATCCACCTTACTTACATCCTCATCTCCACGAGACCCCAGGATGTAGCAAAGAATGCCACAGGGGAAGCTGGATCCTAACTGAGAACTTCATCTAACAACCATAGCTTCCACACAGATTGTAGGAGAAGCAAACTTGCTACATTGACTACCATGAGTCCTGATCCCATGTGTCAGTCATTTAATATATGTTAAACCCTACCTTGTGACACAGACTTTACTCTTTCCTCATTTCTCCTCAAATATTATTCATAACAAACTAAGAGTGATTCCTTGAGGCTCCGTTGTTGTTTATTGAAATTCGAATAGCTTTGGGCACACTCAATTTGTTGCCAGAGTGTTTCTGCATTTTAGTCTGGGTTCATCTGAAGTTCAAATGCCTCATCCTAGTTGATTCAGCAACTGGGGCGGGGGTGGGGGGGGGTTAGATCTGGATATTAACCTGCTTCCTCTTTCAAGGGTCCAAGTTTCTTGCATGTGGAGTCTGTGGAGTCTATGGGGTGTTCAGGAGGACTAGCACCTCTGTTTGTGAGAGCTTGCGAAGCCCTTTTCAGGGCTGCTCATCCACCTTTGGTATCCACTTGATTCACCCATCTCTCACTTGTGGCTCCAAAAACTTGCAGCATGGGCAACAGCCACATCTGTGGTAACCCATCTTGGCAAATGGGTACCCAGGTGGAAGGTAACTGACAGGCCTCAAACCCATTAGTGAGTTAGCTCGATGCCTACCTCAGGCATGTGACAATTCCCCCAAGTGGAATAGGAGGATGAGAACAATTTGTTCCAAAGGTCATGAAGGGGTAGAAACAGGTGGGGTGGTGTGCTTAGAGTATGGTCAGACATCAAAGACACCAAGGTCAACCACTGCATCCCAGGCCATCTCCAGTCATCTTGACTTTCGTCTTGCCACTACATTTCAATGACTCAGGAAGAGAGAGGGGCTGACAACTTTGTGCAACTCCAGCTCACTTAAATTTAATTCATGCAGGAGTCAAAACATCTCCCTGTGATGTCACTGGTCCTCTTCAAAAATGAAGGACAAACAAGAGTATGTGGAGTAAATTGTTTCTATTTGTTCTTCCTTATTTGGAGATCTAAGATTCTTAATTTCTCTGTAAAGAAAGACTTTCCTTTTTCCCTTGTATGGTGAGGAAGAGCTGACAGCTCAGCCCATCATTCTGAGACACCACTGATCAGCATGTCATTTTTAAACACAAGACTCTCTGTTAGCCTTAGTACATAATTAGCCAGATTAATACACATTGCAGATACACTTCCCTTCCCTCTTTGCAGAAGTGAGGTACTATGGGTGCTCAATATTATATATGCTGTCAGACATGATTGATGTGTCGATATGTTTTGCTAAATTGCTCTTTTTCTTTTTCACTTTAAATATCTTTGTTACAAGGAATGGGGGAGAAAAGAAGGAAAGGAATAAACATTTATATAGCGCTTACTATGGCAGACACTGGGCTAAATGCTTTACAAGTATTATCACATTTGGTCTTCACAACATTCCTTTGAAGATAAATGCTGTCATTATCCACATTTTACTGTGGTTAAGTGACTTGACCAGGGTCACACAGCTAGTTAATGTGTGAAGCTAGAATCAAAATCAAGTCTTTATGATTCCAGGTGAAGCACTCTAAATGGCTTATTGGATAGGAGAGGGAAGTGGGATTTATTCAGAAATAATGGTAGTTTAAAAAAAAAAGAAATAATGGTGATACAGAAAATAAAAGTATCAATGAAATTAGGTTAAAACACATATTGAATTCAAAGCCCCCTCTTTTCCACTTCTTGGTTTCTACAGTAATGTTCAGTTCTTGGTGCCACATTTTAAAAACAACTTTGACAAAATGGAATAGAAGAGAGGAGGGATGGTGAGAGAATTAGATAAGAATCCACTGAAGGAATTGGGTATGTTTGGCCAGAGAAGAGAACACCTGGGAGCAGTGGCGAGGAAAGGGATCATGGTTTCTATCTTCAATAATTTAAATAGCTATCACATGGAGGCAGGATCAAGTTTGATTTTGGTCCCAGAGGGCAGAACTAGGAATGCTTATTTAGTCCAATCCATGAAACCACAGTAGAATTTTAGCTACTTGAGATCAAAGATCAAAAACTGGTTGGCTTTTTTTTTATATTTGATGTTTTGTTTTGTCTTTGTTGAATTATTGTTACTGAACTTTATAACAATTAAAGCTGTCCAAAAGAATCATGGGCTACCTCAGCCAGAAGATAATGGGTTAGTTCTTCATTGTTAGAGATTTTCGAGCAGAGGCTGGATAACCATTTATCAAGGATGTTAGTTCAATTATCATATCTATATAAATGTTTCACAAATCTAAATGTCTAGCCCTAGTCTCTTTTTGGCTTAAGTCCTGTCTCTTGGACACCTTGAACTGGATGTCCCATAGGAATCTCAAATTCAACATGTCCAAAACAAGATTCTTTTTCTTGTGCTCCCCTGAAACTCTCCCCTCTTCCTCATATCACTTACTTTGAGCACACTACCATCCTCCTGGTCACCCAGGCTAGCAAACTCCTCATTCTCACTCATCCCACATAATCAACCTCTTTCCTAATACTATCATCATGGCTTTTACAACATCTCTCAGATACAGTCCCTTCTCTCCTCTCCCACAGTCACCACCTTTGTTTAGTCTTTCATCACCTAGCTTTTATACTACTCTAATAGCCTTCTAATTGTTCTCCTTGCCTGGAGTCTCTCCCCACTCTAATGAATCCTCCATTGATCTGTCAGAGTGATTTTCCTTGAGTGTAGTTCTGGCTCTGTCATTCCCTCTTACTCAAACTCCAGTAGTGCCCTGTTACCTCCAGGATTAAATATTAAGCCTTCAGTTTGACATCTAAAGTTCTTTATGACCTGATCCCTTCCTACATTTCCAGTCTTCCTATATTTATTCTGCTCGATACACCATCTAATACAACCATTTTGGCCTATTTGCAGTTCTTCAAATATAACATTCCATCTGCCATCTGTCTTTATAAGGACTGCCCCAAGTCCTTGAATGCTTCTCTTTCCTCACCTCTGCCTTTTTTTTTTCTTCAGTTTCCTTTAAGTCTCAGTTCAAATCTAACTTTTTTGCAGGGGGATTCTCCTGGTCCCTCCCCAGAAGCTAGTTTCTTCCCCTCTGAGATTCATTGAGATTCATTCTGTTTCTCTCTCTCTCTCTCTCTCTCTCTCTCTCTCTCTCTCTCTCTCTCTCTCTCTCTCTGTCTCTCTCTGTCCTCCCATATATATAATGTATATTTAGTTGTATATGTATGCATATGTGTGTAGATATACATACCTATACTTATTTTCATGTTGTGTCCTCCATTAAGTTGAGTTCTTTCTGGGCAGGGGTTTTGTTGGGTTTTTTTGCCTTTCCTTAGCACAGTGTCTGGCACATTGTCATTGCTTCGGATATATGCTTGTAGCCTGACTAAAGATGGTTACTATTCACATAGAGGCAGGGCCAGATGACTTTTGAAGACTCTTAAAATCCTTGAGATTCATTCCTTCTGTGAAAACAGAAGAGAGAAATGGCTTTCTGGAGGGAAGATGATGAGTTCAGTCTGGAATATACTGATATAGCCAAGACATATAAGCAACTAACTATATAAGAACAAAAGCCATTCCCCAATTGATATATAATCAAAGGATGTTACCAAACAGATGTCCAAAGAAGAATTAATCACAAACTGTTAGCAACCATATGAAAGATTACTCCAAATCACCAGTAATAGGAGAAATATGTAGCAAAAGGGGTGGTTCAGTGAATAGAGCACCGGCCCTGGAGTCAGGAAAACTTGAGTTCAAATCCTGCCTCAGACACTTAACACTTACAAAAAGAAAAAGAAAAAAAAGAATATGCAGCAAAAGAAGTGTTTTTGGCAGAGGCAAAGAAATGAAACATAATAGATGCCCAAAGATTAGTCTATGTTTAGATAAGTTGTGATATGTGAAAGTAATGAAATATTGTTGCACTGTGAGAATATGATGAATATGATGAATGGAGACTTCTTACCAAACTGTGCAGGCTAGGTCCACTATAAATTTATGTTATATCAACTGAGCCTTACTGGGTTAAGGCAATCCTTTTAAATCTCCCCCAATCTATCCACCATCCCACTTACCACACAATGACTTTTCCCAACATTTTCATGTCTCCTCAAACTTCCTATGACTTCTTTCATCCCCTTAGCAGAGAACCTTGCCTCTCATTTCACTGAAAAAATTGAGGCCATGATGGAATACTACTGTGCTATGAGAAATGATGAGCTGGTTGACTTTAGAAAAACATGGAAAGACTTGCATGAAATAATGAAGAGCAAAATGAGCAGAATAAAGAGAATGATGTATACAGTAACTGTTCTAAAATACTGTTCTAAAAATAACTTTGAACTACTAAGTCATTTTGAGTATTACAAATGCTCAAATCAACTACAAAAGACCTATGAAGGAAGATACTACCCACATTCAGAGAAAAAAATGATAAATAGAAGTATGTATAGTATGGTTTTACATATATACACATATTTGTGTCTAATGGAGCCTTCTCTAGGGTGGGGTGGGGAGTGAGGGAGAGAAAAAATAAAAAAATGCACAGCAGAAAACAAAGGAAAACTTAGAAGGAAGCACAGAAAATTAGCGTAGCTATGAAAATTATGTGTAGTATTTATTACATAGTTGTTTTTTAAAAAGTAAACCATATGAAAGAGAAATTCAGGGTTTTATATTAAATCCCCTTTTAATGTTGTGTTGTATACATGGAAATGTTCTCTTTTATCTTTTTGTATTTAAGTTCCAAATCAATAAAAAATTTTAAAAAGAAATAAAATGAGGCCATTACCTGAGAGCTCTTTCTTCTCCCCCACCCCCACCCCCCTACTTCCTCATCTCACATAAAGAAGCAGTCCTTTTCCATGCCAAGTAAAAATCCTTGGGGCAGCTAGGTGGTGCAATGAATAGAGCACCAGCCCTGGAGTAAGGAGAACCTGAGCTCAAATGCAGCCTCAGAGGCTTAACACATACTATCTGTGTGACCTTGGGCAAGTCACTTAACCCCAATTGCCCTGCCTTCCCCCCTCCAGAAAAAAAATAACCCTCGATATGCATGAATGATACCCTTCTATTCAACATTTTGACCTTTCCATCTTCTCTACTCTCACTAATGTTCAATCTCTTCCTTTCTAATGGATGCTTCCCTACTACCTACAAGCATACCTATGCCTTCCCATCCTCATAAAAACCTTACCTGATCCAACCACTCCTGCTAGCTATCATCTTATAGCTCTCCTTCTTTTCATGACTAAATTCCTTGAGAAAGCCATCTACAATCAATGGCTCTACTTCCTCACCCTTTACTCTTTGCTATCTGGCTTTGGACTTCATAATTCAATGGAAATTACTCTCTCCAGTGATACCTTAATGGCCACATACAATGACCTTTTCTTAATCCTCATTCTTCTTGACCTCTCTGTAGCTTTCAAAACTGCCACTCCCTCTCTTCTCCTTTACATTCTTTTCTCTCTAGTTTTTTTGGGGATACTTCTCTCCTCTGGTTCTCCAAGTTCACTGACTGCTCTTTCTCAGTCTCCTTTGCCAGATCTTCAGTTAATTCATGCTTGCTAATTGTAGATGTTGCCTGTTCTGGGCCTTCTTTCTTTTACTCTACTCACTTGGTGATTTCATTAGCTCCTATGTATTCATTTTTTTTACCGTCTATATGTAGATGATGCTCAGATCTACTTATCCATCCTGTCCTCCCATCATGTCTCTGCAACTTTCTATCAGATGTCTATACCTGGATGTGGGAGTGAAGAGTAGGAAGACTTGCTCATATTTTTAAGCAAGAGGAGAAGGAATCAATGTAGGGAGAAATTGAATCAATCAATCAATCAGCCTACTATGTGTGGGGTGTTGTGCTAGATGCTGATTATATAAGTTAAATCCCTAAGAGGGATAGTCTGGCCTCCAAGGGCTAACATAGGAACATGGAGAAAGGATAGCAAGACATTTCATCTTATACATAAGAGGGCAGAACAGAATGTGTTAAGATATACAGACACTCATGCATAGAAGAGGTATTTTTTTAAGAGAGCATTTGATAGGCTCAATCTTTTTCATAAAATAGGAAGCATGATAGTCTACTAAGAGTGAAAATGGCAGTGTGTTCTTCAGGACCGTGGAAAAGGTTTGGAGTTCCTTTGGAGCCTCAACTAGAACATCAATAAGAGAAGAATAAAAGGATTGCCAAGTATCCCTGAGAGAACAGCTAAGGTTGAATGGCATGAATTTATACTGCTTCCAACCAATTTGGTTTTCTGACTTTTAGCTTATTTACAATGGAGTAAGCAAGAAGGTTACATACTAGCACAAAAGATAAAAAAAATCCAGGAATCAGAATTGTTGTTCTTTAGTTGTTTCAGTCTGACTCTTCATGACCCCATTTGGGGTTTTCTTGGCAAAGATACTGGACTGGTTTGCCATTTCCTTCTCCAGTTCATTTTACAGATGAGAAAAATCAGGCAAATAAGGTTAAGTGAAGTGACTTGCCCAGGGTCACACAGTAAGTGTCTGAGGCCAGATTTGAATTCAGGAAGGTGAGTTTTCCTGACTCCAGACTCAGAGCTCTATGGTCTGTTTCACTTAGCTGCCCCCAGGAATCAGAATGGATAAAAACAAACAATGAGGAAATACTGTACAGCTTTAAAAGACTTTAAATGGAGATGTTAGCCAGTGAGCTTGGAGTCAGGAAGAGCTGGGCTTAAATCCTTCATAATACTTAAATACTTAAAGTTCTTAAATACTTAACTAGTTGTGTGACCCTAGGCATGTCTTTTAACCTCTCTGGACCTCAGTTTCTTCATCTATAAAATAAGGGAGTTAAACTCAATAACTTCTAAGGTCCCTTTCCAACTCTAAATTTATGAACTTAAAACTCCTGAGGTACAATACCTTCATTTTTAAGTTAAAAAAGACCTGGAGAAATTAAGTGGCTTGCCCAGCATTAGACATCAGAATTCCCCAGATGAAAGCTAGATTATTGATTGACATTATTATGGAACAAGCTAAAAATTCAGTACGAGACATGCCTTCCGTGGACCCCAACCAAATGGATTGAAGGACTTTATGATAAGACAGTCCTGTCTACAATGTGCTCCCTTGACATACAGCCAAAGGATGGCTTTGTATAGAAAAGTCACCGTGTCTCCTAAGAAGATATTGCTTTAAATTTTGGATCTGGAGTTAGGAAGAGCTGAGTTCATATCTGACCTCAGACACTTGCTAGCTGGGCGACCCTGGGAAAATCCCTGAGCCTCTTTCTGCTTCAGTTTCCTCATCTATAAAATAAACAAGAGTAATAGCCCCTTCTTCCTGTGGTTATATCCAAGGTAAAGTACTTTATAAGCTTGAAAGCAGTATCTAAATGCTAGCTATTGTTATTCCTATTATTATCATCAGAACTCAGTGGAGCTAAGTGGATGGTGTTATACGTTGAGGTTGTCGCTATCTCTAGTACAATGGAATATTTTACAGCATCCTACATTGCCTAATGCCATCTCTGGAAATGCAGTAACCACCAGTTTTTCCAGGCCAGTTAACAAATAAGCATATCAGTGTTAAAACTGCATTCTCAAATTAAAAACATAATCGCATGTGTGGAGGGTGATGCTTTAATTCCTTCTGTTAGTTTATGCCACTCATTAGCTAGCAAGAGCAATATCCTGCCTAATTAAAATCAAAAGCAATTACTTTCTTGTTTATGGCCTTAATTTTTAGAAGTACAGTAAAATATATCTGGTCACTTCTCTCATTCCAGAAGCCCATTTAAAATGTCAAAATAACAGAAACCAGGACAATTTACACCAAGGAGCAGTTACTCAACAACTGAGAACTTGGATAAAAAGATGCTTTGTTCAAAACTCAACCTTTCCCAGCTGTGTAGGAATAGCATAACCCAGGGAACGGGCTGTCAGACTAATAGATCCCAGAAAAGAGAAGGGCAGAAATCTAGTCTAAATTTGACCATAGAACCACCAGGTGACCATGGATAAGGGCTACATGTACCTTTGTTTTCCTTTACATTAATCATTATTCTTTCATTCATTTAACACGGAATCTACATGGAAAAGATGTCATTTCAGCTGAGCCTAGAAGAGATGGGACTTCAGTGGGTAGAGGGGGTGGGTAGAATTAATGCTACATTTAGTCCCTTATAGACATGTTGCCATGGTTAAGAGTATATCACTTATATCATCTGATTACTTGAGTTCCTTGCAAAGAATTAGGATATAATTATCTTGTATCAAAAAAAAAATATGCAGAGTTGTAAAGCTGACCTAAGTTAACTTTCTTCCACATGAAACCATGTAGTTGGTGGGCATCATTGTCAGTTTAAATGAGTTCAGAGGAGGCCTTGGCCCTTTCATGTTTCTTGGGATCTCACCTTGGGAGCATTTCCCTACTTACTGGAAGAAGCAGTTAATAGCAATATTTAAATGCATCCCTTCATTTCCATTTCCACAAGCATTTCATGTATTATTGCAATAATCTCCTAACTAATTTCTGGCCTTTAGTTTCTACTCCCTCAAATTTATCTTGCACATATCTGTCAGATTCATGACCCTGTTTTCTTTAACCACATTATTCTCCTGCTCAGCACCTTTCTAAAATATTCCATTGCCTACACGATGAAATCCACGCTCATTAGCCTGGGATTCGGTGTTTCTCTGTCATCTGCCCCCAACATATATTTTCAGTGTATCTACCATCACTCCTTTCCAGTCCAGCTGGTCTAATCATTTATCAATGTTCTTTCTAAAATGTAGTTCCCAGGATGGAATACAATATTACAGATGTGTTCTGATTAAGACACAGGACAGTAGAAATATCACCTACTAATCTGAACTCTGTACCTCTCTTAATGCAACCAGAGAAAATGGTAGATTTTGGGGCCTCCATATTATTCCTTATTGATTCCCATTGACCTTTAGTTGTTATTCCCAGACCCTTTTGAGATGCACGGCTATTTAGACACATCTGGCCATCATGTTCTTACGAGTTGTTTTTTTGTTCTATTTGAAAAATGCTATCAGATTATTAATGACTTCCCTTTCTCCACATTCACATAAGATGATATTTTATGACTTACATCTCTCCATCTTTTGCACAAGAATTACACTAAAGATCATTTCAAACACTTTGCTAAAACCTGAATAAATGAGGCAGTGCTCCAATCTGACATTGCTTCCAACATGAATTGCAACTTCAGAAAAAAAAAGAGAATGGAACAAAATCTATGAAGGCAATAAGAGAGAATGGATAGGAATTTAGTGAGTTTCTCATGATGACACAATTAGCAAGTGGCAAATTCAGGACTAGTCTCCAAGCCTTTGACTCCCAGATTAATATCCTTTATACAATATCACACTGCCTCTTCCACCTGAGTTTGAATTCAGGCTTTTTGTCAATTTCTAAGCATGTGACCCGAACAAACCACTTAATCTCTGAGAGCCTTTGTTTTCTCATCTATAAAATGGGGAGAAAAATCAGTGAAATGCCTTTCTCACCAAGCAATTATATGCATTAAATACGGTGATAAGACTATTGGAAAACCCCAAAACACTGTGCAAATATCAATTATGATTTATATGAGTGAACAAAGAGAAATGTGTTATTTAAAAAATAATTTTAATTTTTCAAAGTGATCTTATGATTTGCCATCTCATTTTTTGTGAAATGGGTATGGAAAGGATCTTTGCATTCATTCTACGTTGCTTGCCAAATAATTTGCCATGTGATCTCAGGGAAGTGATTTGATTTGATTTTTGGTTCAGCGTTCCTTCTACCATATTATGATGTCTTTACACATGTGTGTTTACGTATATATGCATGTGTATATATGTGTTTATTGTGAGTACGCATGTGTACTACATACATGTATTTGTGTATGCCTGTATATTTATTCATGAGTGCACATTTCGTGTGTGTACATGTGTGCAGTTTGAAATTTCATTATAACCAAATGCTAAGTTTTATAGCAGCTTTTTCCTAAGATGATGATCCCACATAAAGAAATTTGAGCTGGTAAAGCATACACAAGTAACATGCCCTTGAGAAGAAACTAGAAAATCTCTTGAGTGCTAGACTCAAAAACAGATGTCATGTTGATGTGTATTCTCTAGAGACCCACCAAGTTAACATTCTCTTGTGTGTGATTATTGCCCTAAAGCTCCTACAATTCATTCCCTTGAGGACAAGTGAGGATTTTGCTGACTATATAAATTGAAATGTAGTCCCTAAGTTTCATGTTCCTGCAACAAAGAGCAACAACTCCAGGTTATTTTATATTAAAAATTAATTGGCTTAAAAACCAGTTTCACTCTTATCAAAACTCTGACTAATCATGCATTTAAGACTAATGAGAAAGCATGCTGCCTACTTCTTGGTGGAAAGGTGATAGACCAGAGGTGCAGAATGAAATGTGCATTTTTTTTTATTATATTTATTTGTCATAAGGGAAATCTGAGGGAGGGGGAGGAGTTCATTTTAGTGGATAGTGACAGATATGTGAAAAGAAAGGAAGAAAGAAGCATCAATAAAACATTGAAGAACCACACAAACCAACATGGCAATTTTGTTACTATCATCGCAAATTTAATACAGATTAATAAAGCAAACTATAATACTCTTTTTTGTTAATATATTAAATATACTTGTTCATTTGTTTCAGTTTTGTCTGACTCCTCATGAGGTCCATTTGGGGTTTTCTTAGCAAAGATATTAGATTAGTTTGCCATTTCCTTCTCCAGCTCATTTTACAAGTGAAGAAACTGAAGCAAACAGGGGTAAGCAACTTGTCCCAGGGTCACACAGTTACTAAGTGTCTGAGGCCAGATTAGAACTCAGGGAGATGAGTCTTCCTGATTTCAGGTCAGGTGCTTTATCCACTGAGCCATCTAGCTGGTATGTCTGTCTGTCTCTGGATATTCTGTATGTGTATGTGCGTGCATGTGTGTATATACCAAATAATTTGCCGTGTGATTTCATGGAAGTGATTTAATTTGAATTTCGGTCCAGCGCAGTGTTCTTTCTACCATATCATGATGTGTCTTTATAAATATATGATGTGTGTGGTTTATGTACACATATTCCATTTATGTATATAAATATATGTAGTTTTAACTTTCATTGTGACCAAGTGCTAGGTTTTGTAGCTGTTTTCTTTATATATATGTATATGTGTGTGTGTGTGCATACATATATACATGTACGTATACGTATATACAAACACACATGTATATATACTATAATTCTGTTTTTGTACTCATTTATATATATATATATATATATATATCGAAGTGTTAATATTTCCTGATCATTAAATTTACATTAAAAAAGAAAATGTTTAAAAATGTATGGAAATGGAAGAATGAATAGCTGTTTTGATTCAATCAACTTTCCACCATCTTGGACTTTGGTGATCACACTGTGAAATAGCCAGTCAAGGGAAGTAACTTCTGCTTTGTCTCATAGGAAATTTCTTCTGAAGTGGGGAGGTGGGGAGGAGGTGGGGAGGACATTGGAGTACTTGGGCTTCATGCTTGTTCCACAGCTATTTCCTCATGATCACAGATCACATACACAAGTAACCATGAAAGAATCAAGTTCAATACAAGCGCGTGATGCCAAGTCTCATCTGCTTCCTTACATTTGCTCAGTAAATGTTCTACTCTACTCCACGTCACCCCAGTCCTTGAATCTTCGGCTACACTCCTGAACCACCAGATGCCAGCTTCTTACTTCACTGAGAAGACTGAGGCCAGCAGACATGACCTCCCTCACCACTGGTCCTCCATCATTCAAAACTTCTCAGCATCAATGCCCATACTCTCCTCATTCAGGCTGATCTCTCTACTTGGTTACTCTAATACAGCTCCCTCCTACTTTCTTTAGGACTTTGCTCTAACAGTCATACCCTTGTTCTTGTGCATCTTCAGTCTCCTGCTCCCTACTGGCTCCTACCCATCTGCTTATAACATACTCAAGTTTTCCGTGTCCTAAAAAGCCTTTTTTTACCCATCTAGAGACAACTAAGTAAATAGAGAGCACTGGACTGGAATTGGGAAGGCTGAGTTCAAATTTAGCCTCAGATACTTCCTAGTTGTATGACCCTGGGTAAGTCACTTAATAGCCATTTGTCTCAGTTTCCTCATCTGTAAAATGGGGATTATAAAAGTACCTTCCTCTCGGGGTTTTTGTGAGGAACAAATGAGGTAATAATTATAAAGCACTTAGTGCAGTGCTGGCACACAGCAAGTACTTAATAAATGCGTTTTTCCTTCCTTCCATTTTAGGGCCTCACTGCATCCAGACATTCCACTACTAACTCAGTCCCAGCAACATTCAAAACCAAGCTTGCTGACTTTTTCCCTATACTTGTCCCTCCTCCTGAATTTATTTTTTTTGCTAGTGTTAGCACCCTTTGCCCTGTCGTCCAGGTTCAAAACTTGAGATTCCCTTGGATTGCTTCCTCTTGGTCATCTCTCATATTCAATCAGTTCGCACATACTATCGATTCTACCCATCATGCCACTGCTTGTATTTGCTCCATCCTCTCTATTCTCCTGTCACAAACCCAGGATACAGTATATCTTTACAATTCCCGACTGTTCCAATATCCTCCTAAGAGATTCTCTGGACTTTATTCTCTCTCTCCCCACTCCAATCTGTCTTCTATTCCAGATTTACCTCCTTTATGCATACATCTGGTCATATCATTCATCTGCTAAAAAGCCTTCAGTATCTCTTTATTTACTGCATGAGTAAAATTCACGCTTCTTTTTCTGGCATGCATTGCCTTCTCCACCTTGTCCATCTAGGCTAATCTCATTTTGTTCCTCTCCATGTGTTCTCTGCTCTAGGCCAAATTGAACAACTCTCCATACTCCAGTCACATTCATGCCTTTAATTTTATTCCCTATGCCTGGTATGTTTTTATTTATCCTTTTTACTTATTGAATTCCTATGCATCCTTTAAAGAAAAGCTCAGATATCACTTCATCAATGAAATCTTCCCCCTTGAGCTCCAAATAGGAAAATAGAATCATAGGATCATAGTTCTAGGGCTAGAAAGGACCTCAGAGGCCATCAAGCTCAATCTCCCCATTTTACAGATGAGGAGACTAAGGCTCAAGGAAGTTAGATATGTCAAAGGTCAAAGAGTAAATGTCAAAGGTGGCATTTGAACACAGGTCCTATGACTCCAGGACCAGTCTTCTTTCTACTCTATCATGCCGCTTCCCAAATGCTATAGCACTTTGGGGTCTTTTTAAATCTCTCAGTCCTAGGCCGATGCTCTCCACCTAGAAAATAATAAATATTTGCTGAACGGAGCACCTCATTTTAAACAGGCATCTAGAGCAATCTGCATGAAGTTCATTCCGAAGAATAAATCATTTAAAATCAATTCCATTCAATAAATTCTGTACAAGGAGCTAGTGACACAAAATAATTTTTAAAAAAATTAAACAGTCTCTGTTCTTAAGAAACATACATTCTACTGGGGAACAACATATATGTGTACATATACATGTATGTATGTATGTATGTATGTGTGTATAAGTATGTGCAAAAAATATACAAAGTAAGGGGAAGAAGAAGAGAGCAGTGGGGGAATCAGAAAAGACCGGCACTTAAATTTTTAAAAGAACTACAAATTAAAAGAGGCCGAGGTGAGGAGCTAGACTATTCTAGGCATGAAGCACAGCTTGTACAAAGGCACAAAGACTGGAAATGGATTGTCATGTACAGGGAACAAATAGGCCAATTTGTCTGGAATACATTATGCCTACAAGAGAGTAATGTGAAATCAATCTGGCAAGAAAGGTTGAAACCAGATTGTGAAGATTTTTAGGTGCCAAAAAAGAGGAGCCTGTATTTTACCCAGGAATTAATAGGGAGTCATTTCTTGAGCAAGAGGGTGACATGGAGAAATTAGTGATTTAGGCATTAGTCATCTATGTGGAAGATAGACTGAAGAAGGAAGACATGGATAGCCAGGATACCAATTTGAAAGTTTTGGCAATAGTCTTGGGAAGCGGTAATGAGGGTTTGGGCAACTAGGTAGCACAAGGGATAGAGTGCTGGGCCTGAAGTCAGGAAGACTCCTCTTGGTGAATTCAAATGTGGCCCTAGACACTCATTAGCTGTGTGACCCTGGGCAAGTCACTTAACCCTGTTAGGGCGGGAGAAGAAAATGGCAAACTGCCCCAGCGTATTTGCCAAGAAAACCCCAAATGGGGTCAGGAAGAGTCAGACACAACTGGAAAATGACTGAACAGCAGTAACAACAATGAGAATGTGAATTGGGGTTTGTGGCTATGTGAATGGAGCCCAGGGAACAAATGAGAAAGATGATATAGAGATAAAATTAAAAGTATTTAACAACTTATTCACTATGTGTGGAAATGGGAAGAATGAAAGGAAGGACCAAGTCAACCTCCAGATAAATGATAATGCCTTACATTTATGTTGACCCTTTTTCTGGAAACTGTAATATTCCTAAGAGGTGGGGGCTGGCTAAACACATGAGAAAATGAGAGGCAGCTTTCTTACACCCTTTCTGCGTTCACAGAGCCCAGATTTTGGCCCCAGTTAAGTTTACTGCTCCTACATCCCTAGCTCAAGTACTCATGTGTCTCCCAAATAAATTCGTATGGTTTTAAAATTTTATCATGCCTCTTAAAAAAAATAACCAGGCTGTTGTTCTCTCCAATGCTACCTCCCTTCCATCACAACCAACATGGGAAAAAGAAACCTATGAGAGCTGCTTGCCTGTCATACCTTGAAGAGCTAACTCTCAGCTTTCAATGAGGTGTTTCACCTAATTTCAGCTGAATTGTTGCGAACACTGAATCCTTTGAATGTGTGGCTGCAAATTAATTCCATATATATGATAGAAACCAAGGAGGCAAATTGCCTTCTTCGTCATTTCAGCCAAGCTAAAGGCCAAGAGATGCTTCCAGCCCTTGGACTGGAAATATTCCATCTTGGTTTCCAGCAATGCCAAAGCCTCTTGCTCTTATCAATCTGCTTGAGCTTCATACAGAAAAAGGCTCAATACTTAGATGGCTCAGTGATATCTTCTATGGGCCTGCTTTTTTACAGTAGTACAGATTGCAAATCATCTATCCTTTACAACATTTTGGTCATGTCCTCCCATAAACCTTCCATGTGATTGATTGGTGGTGGGGAAAAGAGTTCAAATAATGTGCTTCAATGCTTTAATTTCATATAACATAAGTACCAGTAATAGTATGTGAAAATATTACACGAAAATATATCTGTTTTACAATATCCCAGTTTGAATCAGACTACAGAAATAATTTTCTCCACGTCCCAACTTCCTAGTTCCGATCTCATTCATAATATCCTTGTTAAATGTTTATTATTTGGATTCACTGAGTTCATCAGCATAAAACCTGACACAGGCCACATTACTGCTGTGGGTTTGGCCTCCTATTGCCGTGGCCAGAATCAGTTTCAGAATCTATGAACTCCCTGGTACTCAGTTTTTATAGGATACATCCTACACCTAATTTATACAATGTTGGCTGAATCTACATGTCATTGTGAGTCTGTTTTATATAAATAACCATTTTAAGTACTTGCAACAGCAACAGGGCTGCCAGCATCTTGAAGCATGCTAGATGGTAGGTGCTAAATGCTTAAGCTGACATGGTTTAGAGAAGAAAGAGCCAGAAATTTGTTTTAGCTCTCCAGGTCATCAAACCTGGACTTGATTTCCTTGGGTAGCTTAATTGACCTTTTGTCTCTCTCTCTTTCTTTTTGGTTAAACAGAGGATTGAAAGAGGGGGAAGTCTTTCTGAAAACTACCTGGCTAAGAATGGAGTTGAGGGGAGAAAATTTTGTTCATAGGATCTCTCTTTAATAATTATAACGAATACTTATATCGTTATTTTACAGATGAGGAAACTAGACCTGAGAAAAATTAAGTGACTTATACAGTCATATATACATATATATATGTGTGTGTGTGTATATGTATGTGTGTGTATATATACACGTATACATACATACATATATAAAATGTCTCAGGCATGATTCAAACCCAGGTCTTCCTGATTACAAGTCTAACACATTATCCTCTAATCTACACAGTCAATCTTTTTGTATCTCCACAGTACCTAGAGGTGGTTAAATACATCTTAGACCTTCATATACATGTTTATCAGATTTGCAGAATGTAAGATTTGGGAAAGACTTTAATGTCCAACTCAATCACTTTACAAACGAGATTATATGACTTTTCAGAGGTCACATAGTTATCTAGTTGCATATTTGGGAGAATACAAGTCTCTCGATTTAGCTGGTTGGTGGAGTGATGATGTAGAAAGGTGTTTTCCATCCTCTTCTTCCATCTTCTTAGACACAAAACTACAAGGATCTGAAGAAATAATCTTTTCAATCAGAATGTATGTGCAAGCCTTGAAAAGATTCCTTCCCTTTTCTATGTGCTAGAACCTTCAAGTTCAATATAAAGCACTTAATTAGTACCTGCTATTAGCATATAGATATTGTATGAGCCCTTGAATTTCTAGAATTTAGTAATGTCAGATTTGTAATCTTGAATATCCACTATAATATAGTTGCTCCCTCTTTGATCATTATGCTGCCAATGAATATGGGGGTAAAGTTCTATGTTTGAGTTCAGAAAACAATGGACTTAATTTTTAATTCTGTTTCCATTTTCCTTTTAATGGCATCGAGACTCCCTCCATGGACATAGTATCCATCTCAAAAAGAGCTCTGGTTGATTAGTAACTGTAATTACTTCTCTATATATCACAATATCCCCAGGAGGATGGAGAGAAGCAAATACTAACAGTCTTACTTTAAGGTTTAAAAATTGATGTACTGGGATGGGGGATTCAGCATAATAACTACTAACCCCTTCCTTATAAAGTAACCCCATTGAAGATAACTCCTTCCTTCCCACCACAATGCCAGTCAGGTGAGTTATTGCGTTTGGTTGGTCTTTCTTTACAGGCCCTATGTGTTGTTGTTTTTTTTCTGGGCATTTCTATACTTATTTTTTTCTTATATTCCTTTTTGGAATATAAGATATTCAAATTCTTGACCAATCTTGCCACATTCATTTACGGATTTGGTAGTAAAAGAAAAAGGATCTACTTGGTTCCCAGTCTAGTTTTGCCTTTTCACTTCTTTCCACCAAAACGAAGAAACAGAATAACAAATGTGTGTGAAATTGAGGAAACAGCAGGATGTGATAGATAGAGAAATGGTTCTGAAGTCTTCGGACTTGCGATGAAGCTTCACTATGTATGTCCTGTGCAATCATCCCTGAGGTGACTCATTTTAATTTCTCTGGGCCTCAGTTTCTTCAATGTGAAGTTGAGGGGCTTTAGACAAGACTCTAAGGTCCCTTCTAACCTTATTTCTCTGATGCTATGTGGGATCCACAGACATTCTCCATATTTAATCAGTCCTCCAAAATCCCCTCCCCTATTCAAATCCAAACAATTCACAAGATGTAGATCAGCAGACTTTTCTTCCATAAGCGTTCCTCCGATGCATTTGCTTTTAAGGCAATTGATCTTTCCACACAGTTATATACTTTGATATGTGGGCTAGTATTTTGCGCTTGGAACTGAGTAGACCTATATTCAGACTTTTAATAGCTGTGTGAGCTTAAACATCATTCAAGTTTTCCAAAACTCTCTTTCTTCATCAGGAAAATGAAAATAATAATACCTATACTGTTTATCTCATAGGACTTAGATAGTATAGATATGACACTTTCGGATTAACACTTTT
>CM053581.1:132488580-132507979 GCA_028627135.1 Pseudochirops cupreus
TTTTTTTTTTATCAGATTATAGGATGTAAAACTGAAAAGGGAACTTAGAAATAATCTATGCCAACTCTTTCATTTTAAAAATGAGAAACTGAGGGTCAAAGAGGTAAAATCTCTTGCCCAAAATCACCTAAGTAGTAAAGGACAGCTGATATTAAACCTATGTCAAAATCATAGACTCTTTGAATTGGAAGGAACCACAAAGGTCATCTAGTCTAACCCATTCCTGAACAGGAGTCTCTCTATGACATCATGGAAATGTAGCCACTTAACTTCCACCTGAAGACCTCCAGTTATGGGGAAACCAATATCTCACAGACATGAAAACATGATGGCCCGTAAAAGTTTGTGGAAGTCGTGAAAGTGAACCGCTTGGCCTCTGAGAACAGTACAAGGAATAATGGAATAATAATGGAATAATGGAAGATGGAAAGACTAAAATTTTATCTGGACCAAAGGAAGAACTTCTAAAAATTAAAGCTATTCAAAAACTGAAAAAGCTGTCTTGAAAACAGTAAATTCTAAATAGAATTTTAGAAAAGTTAGATATGATAGACCTATGGAGAAAATTGAATGGGAATAGAAAGGAATATACTTTTACCTCAGTAGTACAAGGCACCTATACAAAAAAATGACCACATATTAGAGCCTATAAACATTGTAATCAAATAGAAAAAGCCAGAAATATTAAATGCATCATAAGATGCATTAGATCTATGTTAGATCTAATTTTTTTAGATCATTAATACAATGAAAATCCCATCCAATAAGGGCTGTAGAAACATAGACTAAAACTTATTTGGAACCTAAATAATCTGATCTTAAAGTATGAGTTGGGGCAGCTACATAGTGCAGTGGACAGAGCACAGGGCTTGGAATTAGGAAGACTCATCTTCATGAATTCAATTTTGACCTCAGACACTTATTAGCTGTATGACCCTGGGCAAGTCACTTAACCCTATTTGCCTCAATTTCCTCATCTGTAAAATGTGCTGGAGAAGGAAATGGCAAACCATTTTAGTATCTTTGCCAAGAAAACCCCAAATGGTGTCACAAAGAGTCAGATACAACTGAAATGACTGAACAGTAGCAACAAAAGAATGATTTGGAGTAAAAAAACAAATCATAGAAACAATCAATAATTTCATTAGAGAGAATGACAGTAATGAGACAAAACACCAAAATTTATGGGATGCAGCTAAAGTAGTACTTAGGGGGAAAATTATATCTCTAAATGATTACATAAAAAAAATAGAGAAGGAATTAGAATAGGCAATGAGAAAATAAAACTACTACTCTTTGTAGATGATATTTGGTATACTTAGAGAATCCTAGAGAATCAACTAAAAATTACTTGAAACTATTAAAAACTTTAGCAAAGTTATGGGATATGAAATAAACCCATACAAATCATCAGAATTTCCATATATTAGCAGCAAAGTCCAACAGCAAGATACAGAAAAATGAATTACATTAAAAATATTATAGATAATATAAAGTACTCAGGAGTCTACCTGGCAAGACAAACTCAGGAACTATAATGAACACAATTACAATATCTTACCTGTTAGATCTATGGATATGGGAAGGATTTATTACCAAACAAGAGAGAGCATTAGGGGATATAAAATGGATAATTTTGATTATAGTAAATTAAAAAGTTCTTGAACAAACAAATCCAATGCAACTAAGATTAGGAGGAAAGCAGAAAACTGGTGTGTGTGTGTGGGGGGGGGAATTATTATAGCAAAGGTCTTTGAAAAAGGCCTTATTTCTCTAATATATAAAGAACTGAGTCAAATCTCTGACCAAAGGATATGAATAGACAGTTTTCAGAAGAAGAAATCAAAGTTATCTGTAGACACATAAAAATGCTCTAAATCACTATTGATCAGAAAAATGCAAATTAAAGCAACTCTGAGATACGAACTCATACCTATCAGGTTGGCTAATATCACAGGAAAAAAATGACAAATATTGTAGAAAATGTGGGAAAATTGGAACACTAATGCATTGTTGGTAGAATTATGAACTAATCTAACCACTCTGGAGAGCAGTTTGGAGCCATGCCTAATGGACTATAAAATTGTGGATACCTTTGACTTAGCAATACAACTATTAGGTCTATATCCCAAAGAGATTAAATTTTCTAAAAAAGGAAAAGGAGCCAATGACTCACACTTTCTCACTTGCTAGCTGTCCCTCCTCCTTCACATACTGCAGGAACAGAAAATTGCCGAGAACCTGGTGGTGACCAAGCAGGAGATAGGAGGTAGCATTCAACCTCAAGTGCATCGGTGCTAGGTCTATGTGAGAAGGGTGATACCATGATGGATGAAACATGGATGAAACAGGATAGATCTTCAAGAAGGAAAAGGAAATGAAGAAAGGTATGCCTTCCCTACTATCATCTTGGGAAATAACTATGTCTGTCACTTCTGCCCCTTGAAGAGAGACCAGGACTACACCCTGAAGGAGGGTGACTTAGTAAAAACTGACCTAGAAGTCCAAGTGGATGACTTCATTGAGAATGTGGCCCACAGTTTCATGGTTGATGCATCTAAGGGCACCCTCATGCCAGGAAGAAAAGCAGATATGATTAAGATAACCCACCTATGTGCTGAGGCAGCTGTGCACCTAGCCAAGCCAAGCCTGACAACCAGAACATGCAAGTTACAAATGCCTGGAACAAAGTTGCCCATTCATTTAACTGCATACCAATAGAAGGTATGTTGTGTTACCAACTGAAGCAACATGTCATTGATGGAGAAAAAACCATCATTCAAAACCCCACAGAGAAGCAGGACCATGCAAAAGCTGAGTTTGAAGTTCATGAAGTCTATGCTGTAGATATTCTTGTGAGCTCAGGAGAGGGCAAGGCTAAGGATGTAGAACAGAGAACTACCATTTATTTGTAAGTGAGATAGTTTGAAACAGTATGGTCTGAAAACAAAAACTTCCTGTGCCTTTTTTTCGCAAGGTGGAGAGGCAATTTGATGCCATGCCATTGAATCTTAGAGTATTTGAGAATGAAAAGAAAGTCTGGATGTGTGTGGTGAAATGCACTAAACATGAGTTAGTACAGCCATTCAATGTGCTATAAGAGAAGGAAAGTGAATTTGTTGACTAGTTTACATTCATAGTACTCCTTGTTCCCAGTGGTCTCATGAGGATAACTAGTGGTTCCTTTGAGCCTGAGTTGTACAAGTCTGAGCTAGAGATCCAGAATGCAGAGCTAAAGAAAGGCACTCCTTCAGAGTTCAGCCAGTTAGGAGATCCAGATAAAAAGAAAAAAAAAGGCCTCCAAGACTGCAGAGAATGCCATCACTGGAGAAATGGCAGAAGAGAATGAAACAAGGACTGAGGTGATTTTCATCTCCCTAGTCTAGTACTCCTTCCTATGTCCTCTCTGACAACACTCTGAGCTCCACAAAGAGCAGTTCATCTTTTCCACCTAGAACCTCTGACAGAGTGGGGAACCTCTTCTCTCTTCCCAATTCCTACAACCAACCCTCCTTACAATGAATACTAGCACTGACTGACTCTGACCTTGGGAAACTAGGGCTTTTGGACATTTCAGACTAATTTAAACAGAAAAACAGAAATGAATAACAAAATCAGGAGTCAAAACCTATAAAAAAATAAGATAAATTTTAAAAAGGAAAAGGACCTATATGCACAAAAAATATTCCTAGCAACTCTTTTTTGTGGTGGCTAAGAATTGGGAATTGAGGTGAAATGGCTAAATAAGTTGTGTATTTATGATTGTAATGGAATACTATTGTGCTATAAGACATGACAAGAGGGAAGGCAAAGTGGTGCAGTGAATAGAACACCAGCCCTAGAGTCAGGAGGACCTGAATTTGAATCTGACCTCAGACACTTAACACTTACTAGCTGTGTGACCTTGGGCAAGTCATTTAACCTCAATTGCCCTGCCTTCCCCCCTCCAAGAAGAAAAAAAAAGACATGATAAGCAGGATGCTTTCAGAAAAACCTGGAAAGACTTACATGAACTGATGCAAAGTGAAGTGAATAGAACCAGGAGAACACTGTACACACTAACAGCAATATTGCATGCTGATCAACTGTGAATGATTTAGCTATTCTTAGAAATCCAGTGATCAAAGTCAATTCATAAGGACTTATGATGAAATATTCTATCCACCTCCAGAGGAATAACTTGTCAAGTCAGAATGCAGATTCAACCATACTTTTTTTTCTACTTTATTTTTCTTTTTTTGGTCTGTTGTCTTTCACAACATGGCTAATATGGAAATATTTTCGCATGAGTAGACATGTATAATCTATATCAAATTTCTTGCCTTCTCAGCAGGGAAGTAGGTAGAGAGAGAATTAGGAATTCAAAATTTCAAACAATGAAAGTTAACAATTGCTTTTACATGCAATTGAAAAAAAATTTTTTTAAATTAATAGGTTCTCCCTCAAGTCAACAAGCATTTTATTAAATGCTTATATCTGCTAGGCACTGTGCTAGGTGAAGACAGCCCCTGCCTTCAAGGAGACATTAGCATCTCAGGAGATCAGGAAAACCCTTCTAGAATAGATGGAATTTGAACTGAACCTTGAAGAGAGACAGGGAAAGTAAGAGACAGATATAAGAGTTACCATTCCAGGTATGGAGGACAAGAAATGCATTGAATTCAGAGATGTTGTCATGTTTGAGGAATTGCAAGCAAATGGATCAAACAGTATGTGGAGGGGAGAAAAGTTTCAGGTCTGACTAATTGAAGGATGGTGATACACTTGAGAATAACAAGGAAGATGGAAATAGGGGAGAGACAGGGAAAAGATAACCAGTTTGGTTTTAAACACACAGAGTTTGAGGTGGCTATGAGATATTCAATTTGAAACATCCAAAAGGCAATTGATGATGATATGGGACTGGAGCTGAGGACAGATAGGTGGATCTGGAGATCATCTGTATACAAATGATAATCCTGTGGGAGCTGGTGGGAACTTCATGGAAGATAGTATAAAAGAAGGAAAGAAGAGAGCTCAAGACAGAAACTTAGGTGATACTGAGACTGGTGGGCATGATACAAATGAAAAATTAGCAAAGACTGAAAAGCCATTGATAAGACACTAAAGAAGGAGGAGTATTCTACAAACCTAATGAACAGAAAGCACGCAGGTGATCAACAATGTCAAATGCTACACAGAGGTCAAGGCTAACAATTTTTTTTAAGGCTATTAGATTCAACAATTAAAAGATGATCAGTAACTTTGAAGAGGACAATTTCACTTGAACAATGGGATCAGAAGTCAAAATTCAAGGGATTTAGAAAAGAGTGAGAGAGGGAGTGGACCATCTAGAATAAATGGCTTTCTCAAGGATTTTTGCCAAGAAGTAGTCAAGAAATAAGAATGATAGGTAGAAGGGACGGGGTGTCAACTGAGAATTTTTTTAAGGATATGATTGTTGTTGTTTGTCACTAATACTCAAAGAGGACCAAAATGACATCACAACGTCAGGGTCAATGTACAGTGTGGATGTGGCCAGTCATACCAATATAATCTCAGAAGTCTCTACCACAAGTTGGATACAAGTAGTGCGTATAACCATGTGGGAGGGAGATGTCCCTAAATTTGCACATCTTGTGTTTCTTTTGAGCTACTGAAATTCTGCTTTGTTTATAGAGCACAGAACCTTCTTTGATGTGGGCATGCCACTCTTAATTTGAAGGAGAAGATACTGGAGGAAGATGTCTAAATGAAGTAATTTATTGAGGAGGGAAGATGGGGAAACTGAGAAAATTGTTTCAATTTTTTGGCAAAGGTATGAAGAAAGGTCCTTGACTGAGAAGGTAAGAGAAGGGTGTGCTGGAGAGAGTTGAAGAGTTACAAGAAGGTTTGGAACAACTAAAGTGTGTAATACTGGGTGATTTGTAGAGGGGATTATAGTTGAGTTACGAATTATATTCCTCAACTATAATTCCCTCTACAAGTTATCCAGTATGGGTTGGATGGGCAGCTAGGTGATGCAGAGTGCTGAACCTAGAGTCAGCAAGGCTGATCTTCCTGAGATCAAATCTGGCCTCAGACAGTTCTTAGCTGTGTGACCCTGGGGAAGTCACTTAACCCTCTTTTTGCCTCAGTTTCCTCACCTATAAAATGAGAAGGTTTTTGGTATCTCTGCCAAGAAACCCCCAAATGGGGTTACAAAGAGTCAGACACAAATGAAACAATGTAAAGCCACACACAAGCAGCTTTCCAAAGGACTGCCGCTGTGAACAGTTTTCAAGGTTCTGATTACATAGTATAGCGAGCTCTCTATTCAATAACAAATCAGAACAAAACATTCATCGAAAATCAAGGTACAGCATTCACAATGTTATAACTTATCACAGAAAATCAAAATACAGTATTCACTATTTCACAACTCAACAACATCACTAAAATGGCCACATAGTTTTCATCAAAGTGGGCACATAGTATTAAACACAGTACATTCATTTAGTCAATCACAAAATCCTTAATTCAATCATAATGTACAAAAGTCAAAGTTCTCCACCCTGAAGTCACAGTAAATCATAATCTTCTCAATCAGTACACAGTATCCAAGTAAATTCTTCTTTCAGCTTGACTCGAGGCTGGCTCTCGACTTCCATGGTTCCTCTTCCATGGTCGCAGCTCCAATGGTCACCTGGATTCAAAGGCAGGCAGCTCCCAGTTCCTTGTCCAGCTCCTTGTCCAGTTCTTCATCCAGTTCCCATTCCATGTTGCAGCTCACAGTGTCCAGTCCACCTCAAGTCCTTCACAGTTCCTGTTTCTGGGAAGACAAAGCCACAATAATATTCATACACATTGCTGGCACCATCATCAATTCACTATCTGCCTGTGAAATCAACTCAGACCCACCAAGAAGGTCCAGGAGGTCAGCACAAATTATCAGTAAAGTCTCAGGACCTCTAAAACCCTCCTCCAGGACTTCTGTAAAAATATACAACCAGAAAATCCTCGTTCAGGGCTTCTAGTAAGGTCCCAGGGCTTCTGTACAAAGTATCACAAACAAACATCAACACACACAGAGCAGACAGAGTGCCAGGATACTGTAAGTTTTCTCCTGCTTGACTCTGTCACCACAAGTCTTCTTTTCAGTTCTGCTGTCTCTAGCCTGGGGCTCTCCTTGTATAATGGTCATTAACTCCTCCCCAGGAGTTCACAAGTTCTAGAGTTCACAAGTTGTGGGGTTCACATATTCTGTTTCTTAACAGATTTGATACAAAGCTCAAAAAGAAACTTGAACTGAAACAAAGTGTTAATTCAATAGTTGAAGCAAGGGGTGAACTATTTCTGTGCTTGCCATTACAGATGACAACAACAATGGGTTGGATTAGTTATGGTTGAGGTCTCTTCCAATTCATAGATTATGTAATTCTGCTGATTGAATTGAATTCCTTCCTTTTTTAATAAGCATCTTCCTAGAGAGCGGGATGGGCCTAATTAGAAGGCCTATGGGTGAATGTGATCTGGTAATATGAAAGCATAAACCTAGGCTTTCATACTGAAGGGTAGGAATGAGTGACACCAGTGAGAATGTTGCTTATCAGTTCCCTTTTAAAGATGGCTGCCACTTCTTCAAGTTTCCAGGGAGCTCCTTTTGGACTATGTCACTAGTCAAGCACTTTACACCATAATGCAGACCTGGTGAATCTTCAAGTTTCAAGATTAACCCACCATGGCCATAGAACTGAAAAATCAATCATGAAAATCCTTGCTGATATTGAAACTTACAGAAATTTAATTATGGTACTGTCAAAGTCATCTTGACATTTTTATAGTACTTTCAATTTTCCTTGAAATGTAGGAGGCTATATAAAGAGATGGAAGAATTACAAAATATTTCATGTTTTGTTTAATGGATTTCAAGTACTATGGACTGCCTTCTGTAGCCAAGCTATATCCTTCAACTTTGACACTTTCCAAAAACAAAAACAAACAAACAAAAAACAGGGACTCACTTTCCTAAATACTAAAACTGACCTGCTTGGATATCTAGAATCTCAGAGTTAGGTAAGATCTTATAACAACACGATACTATTTTTCTTTCTTTCTTTTTTTTTTTGCCTTTTTTTTTGGAGGGGGGAAGGTAGGGCAATTGGGGTCAAGTGACTTGCCCAAGGTCACATGGCTAGTTTTTTGTGTTAGGTGTCTAAGGCCGGATTTGAACTCAGGTCCCCCTGACTCCAGGGCTGGTGCCCTATTCACTGCACCACCTAGCTGCCCCATGATACTATTTTTCAAAGAAGGAATAAAGTTGCCCAATTTTTATTGGTAATAATTAGGTAATAGCACAAACTCTGTTCTGAATCATGATGTAGCTAACCACCTAGCAACCATAGTGGATACAGTGCTGGACCTGGAGTCAGGAAGAACTGAGTTCAAATCTAAGAGGTCAGTGTGACACTACTAGCTGTGTGACCCTGGACAAGTCTCTTAACCTCTGTGTGCCTTCGTTTTCTCAACTGTAAAACAAACATCATAATAGCCCTTGTTTCTCATGATTGTTGTGAGGATTAAATGAGCTATTAATAAAGTACCTACCACAGTGCCTGGTACACAGTAGTTGCTCAATAAAATGCTTGTCTGCCTCCATCTACCTCCCCACTTCTAGCCTTGGCAAATTCAATCTGCTTTCAGTTTTCCCCTCTCCAACACCCTGTGCCCCGACATGCTGCTAAATTATCTTCCTAATGCTTCCATTTATATATCACGTGGAGAGGTAGGTGGCCCAGTGGATAGAGAACTGGGCCTGGAGTGAGGAAGATCTGAGATCAAATCTATCCCCAGATGTTTACTAGCTGTGTGACCCTTGGCAAATCATTTAAACCCCTCTTTGAGTCAGTTCATCATCTGTAAAATGAGGACCCAGCAGAGAAGGAGATGGCAAACCACTCCCGGGTCTTTGGCAAGAAAACTCCATGGACAATGTTAGCACGCTGTGGTCCATGGGTCCATGAAGAGCCAGATGTAATCGAACAACAACAATTGATCAGCAAAAGAGAAAATAAGCAAGAGAGATATTTCGTGTGTAAGGAAGCCTTTTGGAAGGTCCCAAAATCACATCATTGCAGATCCCTACCCATTCTACCTACAAAAGGTCCAGCTGGGCATTTTCGTAAATGATGACTGAGAAATAGCCCAATGTTCATGCCCCTAGGATCATAGAGTGCAGCATGGTTTTATGCTCCTTGATGGTTATGCTTCAATTTCATTCATCAGAATAATGAACCAGTGAGGTGTATGTATTTGGGTGTGTCTTTGTAAATGTGGATATGTCCTTATGTACCTGTATATGTATGTGTATATGTGTGCATATGTTTATGTATATGTAGATGAGTATGTGTATGGTGTACATGTGTATGTGTATAAGTCCTTATGTGTGTATATGTATTGTGAATATGTGTGTGAGGATATGTATATGTTTGTGTATTGCGCATGTGTATGTGTATATTATATGTTTCTGTCTGTCTGTGTATGCATGTATATTTTGTGTGCATGCATGTATGTATGTATAAGCAGTGTATATACATAAGTGTGTGTATGTGTGTTATATATATGTATGTAAGTATAGGTATTGTTTGTATGTATGTATGTGTGTAGGTGTAGTACTGTTCATATGTATGTATGTGTGTGTGTGTCACATGTGTGTGTTTCTGTGTGTATGTGTTGCTTAAATAAATCCCAGCTCTTGGCCTGTGGGATACTATAACAAAAACATAACCCAAATAGAGTTGAGTCAGTAGCAAACAGGCTAGACTGCTTCTGGGCTCTTAGCTCTTCTTTATATTTCAGGTCTGTCTGGGCTTTTCTCCCTCCCTTCTCCTTCAGGATAGACTTCAGATCTTCAAGATAACTTACTTCAGGAAATCACCAATTGGCCTGCACACCTCTTTCTGGAGTTCCTTGTATAGTATTTTCAGTAGGCTTGGCCCAGATAGGGAAAGTGATAAAGAGAGGTTAGGAGCCAGCTTACCTTAGTTCAATTTTTGGCTCTGTTCTCTTCCTTTCTCTGTGGGGAGAACTGAGAATAAATTAGATAATGTCTGGAATAAAACTGATCTCAAGGTTCTTTCTGTTTTCTTCAATTGGCTTTTTTTAATGTTCACAGTGCATTGGAAAAAGAAAAAAAAAAGAAAGTATGAGGGCAGGGTGGATGGGCTCTTTAAGATGAAAAACATGTCTCTAGCAGAAGCCCAGTTGCAAAATGTTGATGCTTAATGCTGATATTGCTAGATAAAAGTATGCTGTCGCTGTCTCTGGGAGTGTGGTGCATGAGGCCTTCTCAGAGCTTTCCTCTGAACCACACAGCAAAGCAGACAGAGGCTTGGCATTCCCCAGGTCAAGCAAGACCTTTGCTTGGGGGGTTTTCAAGCAGACCCGGTGGCAGCGAATGAACAACTAGCTTCTGAAGGAGGAGTATGTGAAGTACAAATTAACACCATAACCTCGATTAGCAGCCTAGATGGAGTTATGCAATACAGCTTAAAAAAAAAAAGAGAAAGGAAAATGATAATTTTTTCATCAGAGATTGATAATACTTGCATTTGAACTTCTTCAAGTTCAAAATCACTTTCCCAAGTGCTTGCCCGACTCTGACAGTCTCTTGGAAGAAGGGGGCTCAGGTTGTGAACTGGTCCAAAAATCCTGGAAAGCAACTTGGAACTATACTGAAAAAGGGACCTAGCTCTGCATATCCTTTGACCCAGGAATGTCACAACTAGGCATTTAAATTAGATGTCAAAGACCAAGAGAGAAGATCCATATGTACAAATTTTTTTATAGCAACTGTTTTCACTGTAGCAAAATAATACATGGAAACAAAGTGAGTGCCCATCAATTGAAGAATGTTGAACAAATTTTGGTATATGAATAGAATGTAATAAACTTGTCCTGTAAGAAATGAGGAAAGGGAGAGATTAGGGGAAACCTGGGAAGATATATGAATTGACTCAGAGTGAAGGGAACAGGATCAGTTAAACAATTTATACAGACTACAATGAGATAAAGAAAAGCAGCTCAGAAGATGTAAGAACTCTTATTAATCATGACTCCAGAAGGCTGATGATAAAGCAGGCCTCCAACCTCTTGGCAGGAGTGATGGACTAGAGGTGCAGAATGAGACATGCATTTTCAGACACAACCAATGCGTGAATTTGTTTTTCTCAACTATACTTGTTTGTTACAAGGAAAGGCTTTTATTCCTTTTGGGGCAGAGAGAGACTAGGGGATTAGTGAAGGATAGTAACAGTAATATACAAAAAAAGAAGAAAAGGGAAAAAAAGAGAGTCAGTGCAATACATACACAGAAGAGAGCAGAGAAAAATTCAGAGCAGGGCACAGAAAAGCAGGAGAGTATTGGCACTACCACATTTTTAAATATAAAAATATTAATATTACTATAAATTATTTCATTATATAAATTTAATATATATTATATATAAAACAAGATTATATAATTGATGATATAATATAATTAAATTATATAATTATATAATATAATTAATATAATTGTGTCATATGTAATCCTTTATTTCTGTTCTTTGTATATGGAAGTGATTGTATGTATTAAGATTTGTTTAATTAATATTTTAAAATGAAAGGTAAAAGGGGGAGGGGAATCAGGAATGTTTAATCCCTGAAGCCTCAGGCTCTCTATGCAATCAACAGCCCTCTTTTGGACAAAGCTAGGTTGTTAACTGAATGAAGAATCTGACCTGAAATGAGTCACTATGTGACTCAGGCAGGTTTAGAATTCAGATCTTTCTCATTTCAGGTCAAGTGCTCTATTCACTTCACTACCTAGCTTCTTCCAAAAGAGGGTTGTTGATTGTATAGAGTACTCTTGTACTATCTTTACCAGTCCTCCTGGAGAGATAGAGTGAACCTTTCCCAAATAGAGACTAGGAGTTGGGTGTTTTTTTTTTAATTTGGAGGAAATAATGTACAAACTTATCTTAGAGCTGTTATCTCTTAGCTAGATGTTAAATTACAAGCTAAAGACTTTCTAGTGAAGAAAGAGTTATCTCTTTTCTGTATTTGGATTCTCTGCTCTCTGTATTTAAAGTGATCACCTCCCTCCTTTCCAACCCCCATTTGACTGGCTGCCAGCTGCAAACCTCAGGGGTCCTTCTGATGACTTGGTGTGTGTTAGCCTTCTCCACTTCGGGGCATGTTTTGTTATAGCAGCCCAGCCCAACCCTATTGTAGCCTGCCTCGGCAGATACCAATTTTAAGCTTTTTAATCCAAATTTTGGCTGCCCAGAAACGTACCTTCCATTTATAACTTTGTTGCTATGTAATTAATTGCCCCCTCTAACTCTGTTTGAGCAAAAGTAGTATTTTCAGAAGATCAATTAATGACATTAGGTGAGGTTTGCCTGAACTTCTCAACTACTGTCTTTCCTGGTATCTGGCCTCTCTTGCTTCCCTTTTTCTTTCCTGAGTTTTATGAAGTCGTGGATTTTTTTTCTTCTTGAGTTCCTGGTCTCACCTATGAGGCCTGTGTGGGTGGGGGCAGTGAAGAGGAGGGGAGGAGGGATTTTTTTTTTAAGTTCCTTTTCTCTTCTTTTGGAAAGATAGCAGAGTTTTAAGGTCTCCAAGGAATATAATTATCAGAGAGAAGGTGAACTCATTTTGGCCCCCAGAGAGAAAACAAGGATGAAAAAGAGACAAGAGGTGCAAGACTGAGTGAGACAACCCACTTTATGACTGTTTGTGGAATCTGCCAGCAGAGTCGTCAGCTGGGTACCAGCTGACCCCAGAAAACAGAAGTTTCTGCCATGAGGAGATGCCATGGAGAGTTTTCCACTGTGTATGCCAAGGAGTGCTGCTTTTCCTTAACAATTCTGTTTGCTTTAGGCTGTTTGTACCAAACTACTTCTCAGCTGGAGACAAAAGCCTGTATTTATGAGAGCTAAAATAACACTGCTTTGTACTTACAAATGTGCCGTTTGCTTAAGATCTCAAAGCGTACTCTCCATAGCAATGAGAATAGAGTAGAAATGATCTTTAACTTCCTCATGCCTCTTCTGGGTCTACATGAGGTATAGACCCTCCCTCTCTTCCCCCCTTCTCTTCCTCTCACTTCCCTATATTTGTTGCTCAGAGAACAAAGGTAGAAAATGGATGCGGATGTACTTTATATATTGTAAAAGTATAGACATAAATGTAGTTGCTAAGTATAAGTATACAGATTACTAACTGACAAACATACCTATGTAACAGACACAAGCAGAAGAGTGAAGCAAGGGCATGTAATGGAGGATGAATATAAAGTCATGGCATGGTCCTACAGGAGTAGTATCAGAAGAATGTCGAACTCATAATAACCTAAAAATGACAGAGGAAAATAGGAAGGTCAAAGGGAAGAGTGGATGTAATGATGGTGACAGACAACAGAAAGAAGGAAAAACTACTCAATTCCTTTTTTTTTTTTTGAGGGGGCTTGGGGTTAAGCAACTTGCCCGAGGTCACACAGCTAGTTTTTGTGTTAAGTGTCTGAGGTAGGATTTGAGCTCAGGTCCTCCTGACTCCAGGCCGATGCTCTATTCACGGTGCCACCTAGCCACCCCATCTCAATTCCTTTTCTATTTGATTTCTCTGTCCAGGAGAATGTTTCTGAATGGACAGGGGGAAAAATGGCTAATAGATAGTTAAAGCAAAAGATAAGGAGGAAGATAATAAGAGAGTTCAGGTCACTTGGCTCAAATGAATTACATGACAATGTAAGGAAAGAAATGGTGATATGATTGCTAAATGATCTTTGACAATTCATCAAGAATAGGGAAGCAGATACAGATTAAAGAAGGGAAAATGCCCTTATTTCCATAAAAGGGAAGAGAACAGAATCTGAAAACTGTAGAGCAACGAGCTTGACTTCGGGTGTTGGCAGAGTTCTAGAATGTGTTATCAAAGGGATGGTTAGTGAACACTGAGAAAAGGAAGTAGAGATCACAAAGAGCCAGTATGACTTCAATAAACACAGGTAAGGCCAACCTAAACTTACTTTTCTTTTTTTTTTACAGATTTGCACAGGTTTGACAGTGGTGATAAGAGATCACTACACATATACTTTATCTGGATTTTTTAAAAATACCACTGGAGAAGCATCTTCTCCTATTATGGTAAAGATGGAGATATGTGGTTAGATGGCTAGCTGAATTTAAATCTGGCTGATCAGTTTGGAAGGAGGAACTCAATGGGATACTTTAGAAATTTCTATTTGTCCCTTTGTTCTTTGATATTCTTCTTGGACCAAGGCAAAAATATAATGCCACATTTTCAGATGAAACAAAGCTAGAAGGAATAATAAACATATTAAATGGCAAAACTATTCAGATAAATCAGGAAAGAATATAACTTTGGACAGAATGTAATAAGATTAAATTTAAGAGGGGTGAATGTAAAGTTTTACACTTGGATTCAAAAAAATCATCTCCACATGATTAACTAAGATGTGACCAGACAGAACTTGGGTAGCTAGGGGGAGCAGTGGAGAAAGCATCAGTCTTGGAGTCACGAGAACTTGAGTTCAAAGCCAGCTTCAGACACTAGCTTTGTGACCCTGGGCAAGTCATTTAAATCTGTTTGCCTCAGTTTCCTCATCTGTAAAATGAACCGGAGAAGAAAATGGAAAACCAGTCCAGTATTTTTGTGAAGAATAAAACAAATGGGGTCATGAAGAGTCAGACATGACCAAAACAACTCAACAACAAAAAGACAGCACTTATCTGAATAAGGATTTAGAGTTTCTAGTGGATCCCAAGGTCAACAGGATGATAAGGATCAATAGAGTGTCATGGCAGTTCAAATATTAAGAATTTTAGACAACACTGAGCAGCAGAGTATTCAGGATTAGGGAGATGATTATCCCACTGCACTCTGCTCTAGTCAGACCATAACTGGTGCATTGTGTTCATTTCTATGTGATACATTTCAGAAGGAACTTTGCTAAATTGGACAGGGTGCACAGGAAGACAACCAAAATGCTGAAACCCTTGAGTTCATGCCAGATAAGAATCAGTTGAAGAAACCAAGGATGTTTAGCTTGGAGAATACCCAGTGGGAACATGATGGTTCTTTCCAAGTATTTGTCCACTGCCATGTGGACAAGACACAGACACAAAGTCCTACTCTTTTCATCATGCTGTAGAGGTGACCTAGCATTTTCAAAGGCTACAGGCACACACATTAATATCATTTTGATTTCATACAGAATTTTAACTGATGTTAACAGTTTGTAAGAGGTGCTGAAGAGAGCAAAAAACTGCCTTCGTCAGCAAGCTTTTCAAATACTGGCCAAAAAGCCAATAACAGCCTAGCTTGAGAACGCCAGCTTCTTAGAACACCAGACTTACAGAGTAGGGTAGTGGATGATACAGTGAGAAGTACAGGGAAAACTAGCTTAAAGAAGCTCTGGTGAGGGATCTTGAGCACATTTAGGGATGAAACTGAAAGGAAGACAACAGATACACATAAGAAGGAAAAGAGGTGCAAAGACTTTGCATAACAATTTTTTTTCAAATATCAAGGGCAGGGGAGTCACAACATTTGTACAGTAAAATCACAGCCTTGAATTAGCATTGCTTATTGAAAAAGTGCAAATGGAGAGAACTGAAGAGAGCAAAGACAGGAAAAATAGCTAAATTAGACCAAATATATGCAAAGTAAGTCTGTGCTAGAATCAAGACAATTTTAGGAGACTTTAGGAAACACAAGAGAGGAAGCTATGTGACTCGGAATCAGAAAGACCTGAGTTCAAATCCCACTTCAGACACTAACTAGCTGTATGACCCACACAGTCAGCTTCATTCCCAAAGAAAGGCCTCAAAAAAAAGGGGCAGCAATGATTTGGTCAAATGAATTAACAAGGGATCCTTCTCTTATTAACAAAATAGGACCTTATTAATTCAAATAGGATTTGTCCACCAGAAAGGCTGGTATTAGGGCACTCCCACTTTTTTTCAAACCTAGCAATCAAGCTTAGAATTTGTTAAGTGTAATGCTGCTTCCAAAAAGCTACAAAGGATCTAGCAAGAAGGAAAATAATTACCTGTGCCCTGACGAGATTGGAAGTAGTAAGATTTCAGGAAACAAAGGTCTCCCAGGCTTCTCTTTTCTCATGTGGCAGATTTGTTGCAAAGAACATTTCACTTTCTATTTGGTTCTTTCATGATGGACTGAGGACAAAATAGCAGCATTTTTTTTCTTCGTCTCTCTGTAGCCGTGTCTCTGTCTCTCTCTGTCTCTCACTCCATGTGTGTTTGTGTCTCATAGTTTCTTATTAAGATAGGCCCATTTGAACCCAGAAGTCATTAAATTCCACGCTATTTAAAGGACAGCTTATATGCCTTATTCTGCTAGGATTACTGTTAAGAACCATACCGTAAATTTGCAAGAGTCATTTTTGTATGTATTATATTTCAGACATTGCTCTCCCCCAAAATTTATGTATTTGTCAGTCCTAATTAAATAGTTGTCTCTTTCTCTCTCTCCCTCTCTCATAAAACTGTTTTTTTCATTGGAGATCACCCAAGCAAGCATTCTATCTATGATCCATTACTTTAAAAATTTTGAGTTACTGCTCCTTCTCTGGAGAGTTTAGGTCTTAACAGATGTAGAACTTAGTGGGTTCTCCTCTTTCTCCTTCTTTCTAATTCTTCCTTTTTTCTTGAATATTTACCTCATAAATCTCCATGTAACCATGGACTAAATTATAAGCATTGTTCTCAGGCATTTGGGAAGAAAACTGTTTTATTATAGTTTGGGGACCATTGAGCACTCTACTGGGCAGTCTTTCCATACTTTCTTGAAAACATAAACTTGGAAACTTGGAATATTTTACTTTTGTTCAAACATGCTTCTTGTAGAGCCTTCTAAATTTCTTTAGTAAACTTGGCAGCAGTGCATCCCAGAAATTAGCAATGGAAAACAATCAGTAGGCCATTTGTTCCGTCCTCCTTGTGACTTGTTACCAGGAAACTATGGCTTTTGTCCAGTCTCACTTAATGTGATTTAAATAGTTTGTTTGTTTATTTGCTTTTTTCAATAGCACCAATGTGCTTTAAAAAAAAATTTCCCAGGGAATTAGTGAAAATATGGGTGGAAAGTGGTAGCAAGTAGAGGGACAGAACCAGACAAATTAGAATGTGTGTTTCTTGAAAACAGGGACCATTGCTTTCACCATTTGAACCCCACTAGTGCTCAGCATATGGTGATTACGTAATAAATGCTTTTTCATTCATTCATTCACAGTAGTGGAATAGGAAATGCCAGAGGAGGAAACTCCCCCTACCAATGCAAATCAACACCTGCAATTTAGTCTTAGATACTTGCCTAGAGCGCTAAGAGGGTAAGTGACTTGTTCAGTCATAGTACAGTACACTTTTATGTGTCAGAGGTGTATCTAGAACTTAAGTCTTCCTGATTCTAAAGCCACCTCAATATTTCCACTATACCTCCTTGCCTTGTGTAAGGATCCAGGATAAAAGAAATCTCCATGTTAGACCTCTTTCTCATACAGTTAAGACTATGTCACTAGGCTCTTCACCTGTAATTTGACTTGTCTGCTTTGTTTGTAAAGGTTCTTTCCCTTTGGTCAAGTAGAGGAATTTCACTGAAAAATGACTTGTCAGGTAGAGATTTCTCTATAAATGCAACTCACTTGACAGATCCTGACATGGTAAGAGCCAATAACAGAAAAAGCATTACTCTGAATGTCAAGAGGCTTGGATTCAAGTGTTGACCATGTCATAGCAGACTAAAATGGAGGGTTGGAATACATGATATAGTGAAGGTCA
The DNA here is from genome assembly GCA_028627135.1 of Pseudochirops cupreus. Lineage (NCBI taxonomy): Eukaryota > Metazoa > Chordata > Mammalia > Diprotodontia > Pseudocheiridae > Pseudochirops > Pseudochirops cupreus. The sequence goes on from CM053581.1 coordinate 132,506,403, forward strand.
AACTCTGCCATTTATCGGTTCTGTAGAAAGCAATTATAAATTCCTTAGAATAGATAGATTCACTTTTTTTTTGATAGATTCACTTTACACATGGATTCATGGCAGGTTTCCTTTAACCAACAAAATTCTCTGGTACCTTTGAAATGTTGTACTTATAAGAACAAAGAATACTTCTATGATACGGCTGCTTATCAGCAATGTTCAAAGTTTTATTTGTTTTTAAACTGGCAGAGAATAATTTTAATCTCCAATATTTCAGATTAGCTACATAATAAAGTGATATAATCTACTAGGCAGTTCAGTAGACTTAATAACAATAATGACCTTACATTAATATAGGGCTTTGCAATTTACAAAGCACTTTACATAATCTCATTTAATCCGCATAATAATCCTTCAAGGCAGACGAGACAGCACAAATATTATTTCCCTGTTTCACAGATGTGGAAGCTCAGGCTAAGTAGTTGTTACTTGCCTGAGGTCCACCAGCTAGTAAGTAGCTAAGTTAGGACCCTAAAGTTAGTAAATAATGTCTTTACCTGGAGCAGAGCAATAAAGGTTTAATTTCCAGGTGCTATCATGTTCAGAGAATCATTTCTCCCTGAGGGAGTTCATCTCTGGACGGCATAGCATGGTCCACTCCCATTTTCTCACCCATCCTGGTCCATCACCACAGCACCCTTCTCTAGGGACCACCTTTCCCTGTGGTGGTACAGGTCTGACTACACCCTTTCCTTACTTGACTACATCAGATTAGACTGTCCTCCAGACCCCTTGTCCCTGGCCACAGTACTTTACCTTTAGTGAAAAATTTTTCTTACTTATACCTCTGGGAAGAGCTAGGACCATAACCCAGAAGTCTTCTAACTCTAAGGCTAATTCACTCTCCACTACAACACACTGCAAATCAAAGAAACCTATTTTTTCATCTCAGAGCACAGAACTGGGGGCCTTTGGTTGAAACTTTCAGAGGGAGATTTAGGTTCAATTTAAGTAAATACTTCCAAGAATTAGAACTATCCAAAACCAGAATGGGCTTCTTCAGTAGGTAGCAAGCTGTGGGTTGTGGGTATTCTTTATGCAATGCCATACCAATACCAACTGATGACCAACTACCACCACTGGATCAAGCAAGCTCGCTTAGCTGAAGCAGTAAAGTATTGAGGGAGAGATAGGAAGTGCCAGACAGACCAAATGCCTCTACCACCTCCATAATCCCAGAGAGATAGCCTAGGGCCATGTACTTTAGGAATAGAAGCTTCTTCCTAGCCCCTAAGGTCATCATCCAAGGGTACAACCCCAGTGAAGAACAAGCCAACTAACCCTGTTGCCAAAATAGCAACATCAGTTCCACAGGCTGGCAGGTAAGCCCAAGAGTCCAGAGAAAAACCATGTCTCTCCATATCGCTGGCCCTGCTTCTAACCCTTCCACAGACATCATCGAGGAAAGCAAGTGCCATGACAATACAACCTGGTAACTGCTTCTGCAGGTACTGTGGCCCTTGCCTACTCACAAGCCACAATGACTTCAGACTCAACATCTTACCATCAAAATGGTTCAACATCAGAGACAGACA
>CM053581.1:132508479-132558702 GCA_028627135.1 Pseudochirops cupreus
AGCTATCATTATTACTAGGCCTTTTCATTTTATTTGTAGCTGAAACCTTTTTTTTCCCATATGTGTTGTCTCCCTCCAATTCCATATATAATCTCCTTGAGGACAGGAACTGTCTTTTTTAATTTATATACTTAGCATAGTGCTTTGCAGATAACAAGCACCTAATAAATGCATATTCATTCATTTATTTACTTACTGAATTTTTATTTTGGTGCAGGTTGGACTTGGTGGTGACCTAGGTTTCTTTTAAACTCAAAAATTCTATAATCTAAAAGCTAGCCCCTGAGCCTCTTATCCCATCATTGCCTTGGGACACCTAAACATTTTCTCCAAAGCACTTGTTGACTCACGGGGCAGACAAAAATCTGCTGAAGGATGTGAACATCTGAGATCTTCCTCGTGAGTTTTATAAGGACAAATGCTATCCAGCCCATCACCCTATCTATTCGCACTCCCCCATCACCTCTCACCTGATCTTGGCTTCTTATGATTGGTACAGTACCCATCCACATTGCCATAACCAGTATCCATAACCACATCAATGGAAGAATGGGTATAAAACACTTTACTAATCCTTGCTTGTAATGAATGTACTCATCACAGTAACAATGCTTTCCAATTAAGCAGTGCTACTTTATTACACATGATTGCATGGAGAGATCATCAATCACAAATCACCAGTGAAGACAGTATTCTGCATGTTAATTATTTCTTAGCTAAGAAAGGGCTTCTCCGTTATTAATTTCCATCATTCCTAATATACACATATGCATATGCACACATTCATCTGATTGTATACAATCCTTACCAAATACTCCCTAACCCGGTAAGCTTAGCCAAGGAGCTAGACTCTGTTGGCATCACAAACAAGCAGAAGAATTACAAGGTTGTTGGCAGCTTCTGAGACTAAAGATGCATTAGATTGTGAGCTCCTTGCTGGTAAGCACTGTCTTCTAACTTTCTTTACATCCCCAGAGCTTAGCACAGTACCTAGAACATAGCACATGCTGAATAAATGTTTGTTGGCTAACTGCTTACATTAAGCAATGCCAACACAAAGATAACTGCTAGAGACATTGAAATGGCACCAGTAACTGAGGGCTTATTCAAGGACTCTCCTGCAGTGCCACTCATTATCCATTTCAAGTTTCATTAACCTTTGGGATTTCAGATTGATCAAGTTAATTCAGAAATGAAGTATGTCTTTTTTCAATTGTCTACTTTCTTCACTACCTCAGGATGTCCCGAGCAAATTCTAAAGGGAAGATGGATTCTCGGTCAATAGTTAGGTTTTTTAAATGTTCCCATTTGCATATGCTGATTTACATTAAGACCTGGAAGTCTGTAGATTCCCCCTAAATGAGAGCCATGATCACTCAAACTGTTCAGTATAGTAATCTACATAGTAAAAACCAAGTAGATGAAAAAATATACATTGCCCAGATTTTGACATGTACTTGTATGGGCAACTGACTGACTTGGTTCCACAGTCCATGCACACTGATTAGTTATTCTACATGGACAAGATTAATAATTAAATAAGTGCAAACTCAATCAGTAAGAATTTATTAGATTCTTTTAATGTGTTAGACATTAAGATAGGTGCTAGTGATACGAAGGGAAAAAAAAAAGAAAGGCTTCTGCCCTATAATAATTTGCATTTTATTAAGGGAGACAACATATATATTATAAAATATATACAAAATAAATATAATGCAATTTTATAAGGGAGGCCCAAACCACTGGTAGGGATGGGAATCAGAAAAAACCTTGTGTGGATGCTAGAAATCCATGCGTCATTAAGATAGATTATTAATGAATTAGGAGAGAATGTTGCTTCTCATTGCATGTGAAAGTATAACATGTAAGTGACTATTCCACCCTAGGGAAAAATCCATGAGAAACTGAAGACAAAATGCATGCTTGGTGACAAGCTAGGTTTTTAGCACCTGGTTAGGGAAGTGAAAAGCCTCCATAAGCTCGCCAAACCACCTGAAAGAGAGGTGAGCATTTTGAAAGTTGTTGTTGTCCGTTTGGTCAATCAATATTCTCTACTTCCCCGTGAAATAGCTCTGGAGCAGTGGTGTGAAACCAAAATAGAAATGGGGGCCACTAACCCATACATAAAGATTCCTACGGGGGCATATTGCCTTGGAAAGTCACATATTGAGAAAGGCAGCTGTGATTCAGTGGGTAGAGCACTGGGCCTGGAGTCAGGAGGACCTGAGTTCAAATCCAGCTTCAGACACTGCCTAGCTGTGGCAACCCTGGGCAAGTCATTTAACCTCTGATTGACTGATAAAAGGATAAAAGGATATTCTGGAGAATGAAATGGCAAAACACTTGCATACCTTTGCCAAGAAAATTACGTGAACAATATGGACATGCTTTGGTCCACAGGGTCACAAAGAACTGAATACGACCCAACAATAATGTTCTATCATGTTATCTGTTTTGTTACATATTTCCCAATTATATTTTAATCTGGCTCTGGCTGTATTCTAAGGATTGCAGATCAGTGAAGCTCCAGGCTCCATGTTTGATACTTTGCTCTAGAACTGTGGATCGTGATTCCATAAAGGATCCCATATGGTCATAAGTTTAAAAAGTGCTAAAGTTTAAGAAGTTTAAGAAGCTCTAGAGCAGTGATTCTCAACCTTTCTAATGCCAGGACCCTTTAATACTTGTATGTGGGCATATCTGCATGTGGACAGACATGCCTGGAGACGGATAGAGGAGCGGTGTCTCAATTCCTAAGACCAAGGGAAATATGTGTTTTCCAATGGTCTTAGGCGACCCCTATAACTCCTGTGAAACAGTTGTTTGACCCCCAAAGGGGTCACAACCCAGAGGTTGAGAACCGCTGCTCTAGAGCATATGCAAAGACAATATAAACCTTAACCTGTAGCCCCTCTCTACTCCCAGTCTACAATCAGGATGACAAATCCCCTCCCTAGTTCCTTAATTATATTCCTGATAGTGCTAACTAACTCCAGTGACCAATAAACCTCGTGGAGGGTGCTTAGGTCATACCCATCTCAAATACCTACTATGACTCTTGAGCCTCCTTTTACATTGATAAACAAATATTTACCCCATCTAATTTCTTTTAGACCTTAGACAGACTAACTTGCACGGCTGATGGGAAATGCTGTGAATATCATTAGTACTTACTACACAATGATGAAGGCGATAACATTCCAGAACATGAATCTTTGAAAGACCCCAAACAATATTTTTTCATATATTGATCAGTTTCTCCTCCAGAAACCTACCCACATATCTACCAAGCCACATTCTACAGAAAGTAACAGGTATAACATTGGAAAAGGAATGTGTGGAGCAAGAACCGACAACTTAGAGCAGACTATATCCAAGTAAGGAGGCAGCTAGAAAACTTCGAGTTACAGATGTCTACAGACAAATGCACGAGTACAGGTAACAACCAAGGAGACAAATTTGTGCTCATATGTATTCCTCAGATAAGGAGTCATCATAAAAGCATAGCGAGGGAATATAGAAAAGGGTCAGTGGAGTGCCACTATATGTAAAGGACATATATCTAAATGTAATGAAATAGTATTATCCCATAAACAGTGACAAAGACAAGGATTTCACAGAAATTTAGGAAGATACATGGAGCAATACAGTCAAGAAAGCAAAAATAAGAGCACTATGGCTACAGTAATATAAATGGAATAATACTAAAAATCAATTAAACCCAGATCAATTGCAATGAACAAAGTTAAACTCAGACCAATCATAATGAATAACCTTATTTCCAAAAAACAGGATAAAACATACATTCTTCTTTTTGGTAACAGTAGAGACGGTTTAACATAAATTGTCAGATATGGTCATTTTGTTAGTTTTGCATAACTGTTTTCTTTGTAACACGGCATTTCTATCAGGAAATGATTGATTATATTAGGAAATTACTTATTAAAAATCAAGAGCATTGATATTTTAAAAAGCATATTTATGAGAAAAGCCAAGGAGCAGGCTGGAAAATACTGAGAGTGTGGGTCAATAAAGGCAGAAATGAAAGAATACTGTTGTAAGAGTAGGCTACAGACCACCTAGAGAAAAGGAAGAAATTGATTATGAGTTCAGAAAATGCATCTCAAACCTGGCACAGAGATAAAATACAGAAGTGACAGGAGGCTTGAATTACCTTAGCATTTGCTAGATCTCTCTTTCTTTGTGAAACCAGATTTGATAAACTCATGGCTTTCTATAAGGATAATTTGATTCTCCAAAAGATGGAGGAAACAATTTGACAAAATAAAATCACTATCCTTAAAGACTTTGAGATGGAGTATCCATAACCATCCATTCCAGTCTGTAATCAGCTCATTTCTTAATGGTAATTCAACTGTGACTAAAAATGGGCAATGAGGGGTCAGGATGGGGAGCAGACTGTAGATAGTGAGAGCATAATGAGGAAATCTCCTGTGCCTTTAATGACGAAAAATTCTTTCCTCCATCTTAATCTAGTTTCTTTTGAAAATGGAATCTGCTTGTTTTAAAATGGACAAAGCAAAATGCTGTTTAACATGAAATTCTATAACCTTGTATGTAAACTGAAAGATAATGAAAAGTTTCCCTTTTAGATCAGGTTAGGATATTTCATATTTCTACAGGGAGAGAAACATCAGTTAGTAAGACATATGCCTTTCAAAGCATATGTCTAGACTATGGTCATGAGTATAGTTGTCTTAAAGAAAATTCTTGTTTCTGTGAAAGAAGTGTGAAACACAGATTTTAAGAGTATGAAATAATTCTCTTTTAAATCCCTAGGTTTCTGTGAGTTTGTGTGTGTATGTGTGTGTGTGTGTGTGTGCATGTGTATGTGTTTTGTGACTGGCAATGAGCTATGGCTCTTGTTTCAATTGATCAATAAGTATTTATTAAGCACCTACCATGTCAGGCACTGAACTAGACACTGAGGATTCAAATACAAAAGCAAGACAATACCTGTTCTCAAAAAATTAAGATCCTTCTTATTTCCTAATAGTATCTGTATTTAACTAGGTGGCACAGAGGATAGAGTGCCAGGTCTGGTGTCAGGAAGACTCATCTTCATGAGTTCAATTCTGGCCTCAGGGACTTACCAGCTGGGGGATCCTGGGCAAGTCACTTCACCTTGTTTGCCTCAGTTTCCTCATCTGTGAAATGAGCTAGAGAAGGAAATGATAAACCACTTCAGTATCTTTGTCAAGAAAACCCCAAATGGGGTCATGAAGTGACCACAAGCAAAAAATGACTAAACAACAACAAATCTGTATTTAAGTGAAAGAAGAGGGCAAAACTATTTCACTTTAATTATTAGAGGTAGGGAGGGGAATTATCAGGACATCCCTGATTAATTGATCCCCCCCCCAATCTAGGTAATAAAATTATCTAGCTAAGGGAGAGGTTATAGAGAGTTGTTAAGATCTTAAATGAAGTGCAAAGAAGTAACTCCATTTTGTTATCCCTTTACATTGTGTGAAGTCCTTCAGTCAAGCTTGATGGAACCAGAGAGTGGCTGGCCCTTGAACGACTAAAGAATAAGATATACTCTTTGTGAACCTTAAAAAACAAAGTAAAACAAAAAAGTCATTCTTTCTAGGGAGTAGTCAGGAAGAAAGGTGGTTAAGAAAGAACCCACCTCTTAAAAAGATAACACTCCTTGCCTTTAAAAGAGAGGAAGGGATATCTCTTTTCCTTTCCCTGAATGGCCTTGACATCTTGCAGTAGAGTCAAAGTAGGAGATACTATGCCTAGTAGGGAGCAAGCCCATAGAGCCCAGTAAAGTAACATGTCTAGTAGAGACAATGTGCCCAAAGGACGTGAAAACTACAAGAAGAAAAGAGACGCCAAGGCCCTATGCCTACAGCATCAAAAGTATGAGTTTCTTTGGCCACATATATTCCATAATTGTGTGTTTCTCTAGTAACATACTCTATGCATTCATACTTCCTACTGATAACCTGTACAGTTTTAGAAGATTATGACCCACGTTAATGGAGGAGTTTGGGGGGAGGGATGTTTTATGGCTCCTCTTCTCACAATGACATCTCAACAAATACCTCCGCTTTTTATCTGTGTCCTTTGGTTGTGAGTGGGGTACACTATCTCTCTCTGCACCCTCTGTGAAGACTCCCCAGAATGAGAAGGGAGAGAAACTATCTCAAAACCAGAGACAGACTTTTTTAAGACTGGACACACCTGAGTCCTGAGTTTCCTAGGAAATTATACAACCTAGGACCCTTCCTCCACTTCCCTTGCTGTCAATCAGAAAGTTTAGGAATCTCTTAGAGCCCTTCCCCTTGTCCACTTTGGTGTTTGCCAAATAAGAATAGGTACTTTTGGATTGGCTGTCCCCTATTTCCTTGTTCTTTGTAAGCCTTCCTCTCAGCCACTAAGAGATAGTGGCAGGCTTCTTTGTTCTTTATCGTTGGAGGAGATTTCACGCTCAGATAGTAAGCCCGCCTCCCAGCCAATGAGAGAAGGGACAGCGGTGGGAGGGGATTTGACTGTGTTAGGGTATAAATTCTTGCTGTGTCTCATGTAACACACCTCATTCTGCTGGTTCTTACTGGTGGAAAGGATACCCTCTTCTCGCAAGAATTGAATAAAACTTTCTGTTCTTTCCTCAAGACACCTCTGACTTTTAATTGTTGGGGGTAGGGGTTTTGGGGTCCCTGTACCCCACACAGTTGCCAGTTGCCTATTAAAGGTAAGTGCACTAGTGGGGGCTCAGGAACTATATATAGTTTTAAGAGTGTGGACGCAAAGAATACCTTAAATCTGAGATAGTTGTGCCTAGATGAGAGTTGGAGGACAACCTAACGGTAATAGTCATAACTGAGCGATCTCACATTGGAAACATATGTGAGAATGCTGTATTTTGAAATTGTCTGTGGCTTCTCTTTGGCTATTTTTTTCCTTTTTCTGTTCTGAAATGAATCACTGTAATATATAGTGATCCCAGACTGACTCCAAGATGAATTCTAAATGGATAACAAATAGCAGTAAAGGTTAGCTCCTCTAATTAAGCCAGAGAAGGTGACTCAAAATCTTTGACCTGGTTTTTTTTTCTTAATGTACAAATAAAAAAGAGAAGACTGAGGCAAACAGAGGTCACATGTAGAGTTTTGGCTATCAGTTTGAATAAAGGGAGATATGTATCTGTTAACCTAGGAATATGCAAAGAGTCTGTTAGGATGCTTATGCAAGGAAAAGTAATGAAAAGGGTCATTGGTGTAACAAAAAAAGACGGCAGTTCCATACACACAGGAAGTGCTTAGGGAGAGAAAGGGCTGTTAAATGTTTTATTCAGCTTTATCTTTATGAAAATTACATTTGCAAAGAATTGTAGCATGGGAAAATGGAGCATGGCAGAGAAGGCAGGAACAAGAATGACTGAAGTGCTACAAGTTCTTCCTGTGCCACCAGATGACAAAAGTCTCCTGTTCACCTCCTCTCCACCCACCCCTACCCCCATCCCCAAGCCTTCAGACAGGTTTAATTCTATGTTCATTGGATTCTGAGCTTTCCAAACATTAGGGCTACAATGGGAATAAAGAAGATCTGGAAGGATTGATCTTGAATTTAAATACATTTTTTTCTGCAAAAAGGAAAGATTTCTTTTCCCTAAAAAGCTAGATTGACCATTAAACTGGCAAGGTGCCCGGCTTGATTGCTACCTGCAAGGTTTGCCAGGACAAAGGCTTTGCTAGGTAAAGTTCAAAGGAAGAGAGATGGCATAATCAGGTAGTAATGCCTTGTGCATTGCACTCGATGCTAGAAATGGTCAGTGGATCATCTGGACTGAAAATGCCTCAAATTGGAGACAGAAGACCTGGATTCATATCCTGCTTTTGGTTCATGCTATCTGTCACCTTGGGCAAGCCCCTTAACCACTCTGATCCTCAGTTTTGTGATCCATAAAATGATTGAAATAAATTCAACTCTTCTTAAACAGTAGGTCTAGACTTCATATGAGGTCACAAGTAATTTGGCAACAGTAAAAAGTTTCTGAACATATAATGACCAAAAATTAACTAAAAATCAAACATGCAATGAATTTGAGATGTTTCTGGCAGTGCTTGCCTGTGTTACGTCTGGCAACTTCACTGCAGCCTTGGTTCTGGACACACCACAAGCACAGTTTGCCCTGGGCATGCCCTCAGGCCACATAACACCAATAAAGCTGCCTAAACACACGATGGCAAGTGAAAAAAAGTTAAAGAAACCCTAGATTAGATGACCTTGGCGATAGATTTTTAAAAATCTTCTAGTTTTCTGGGCCTAGACTTTGTTGTGACAAGGTTGTCTACTCAAGACAAACTCCTTCATCCTGCCTAGCATCCCTGCTTCTGTCCTGGCCCTATATCTGAAACCCCAGTATTTGTCAAGAAATACTCATGACCCAGGAAACTTCACTAATTGATGCCTCCCTGATTTTGACATCACAGGTAGGATACTAATGAGAAATGCCTGCTAGAGGTCTCCTCTTAGCTATATAACACTTAGCCCTCATCTGCATCAAGGAGCAGCCCTGTCTGGGGCAAGGACCTCAGGAGCATTGGTCTAAGAGAAGTGATGAGAGTCTGCTATAAAACTGGCACCAGGTCTAAGGGATGTTTCTCATTTGATCATTAACCCCCTTCTTTTATTCTTCTGCCAAGTCTTGAAGATCCTCCCACTTGAGATCCAACTTCCTCTTCAGGGATCAACTTATAAACATATCCCATAACAATTGGAAATCGGGTGTATCCTTGCTTCTCTGGTGGCCATAGGGAAGGGAGAGGGGTGGTTTGCCTTTTTGTCTTGCTCTCCTCCCTATAGAGGTCTCCAGTTAAACACTTTCCTGGTATAAGTTTAAAAACGGACCAAATAAAGGCCTATTGCTTTCAACATCTACATCTTGTTTTTTGGATGCAGTTTGGAACCAGGTGATGTTGTATTTCATCAGTGGAAAATCTCTATTCTAGTTCCTTTGCACCAGCACCCCTTCTAACCCCCCAGCAGCTACAATTAACTGGGACAAGCTCTAAGGCATTTTATATCTCTAAACCAGTGGTGTTAAATTCAAATAGAAAAAGGGACCTCTAAACTACATAAGGACACCTATGGCTGCCTATTGACTTAAACAAAATATTAACATTATCCATATTTTATTGTGTTTAAAATTTTTTTTTGTTAAATATTTCCTAATAACATTATTTCAGGAGTGTTGTGCTCCAAACCTATGATCCCCTAGAATACTCCTCCTTCTTTCATCTCCTGACTTTTCTGGTTTTCTTCAATACTCAGCTCAACTAAAATCCCACCTTCTAAAGGAGAATTTTCTGGGTCCTCCCCTTCTCCTTCCCCTTTTTATCCCTCTGAGGTTACCTTCTATTCATATTGTACATATTGTACATGTATAATTTTTTTGCACATCTCCATCATTAGAGCTCCTCGAGGAACCATTTTGTTTTTTGCTCACTTTTTGATCTACAATGCTTAGCACAGTGCCTGGCACATAGTAGGCACTTAATGCTTCTTGACATGCTTGGCTGGCTGATACTAAGTGCACTATTATAATAAGGAAATGGTGTCAAGGCAGAGAGAGACCTCTTCCTCGGTCATTTCTAATTTCTTAGTCAAAACCACAAAATCGTTCAACCCCTACACAGAATTGTAATCTGTATGATTTCCTTAGAAATCAGTTCATCTCAAGAAGTAGCTCTCACTTCTTCTTTGCCTCAGGCACGGGCTCCCACTGGGCTCCCGTGGCCAGGAACATTATGCAGCCTGGAGCCCAAGAGAACGCTTGTGTCAGTACTTATGAACGGATTGAGAGCACTGAGAAGCAGCTGTGTGGTAATGCATTTGATTGGGACTCAGGAAACCCAGTGTCTGGTCTCACTTTTGCTACTAAGTTAGCTGGAAAAAAAAGTCAGCTAACCCTTCGGTCTTTGGTTCCTTCACCCATAAAACGGGGAAGCTGCGCTATGCAACCTAGATGGTGCAGTGGACAGAACAGGGGACTTGGAATCAGACCTGAATCCTTGCATCAGATGCTTACTAGCTATGCAATTCTGAGGAAGTCTCCTAACCTCTGCCTATCTCAGTTTCCTCATCTGCAGAATGGGAAAAATAATAGTATCTCCCTGAAGCATTGTGGGCATAAAATGAGATAATATTTGTAAAGCATTTTATAAACCCTGAAACACAATATAAATAGTAGCTATTATTATTATTCCAGCTCTCACAACCTTCCTTTCACATAATACAAACTAAAACGTTTGTTGAATTAAATTGATTTCACCTGGAGACAGTCACAAGACTCACTTCTTCAGCTTATCTGACATGTGGACATTCCACTTTTCCTGAAAGGCCTCCAGTAAGGAGGAACCTGCTATTTCTCAAAGCGGAATTGACTCTTAATTGTCACAAAGTCTTTTTTTCCCCTTATATCAGACATAAACACCCCTTTCTGTACCTTCTATGCATGCCCCTAATTCTGTCCTTTGGAGTTAGACAAAACAAATTTAAGTTCTCTTTCACAGGATCACATAAGAGTCCTTGAGAAAACAGGTGACAAAGATCCTTGCCCCTTTAAGACTTCTTTCTCCAGGCAATGCATCCACAGGTTCTTCAACCAAACCTCATACCGCATGAAGTTGACACCCTTCATCACCTTGGTTGCCCTCTTCAGGATATTCTTCAGCTTATCAATGTTCAACCTAAACTATGACACCCAAACTGAGCACAATACTCTGGGTATGGCCTGACCAGGGCTGCACACACATTAGAACTAATCCTGAGCCCTTCATGTAACTCAAAGGCAAAAATCTCCTATTCTCCTTGAGTTATGTGAAGGATTGGATAACAATGGTTTTCCTTGAGGCAGGGGAATGGGTTAGATAACTTCTTTTCTTATTTTTATTTTATTTTAAATTTGCAGAATAAAACAAGCATTTCCATAACATAATATATTTTTTTAAAAGATTGTACATGAAACTGCAAATCTATTATGTACAACCTGCTATTCCATTTAAATATATAGTAAAATTATCATGTAATTTTTTCCCTTTTTTCTTCCACCCTCCATCCTAGAAATGGCTACCATTAGACGTGTGTGTGTGTGTGTGTGTGTGTGTGTGTGTGTGTGTGTGTGTAAATCAGTCTATACATGCTTCTATTTATCAGTTCTTTCTCTGGATGCAGATAATGTCTTTCTTCATGCGTCCTCTGTAACTAATTTGGGTAATCATAATAGTCAAAATTGCTTAGTTGCTCAAAGCTGTTGTTACTGTATACAATAGTGTTGTTACTGTATACAATATTCTCTTGGTTCTGCTCATTTCACTCTTCATTATTTTATGCCAGTCTTTCTCTGTTTTTCTAAGATGATCGAACTCATGATTTCTTATAACAGTAGTATTCCATCACAATCATGTACCATAGTTTATTCAGCCATTCCCCATTCACTGTTATTAGATAATTTCTAGTGGCCTTTGAAACTTTATTTTTCTTGAAATAAAGAAATGCTGTTGTGGAATGAATCTGCAAAGCTATATACACACTTTACACAAGAACTATCATCTGTAAGTAGTCATTCATTTAAAAAAAAACCCTTTTAAATGGGACATATTCAGAAACATTAAGAGATTGGGGGGGGGGGGTGAGAGTGAGGTAGGGATGTAGCTGCGAGGCAATAGCACAACCTGACATTCTCTGACTGCTACAGACAAAAGTAAGGGTTTATGAAAAATCCAACCATAATAGGAGGTGAGCTCACTGCCTTTGAAATTGAAGGCAGGCCCTTTTCATTCTCCAGAAGGCATGAAACTTTTTCACAGGTATTAAATTAAAGGGCTCCCCTGTTGTTCCCCAAATGCAATTTAAAAAACGGAGTGAGAATTACAAAGAAAATATATTTGAAATTGAGTATAAAAGACTCCTTAAGATCAAAGAAGGCACCAAGAGAAGATTACAGTTGGCCACCTTCACACAGGCTTACTTATGCTCTGTTGTCTACAGGCACTGTTGCTTTTAATTGTCCTGTCTTGTGCTTTGGACACTATTTAATCACAATCTGTTTCCTTTTGCATGCACAACCTCCTGTTGTAAGGGAATATTTACTGGCCAACCATAATGTGGTAAGAGTGACACAGCAGTGATAGGGTCCTGCTTAGTCTCCAGGAACTTAAGTAAAAGAGCCTGCATAGAGAAGATACTTCTTTGAGACAAGATTACTCACAAAGGAAAATTTATTAGCATCAGTCTCACCTAGTAATTTTTGAGCTATGAACTACGCCACCCCCAATTCTCCCCGTTTCCCCAATCTCAATTAATTTTGAATGGGTAGAAGAAAATAGCTAGAAGTGGTAGTTTTTCATCATCTCAAAGACTGGAAGATTTGACAAGTAATTCTTCTCTAAGCAAATATTAGGAGTTGCAAATTTGGAAAATGCATGAGGACAACTGGTAGAATTTGGGGAAGCTATGGTCAATCATGAAAATTTTTTACTTTTGTAAATCCTAGCTGCCTTACTATTTAGTCTTTTTAAGTCATAGTATGTTTCCATGTTTGTTTGCTGTCTTCTTTCAAAATTGGTAAGTTCTCAGCTTAAAATCATCTACCATACTATACCATTGCTTCATATTAACATGCAGTTCACTAACCCTGTCTCTGATTTCTCAAAATATAAGGCACTAGCTAGTCACACATCTTCCATCCCACACTTGTGAAATTAAATTTTTCTAACCTAATTGTTCTTACACATTTATCTTCATGCTCAAAGGCACTAATGACAAGAAACCAATATCAATACTAATAAATATGCATTTTATGTGTGTGTGTGTGTATATATATATATACACATATATACCAAACTGCATAACATCTAAATTAATAAAGGAAAAATTAATTGAATACATAGGTAATAACACAACAATTATAGGAGACTTTAATGTTCCTCCCTAAGAACTAGACAAATCTAAAAGAAAAAAGATTAAGGAGCAGCTAGGTAGCATAGTAAACAGAGCACCAACCCTGGAGTCAGAAGGACCTGAGTTCAAATCCAGGCTCAGAAACTTGATTCTGACTAGCTGTGTGACCTTGAGCAAGTCACTTAAACTTAACTGCCTTGCCTTCCCCCCTCAAAAAAAAAAAGATCAAAAAAGGAAGGAAAATGTAAAACAGAAAAACTGTTAGAAAATTCAAAGCTGAAAAAATATGGTGAATTCTGAATTGGAACACTAAAGAATGTACCCATTCTCAGGACCATGATATACCTTTATAAAAATATACCATATGCAAAAAAAGAGAAATTATAAATATGTATAAAAAATCAGGAACACAAAACAGATCTTTTATAGACTGTAACATCAATTAATAACAATTAATATGAGAACTACAAGTAAAATATACATATCTAAAAATAAATTTAATAATGACATGTGGAATAATAAGTCATAGAACACATAATAGATAATTAATAGCTATATGAAAGAGAATGACAATGAAACAACACACCCAAATTTCATGGTTGGTAAGCTCACTGCCTTTAAAATTAAAGGCAGGAATGTTTCATTTCCTAGAAGGCATGAGACTCTTTTACAGGTATTACAGGTACTGGATCTAATGCAGTCCATAGAGGAAAAATTTTATCTGTGAAAATATGCCTTAATAAAAATTGAAAAAGAGAGGATCAATGAACTGAAAATGTGATTAAAAATGAGAAAATCAATAAAAAAAAATCCCAAAGGAAGTAATCAAAAGTTAAAGGAGGCAGAACCAAGATGGCAAAGTAGTAGGAAGCAATGCAGCTGAGAGCCCATCCACAAAACTTCTCCAGACAAACCAAATCCTGATATCACACGACCAGGGTTCACAAGTAGACCTCTAGTCCAACAAGGAGGAGAAGGATGGGAGGAACAGTTGATACTTCAACCTTACTGGTTAAAGAAAGGAAGAATATATGCACCAACAAAAATACACACAGTTGGATATGGAAATACATTTCATTCAGTGGAGAAATAGGAAGAAAAGAGGAAAAAATGGGAAGGACAATTTAGAAAGAAAGTAGATTATGGTATGAATTAGATTTAAGCAAAACGAACTCTAAGTAAAAATATACAAAAATATTTATAGCTCTTTTGAGGAGCAAAGAATGGGAATCTAAGGTGGTGCCATCTAGTTCAATCATTTTTTTTTCAGTTCTTTGAAGGAATATCATATTGTTATCTGATTGCCAAGAGAATGGAGAAATATTACTGTGACCCCTTTACCTTCAATTCAATTGACTAGACCACATTTTGAGCCTTGATAGAAGCTATTTAGAGGTAGAACAAAGAGGGTAGCTCATGGAGATGTTACTGGAGTTAGATCTTGAAACATTGGAGAGATTTAGATAGACAAAGCTGTGAGGGAAGATTATTGCACATCAACAAAACGGTTTGAGCAAAAGCAAAAAATGTAAGAAAGTATTGGATATATTCAGGGAACAGAAATTATCCTCTTATTGAGTAGGAAGCTCAGATTAAGAGAAGAAGAATGAACCAAATAATAACAATATTTATTTGGAGGAAAAATAGATCTAGAATCACAAAGGGGAAAATCTTTTTAAAAAGTAGAAACGGCGGGGAATAGAATTCCAATCGCTGACATTATTTGGTACTACTTTAAAAAATGTAAGAGTAGATCAGTGGAACAGACTAGAAAATTAAGAATGACTGAACTCAATAGCCCAGTGTTTGATAACTATGAGAATATAAATTACTTGAGGGAAGAACTCCTTATTTTACAAGAACCTGAAGGAAAATTGGTAAGAAAGTAGGTTTACACTATCAGCTTGCACCATAAACAAAAATGATCTCAAAATGAGTATTATAACTAAATATTACAAATCAAATCATGGGGGGAGGGGGGAAGAGAACCAGATTAGATACCTTTCATCAATAAGGCTACAGCAACAGTTCTTAACCAAACAATGGATAGAGATTATCTTCAAAGATAAACTAGATCATTTGAATCACATATAATTGAAAAGATTTTCATCTGAATGAACCATCAGCACTTTAGATTCAATATTTTTAAAATTGAATTTATCTTCCTTTCCCCTCAACTTGACTCTCAATCTAACTCTTTGCATTGGTTCTGCAATTATTTATCCAATCAGCCAGGCTAGTAATCTAGGATTCAATATTGATTCATCCCTTTTTCTTGCCTACCACATCCAATCATTTCAAGTCCCATTGATTTTTTCCTGATCAATCTGTCCTTTGCTTTCTACTCCCATTGCAACTATCCTAGACAGGTTCCCATTTAACTCTTGCCATGGCTGTTGTAATAGCCCCTTAAATGACCCTTCTGTCTCTATTCCCTTCTCTAATCCATCCTTCACATTGTTTCTTGAGTAATCATGCCAATATAATTCTGATTATGACACTCAAACCTTCAGTGGCTCACTGTTGCCTAAATAAAATACAAAATCTTGATCACAGCATTCAAGGCCCTCCATGATCTGTTTTCAGTCTAATTTTCTAGTCTTACTTCATGCTAGTCCTTTCACACATTTGATATTTTGTCTTTCATTCTTGTCCTCTGCAATCTCACTTTATAACTTCATTTGTGTCATCTCTAAAGCTCAGAGTGAATTCCTTTTTCTACTCTGCCCATACCCAGCTCCATCCCCTGAAGTTTCTCTCTCTTTTCAGGGCATAATGCATTCACAGGTGCTACTTCCTGATGAAACCCTTCCTCATCCCCCAGAAGAAAGTAAACTCTCCTTCCTTAAATGGTTCATAGTACCTTGCCTCACTCTTTCATTGTCACTAACCTCATTCAACTTTATTTCATTTGTGTAAATACATCACACCCCACCCCCACCCTGAAGTTAGACTGTAAATTTCTTAAAAGCTGAGTCCTCATCTTTGCATTGACAGGATCTTAATGATAGTAAGGACTTAATAAACATTTGTTGTTTGTTGTTTACTCATGGCTCTGTTCCCTAACAGCTCCAATTCCTAAATGTTTAGATTATTTTTGCAGAAGCAAAAACACTAAAGTATGTCACCAAAGTAGGTCATGCTCAGATTACAATACAGCCCAGCAGGACATTAATTTGTTTGACAAGGAGCAAGAACCAATTTGGAATATACACAGCCACAACTTTAGCTAAGCCAAATTAATATACCTTTCACTGCCCTTCAAAGACCATTAGATGTGATTTGGAAATAATTCAGATGAGGCAGGGATCCACAAAGAAGAATTTTTTGACTAAGGCTTCACCAGTCCTTTATGGGAGACATACATTCATTCTTCTTTCCATCTACCCACCTTTCCATCCACTCACTCGTTGCTTCAGCAAATATTAAGGCACTGCTATGAATCAGAACAAATATAATGCTGTAACAAGAACATCTTATTGTAGCTTGAAGATAAAACTATGCTTTTTCATGTATTCAATAGGCATTTATTCATTTTCAATTATGTACAGAATATTTTTTCTCTTGTCTTACCCCAAATCCTTCTATTGTCTGGTCCAGAACTATTGACATTCAACTCTTTTCTCCAAATGAGAAACATATGTCTAAATTCAGGCATTCCCTCATATTAAGGAACTAAGCACATTTTAAATACACATATACACCAATGCTACGAACAACAATAGTAACAACAACCAGCCCCCAAAAATCCCTACAAGAATTCAGCCAACTGGACTGGAATCAATTAAAGTATCACATAAAATATATTAGATGTCTCAGTGACTCCTTTAGACCTGGAGAGGAAGAGAAGTAATGTCAGATCCGCTCTGGTCTTTTTTTTTTTTTGCCCTTTTTTTTTTGAGGGCAATTGGGGTTAAGTGACTTGCCCACAGTCACACAGATAGCAAATGTTAAGTGTCTGAGGCTGGATCCGAAC
This sequence comes from Pseudochirops cupreus, assembly GCA_028627135.1. Lineage (NCBI taxonomy): Eukaryota > Metazoa > Chordata > Mammalia > Diprotodontia > Pseudocheiridae > Pseudochirops > Pseudochirops cupreus. The sequence continues at coordinate 132,525,392 of CM053581.1, forward strand.
TCAGGTCCACGTCCACCTGATTCCAGGGTCAGTGCTCTATTCACTGTGCCACGTAGCCAACCCAGATCCCCTCTATTCTTATTTGAGATCCTTCATAATTTGCCCGTGAAGCACAGCAGGAGGAAGCACCCACTCTTCTATTAAAAATGTTACAGGGGTTCTTACTCTCAAAAGAAGTCTAAGAAAGGAAAGGAAAAACATCCATGAAAGTATTTGTCAGGGATGAGAGATACCAAAGAGTTGAGTAGATAGATCCCTCCTGTCCTCTAGAACTTTATGCATTTAACATGAAGGCACAATAGTTCATAGACTCTAGAAGTTGGAAGGGACCACAAATGTCATTCATCTAACTTAACACCAATGGAAAAATTAAAATGGATAGAAAGACTGAGGTGAAGGTATAAACAAGTTCCTTTAATATTTTATTGAATCGGTGAAATCATTGATGTGGGTGTTACTGTCAAATGAAAATTTATCAAATATCCAGGGACAGGCAGAACAGAGTAAAAGGGATCAAAGAAGGAAAAGCTTGAGCTGTAAAGATACTTTGGCTTCCTCAGAGCATTCCCCACAAAAGCATTCCCCTCTGCCTGCATAGAAGGATCAATGAACTTGTTGAACATTCTCTATCCAGGAAGCTCTGCCCATGTCCAAGAGAGGTAGCTTAAGTCACATGTAATAAATAATAATGATTATAATAATAACTAGCATTTATATGGTGCCTACTTTGTGCCAGTCCACCAGAGGTTAAGTGACTTACCTAGGGTCACATAGCTAGGAAGCGTTTGATCCCAGACACTAGCAGACACAGTCTGGCTCAGTTCTTTCATCTGTAAAATGAAGATGATAATAATAACACCTACCTCACAGGTTTCTGAGGTGAGGATAAAATGAGATAACATTCCTAAAGTACTTTGCAAACCTTAAAACACTATATAAATGCTTATTATTGTGGAAGAGTGAAGCAATCAACATTTATCAAGCACCTACTATGTGGCAGGTATTGTGTTAAATATTGGGGATACAAAAAGAGGCAAAAGACAGTCTCTGCCCTCAAGAGGCTTAGAGTCTAATGGAGGAGAAGATATACAAACAAGTATATATAACCAGCTAAATACAGGATAAATTGGAAATGATTAACAGAGAGAAGGAACTAGTAGTATGGAGGGTTGGGAAACACTTCTGTAAAAGATAAAGTTTTAGTCTGAACTTAAAGCAAGCCAGTAAAATCCTTAGGTAGAGTTAAGAAGTGAGGGCATTCTAGTGGGGAGAGCCAGAGAAAATACCTGAAACTGAGAGAGGGAAGATCTTGATTATGGAACAGCCAGGAGGCCAGGGCCACTGAATGGAAGAATATGTGACAGGGTGTAAGATATAAGAAGATTACAAAGGTAGGAGGGGGCTAGGTTATGAAGGACTTTGAATGCCAAACAGAGCATTTTGTATTTGATCCTGGAGGTGGTAAGGGGCCACTACAGTCTGAGTTGGAGAGCAACATGGTCGCACCTGTATGTTAAGAAAATCACTGGTGATTTAGGCTGATAAAGAAATGGAAGAGTCTTAAAGAAAGGAAGAAGGTACCTGTACAATTAAAACTTAAAAACAGATTAGAGTCTCTTCCTAAAGATCAAAGAGCTGGATTCTTGGAAGAGAAGGAGGAGGAGGAAGAAGATAAGGAGGAAACTTCTTGTCTTCCCAGTGGCAAAGCAATGATATAGCAGATTCACAGAAAATATGAGACAGAAGTGAAATAATCCAGTTAGGGACCAAGTAAGAAAAAGAAGAGTACTAGGTAATTCCCTTTTCAAGGGTACTGAAACATCTATTGGTTGAACTGATAATGATAATAAAGATGTGTGTTGTCTTCTTGGGTCACATATTCAAAACATAACAGAATTTCACAAGACTTATTAAAACAGAAGAAAGCTACCCAATCCTAGGTTCCACATAGGCAAAAAAGGATATTTCTACAAGGAACTTAAAACATATTGCCAATAATTCTGAAATCTTGGGAAAGCAACTGAAGCCCAAAATGGCACGGGTTGTTTTTTCCTCACTTTTTTTTCCACTAAAGGTAAAACACATATAAGATAAAAAATTAATTTAGAAAGTGAACATCTGGCCAAGAAGGTGGTGCCTGAAAATAGGATTTGTACTTCTGAATCACAGCTTACGTACAGAGTTGACAAATTCCTGGCCAGAGATGAAGTACACCTAATAAAGCCCAATACAAATATATTTCCAAGTTGTCTTATAAATCTGATCAAAAAGGATTTAAACTAAAAGGGATGGAGAAAGGAGAGAGATGACTGCCTATTTATATCCCCCAAGTTACTTTTGCCCAACTATTATCCGCTATGCTTCTACCATCTGGATCCTGGATTTTCTCGGGATGAGTATACCTTCTTAATATACAATGTACTTCCTCCCCACCCCACCCCCTTTACAGACTATTAACCACAGAAAAAGAAAAGTACTACTTAAAATGCCCAGAAGTTCACAGTTCACAGAAGATAAAATCCCCCCCCCAACCAAAATAAAAGAGTCAGTAGTAAAAATCCTTGGCTTCAAGTATCTTTACAAAAATTTTCAAAGTTTAAGTAACAAACAAGAGAAACTGGAGGTCCTGATGGAACACATTTGAGCTCATAAATATCACTAAGAATTGGTAGGATGAAATGCATAAATGGGCTATGGCTATGGAGGAGTATACTTTATTCAAAAGAAATAGCATAGGCAAAAATGATAAGGGGAAAGCGTGTTGTATACTAAGAAGGTATATTCATCCTGAGAAAATCCAGGAACCAGAAGGTAGAAACATAACAGTGATAAACAGAAGTGATTTTTGTCTTTGGAGTATATTACATACTACCCGGGAAGAAGGGTAAGCTAAGTGGTACACTGAATAAAGTGCTGGGCCTGGAGTCAAGAAAACTCATCTTCCTAAGTTCAAATCTGGCCTCAGACACTTACTAGCTGTGTGACCCTGGACAAGTCACCTAACCCTGTTTGCCTCAGTTTATTCATCATTAAAATGTGCTAGAGGAAGAAATGGCAAACTATTCTAGTATCTCTGCCAAGAAAACCCCAAATGGAGTCACAAAGAGTGGGATATGACTGAAACAACTAAACAACAACAACACCTGGGAATAAAGAGGAAGGAGATGAAGAATTTAGGGGAAAAAATCACAAGTCTGGCAAGGAAACATGACAGAGAAGTGATGGAGGACTTCAATTAGTCAGACGTAAGTTGGAGTTCTCTCTTTCTGCCAAAATCAAAGTATCCAATAAACTCCTGATTTGCCTTAGTGATAATCTCATCCTTCAAACAGTGGAAGAACCAAAAAGGGTAAATTCTATTCTAAATCTGATTCTCATTAACAGGGGGGAACTGGTTGCTGGAGTGGAAATGATGGGAAACTTGGGGGTGGGGAAGAGAAACAAATCTAGCAACCAACTTAGACTTCAAAAAGAAATGGACAGAAGATGGAAGCAAGATCAGGTAACATAAGATTTAATAATAATGACACAGTTCTGTAAAAAGAGAGTCAGTAAAGCCAAAGATCAGAATGAGTTGAGGTTAGCTAGGAAGCTACAGAAAATAGAAAAGGATTTCTTAGCTAACTCAAAAGGAAAGAAGGGATAGGATCTTTGCTTGGGGTGAATAGAATGATGATAACTGACAACAGGCAGGAAGCAAAACTGCTTAGTTCTCATTTTGCTTTCTCTACAAAAAGGAGCTCACTCTACACTGGAATCGCCAAACAAAAAATGACTAACAGATTTGATATCAAAGAAAATAAAGGAAATCGAAAGAGAACATCTAGCTGCCCTTGATGAATCCAAGTCACCTGGCCAGATGCATTTGAAAGTGTTGAAAGAATTGGCAGATGCGGTTGCTAAGCCACTGACAGTGATATCTGAAAGATCATGGAAAATGGAAAAGTAACACAAGATTGGGGAGGCACAAATATTGTTCCAATTTTCAAAAAAGGAAAAAGAACAGTCTGTGAACTATTGAGTAGTAAGCTTGACATCAATTCTTGGGAAACTTCTAGCATGTATATTTAAAGAGGCGACTGGCAAACATCAAGAAAGGGACATAGTAACAATAAAGAACCAGCGTGCCTTCACCGAGAACACGCCATGCCAGCATAACTTCATTTGCATTTTCAAAGGATTACTAAACCGGAAGATGAAGGGAATGAGATGGATAACAGTTTATCTAGATCTTAGCAAAGATTTTAAGAAAGTATCTCACGTGAGTTTGGAGGAGAAGGTGGCAACGTATAAATTCGACAATAATAGAATCAGAAACAGTTGAATGGCAGGATCTAAAGAGCAATGGTTCAATGTCAGTATGGTAGGGGGTCTCTAGTGGAGTACTACGAAGATCTGTGCTTGGCTCTGTGCTGTTTAACATGTTTGTCATCGAGGGCTTTTTTTAATATGGATATTTTCAGATGACACAAAACTAGGAGGAATGGCGGATGATAAAATTAGGATCCAAAAGAATCTCGAAAGGTGAAGATCAGGGATCCAAAATGATCCAGAAAGGCTAAACCTACTAAGATGAAATTCGATGACATAAATGTCTACTCTTACCGGATAGTACCAAAAGAAAAATAGCTTCACAAGTATGAAATGCGGTATGCATGGTTAGATAGCAGTTGTTCTGAAAAAGAAATCTGGGAGGAGGGGAGGGGGTTTAGTTGACTGCCAATTAAATAAAAGTCAGCCGTGAGATGTGGAAGCCACAAAAACGAATGTGATCCCTGATTACATTAAGAGGAGCAGAGCTTTTGGGAATGGGGTGTTTATTGATTGGTTGCTAGTTTCACCGTTCTCTGCTCTGGTCAGACCTCAACTGGAATACTGTGGTAAGTCCTGAGTGCCAGGATTTAAGAAGGAAAAGAGTGTCCAGAGGAAAGTGACCAGGATGGTGAAGAGCCTTCAGTCCATGTTCCATAGGGATCAGTGGGAAAAACAAGAGATTTTTGGCCTGGAGAAAAGAACACTCGGGGGGAACATGATAGCTGTCCTCAAGCATGTGAAGACCTATCACGGGAATAGGGAACAAGACTTTGCTCTGGAGGGCAGAATCAAGAACAAAGGGTGCAAAGCACAAGGAGGCAAATTTTGGTTGGGAAAAACTTCCCAACAACTAGAACTTGTCTAAAAGTGGAATGAGCTGCCCAGAGAGATGAAGGCTTCCCCTTCCTTGGAGGTCTTCAAGCAGAAGCTGGGTTATCTATCAGTTATGTTATGGTGTGGATTCCTTTTCTGTATGGGTTGAATTAGGTCACCACTGCAGTCCTTTCTAACCCCCAAATTCTGTGATTCAGTAATTGGAAAGTTGTGATGTATGCTGGCAACACCTGCATTTATCTTAAAAGAGATTCCTTCCTTTGACTCAGGAAATGGACACCTGATGGTAGCCAATCTGATAGATTCGTCTATGCCTATGTGTTCAGTAAGTGCTAGTGATTCATGTCACTTTTCTATTAAAAATAATTTCAAAAATATGAGAGCTCATGGATATAGGTACTCCTTCCAGTGGTGCAGATTACAGCACATCTACATCTTCTCATCTTGTGTGACTCATGTCTTCTTATAAATCCTTCATAGAGGAGCCACCTCATTCTCTAAAAAGCCTCTTTTTCTGCAAATACTACTGTAACATTCAAGCTGTGCATTTGCTGTTCCTTTCTCTCAATACATGACCAGTTCTCCTTTTCTGGTCATACATTTTTTTGCATTATGTCTTTTACCTACTTCTTGGCCTCCCAACGTTGTTGGCAATGGCACAGGTTATTGATTCCCGTCATTGACCTCTTTATCACCTTCAACTTTGACTCTTCAGAGATCATGGTGTTCACTGATTCACAGACATACCATGTCACCAGATAAATATATGTATGTATTCATATATGAGTGAATGGATGAATTAACCAACAAAAAAATGAATGCAAACACATTTATTAAGTTCTTACTATATGCCAAGCATTATGCTAAGTGCCAAATAAATAAATAAATGTGAAGACAATACAGGTCCTCAAAGATCTTGTATCTTAATAGGAGATGAAAACACATAAAATAGAAGTGGCAGCTAAGGATAGACTTCTATAGCTTCAAAATTTACAGGGATTTTGAATGCAGCCATAAGGAAATAGATGGGCTTGCCCTTTCCAGATACAGGAAGAATAAGATTTCCTCTTTGTAAGGAGCTCCCTTTGCCAATTTTTATCACAACTGTATTATGACTTAGTAGATAAGTGGTAGTTTTCTGCATAGCAAGTTGCCAGGGTCTCATACCCACTAAATGTTAAAAGAAGTTTTTAAACTCACATTTTCCTTTTTCCAAGCCCTGCCATCTATCCAGTATTCCATACTGTCAATAATATTGATTTTTGGAAAGATGGGTTGTTGCTTCAGGGAGAAACTTGTGATCATTGAAATTACTGTGCAATTCCCCACATATAATTCAGTCCACTTTATCCTATCTGATCTTGAATCAAGTTCATTATGTATTTGCAGTGTCTTTATCATATATATATATATATATATATATATATATATATATATATATATATATATATATATGTACTAAAGGATTAACTCAATGGGTTGTCTATCCAACTACCTATCACATCATGGACAACAGGCATCCTTCATTAAGTTGGTTTTTGGAATATAAATAGTTGAACATGATGCTATTTTCACATTTTCGAATGGTTGTCAGGAGGAAAAGGAATTCAATTCAATAAATGTTTATTAAGTGGCCACTATGTGCTAGGATACAAAGGCAAAATGGAAATAGTCCCTGTCCTCAAGTAACTTACAGTTTATGGAGGATAAAATGTGCATGTACAAATGAAAACAAAAAATAAATAAACAATGTAAACCATTTCTCATAGATCAATTCAATTTAACAAACATTAAGGGCCCGTCATGAGCTAGAACCCATGAGGGAAATAGAGGATGAAAGAATGAAAAGAAATAAAACTAGTCTTTGACTTCCAGGATCTCACAGTCTGCCAGGAGAAGCAAAGCCCCCAACTGCCATGTCAGCCAGCATTATCTTACAAGGAAACTGCAGAGTTTTGCTGAATGTGGGGTCTATTTGACTATGCAAAAACAAAATTTGTTCAATTTCATACCACAAACACTAAATACCTACTGTTTGTAGAGCACTTTATTGGATGGTAAGGGGTGATGCAAAATTAGTTCTAAGAGGGGAAATAAGGCTCAATATCATAGAATTTAGAGACAGAAGTAATCGTAGAGAACATCTGATCCAGCCTTTTCTTTTTACAGATAAAGACCTGTGTCCCAGTGAGATGAAAAGATTTACTTGAGAATATATGGATTATAAGGGGCAGAGCCAGGACTCAAAAATCTTCCCGACTGAGCCAACCCATGGGGCATTGGAAAGAGCACGTGGATTTTTATTCTAGTGGTGTGGCCTGGATCAATCATATTGTCCCTTTCTGCTTCCCTAGGGGCCTCCTTTGTCTGACTTTGATTATTCAGCCCTTAAGGGGGATGGTCATGGGCATGTGGTATGTGTCCCTCTGTGTGCAGTGGGTCTATCGTCATTTGTTGTGCTGCTCCTGAGACCAGGCATAAATTCCATCAATGGGGATATCTGAACAATGATCATATTTCCATTAGATTGGTCCTAGAGGTGTGTATCTGAATATCCTTGCCTAAGCTTAGTCCTGTCTCCTTTGGAAAGGTGCTTTGATATTCCAAAAAAGCAGGAATTTACATAGCTAGCTTGTAGCAGCCTGCCTCTTCTCCAGACGCCAGGGATGCCTCTTCCTCCTCCTTTGACTTCAGAGTTATACTCTGCATTTAGTTTGGTCTAGCCTCTTCAAGGCTAATATCTAGAGAATCTCTTCTGAAACATCAGTCAGAAAACTAGTCAGATGCACCTGCGCGAGAACCTGTCCTCTTCCAAGAAAACCCAGGAGAGTCTGGGTTTGGAGTTCATGAAGCAGACTTTGTATTCCAGCTCTGCTAGCTTCTATGAACTAGACTGGCTTGTTCCTATGTAAACTGAGAAATCTGGACCAGACAATGTCTAAGTCCTTTTCAGCTTGGGATTTATGATCCTATGATTTTTGTTGCACTGGTGTGAAACCCATCTCCATTGCTTATGACCTAACACCTACTAGCTGTTGACCCAAAGAAAGTTTTTAAACTATTAGTTTAAAAACTCAGTTTCTTCAGTTTCCTTATCTTTAGAATGTGGAGGTTAGACTCAATAAATTAATGAAGCATTTATTAAATGCTTATTATGTGCAAAACTCTGTTCTAAGCATGGGGGGAGTGGGGGAAAGGAGGGGATAGGGTTACAAATAAGTGGCCAGTAAGGCCCCTCCAGCTCTAAATCTATAATCCTATTATCTTAGGTCATTTTTAAACCTCTCTTGGCCTCAGTTTCTCCGTATGGTAAAAAATGAGATGGTTTGGTAAAGATACCTCTAGAGTCCAAATATTGTCCAAGTCCTTGAAAATATTAGTCATAACCTTAAAAGAGGCAAATCAACCCTGGTAGCTAAGAGCCTCTGAGTTGGACCATTCCCTGGTTACTATCAAAGGATGAGAAGTGGCAATTTTTTCAGTGGCTATAAGGAGAAAACATTTCAACACTCTAAGCACTCATGGTTTGGTCAGAATAAGATTCCCCTTCCCTCATGTAGATTTCAGTGCACTGTCAGTCCCACCTACAACTTAATAAGTAATCTTCAAGAATTATTATCGTCAAAACAATTCATGAGCCTGCAGCCAACCTGAAAATGAGCCTCTTGGAATTTAACTAGGCTCATCTCCAGGCCTTTACAATGAGCCTTTCCAACTCAGTAGGGCCAGACAGAATTCAAGCTCTGAGAACCCAAGATCACCTCTGTGTGACAAGGAGGCATCGGAGAAGGCATTTCATGGTAGATCAGGAGAGAGTTTGGCAAATGTCAGCCCATCATTTCCTTTCTCCTTTCCCCTTCCCCTTTTTCTAACTGCAGATGGCCCAGGCCCCTGGCAGATTTCTATCCTACCAAAAACTTCAGGCATATTTATTTAGCCAGAGGCTTTGACTTAATCCCTATGAACAAATCCATGTCAAGTGCAGTCAGTCAGTCAACAAACATTAATTAAGTCCTTACTGTGAGGTATTGGAGACACAAAGAAAGGCCATACAGACATCTTCCCAAGCAAACCCTCTGGAAACCCGTGTAGCCAGCAATTTTCACAATAGCAGTCTGGGAGGAGATGGAAGAGAACAATCTCCAGCTACCTCCAAAACACATCTCAGGTTCTCAGATCCTGGCCTCAGCAATGCCCCTTGCCCCTCCCCAAGAAGTTTAATTTTTTTAATGGAAGGCATAGATCATATTTCACTTCTCCAAAAAAATCAATCTCTGCTGGTGATGCATTAAAAGAAATAATGCAAGCCATCCAATCCCATTATGGGAATGTACACCTAAAGGAATGACCAAAATTAGCCAAGTTCAAAAGCTCGATCAGGAGAATCTTGGGAGCAAATATATAAATTCAGAGCACAAAGTCTAACGCATTGCTATTAATATTAACTTGAGCCCCAGCAATTCACAGTGACTCTCTGTGAATTTTTGTTTATTTTATTTATTTATTCACCCCCTGCCTACTATAGTGCCAATCTTGCCTCTGGAGAACTCAAAGTACTTTACTTAGATCCTTGCATCCCTCAGAGACATGGCAAGTTCCGTTCTCTCCATTTTGAGAGCAAGGCCCAGACAAATGTGGGACTTACTCAAGGTCACACTACAGAGTCAACAGAGAAGAAAAGATTAGAGAGATTCTTGATAACAAACCTCAAATACTCGAAGGATTTGAAGAGGGTTTAGACTTATTCTTGCACAGCTGGGACAATACTAATAACTCACATTCATGCAGTGCTTGGAGAGGCAGTATGTGGCATAGGAAATGGACTGCTTGGAGCCAGGACAAACATCTAGGTTCAAGTCTTGCTTCTGAGGTGTATTATCTGTGTGACCAGGGGCCATTTAGCTCTTCAAAGCCCCCAGATGACTCTCTAAGACTCCAGTTACAGATGACTGGTTGGTCTGCATAAGGTAGGGAATTTCCAATAACAGAAGTTCCCCACAATGCCCAAAACACAGGTTCAGAAGAAAAATAAAATCTCTTTGTCTCTATATACTCTTGTATTGTGCACACATACACATAGATATACATATACATACAGACAGTAATTTACAGTTACAAATAACCTTCATATACATCAGTGGTTCTCAACCTTCCTAATGCTGTGACCCTTTAATAATCATATGTGGGCATATCTGCATATCGGCGGACCCATCTGGAGACAGATAGAGGAGTCGTGTCTTGGTTTCTAAGACCATCAGAAATATGTGGGTCGCGACCCACAGGTTGAGAACCGCTGATATACATGACTGCTGATATACATGGTCTCCTTCAAGAATAATAATTGCAAATGTTTTTAAAGTGCTTTAAGGTTTGCAAAACACTTTACAAAAATTATCTCACAACAACCAGGGAGGTAGGAGATATTATTATCCCCATTTTACAGATGAGGAAACTTAAGATGGAGAGAGATTAAGTTACTTGCCTAGGGTCACACAACTGGTGAGTATCTGAGGTCAAATTTGAACTCCTTATTCCATATCCAGTGCTCCTCTATTCATTGTACTACCTAGCTGCCTTACAATAATCCTATGAAGAAAACAGGACAGGTTTCCCCAAGCCCCTTTTATGAATATGGAAACTGATCTTCTCACAGAGGTTCAATGACTTTTCTAAGCTTTATTGGTCTATCTCTGTCTCTCTCTACATCTCTCTCTGTCTGTCTCTCTCTCTCACACACACATACACACACACACACACACACACACACACACCCCTCTCTGGTAGAACCGAGCCTTGGCTCTAAGTCACCTGACATCAGAGACAAGCGTTCTATCCATTATACTTTGCTGCTTTTGAGCGACAAAACTAGGACCAACGGGTAGAAGTTGCACAGAAACTGGACGTCCTAGAAATGAGAATTGTTCAGAAGAGGGATGGGATGTCTCATGAGGTAGTGAGTTACTTCTTGGTCACTGGAGCAAAAGCTGGATCCCAGACTATTGGGGAAGTTGGACCAGATGAACAGTCAGGTCTTTCTCAATTCTTAAATTCTGTTGAGTCTGTGAGTGAGGAAGAAACATGCCTTTCCAACCATAGACTTTCCTGCCTCTCCAAATGAACAGTAATACACACGGACCATCTGTTTTCAATCACTGGGCTCAGGATACACACCTTGGAAAAAGTGAACCACAAGACATGCATGAACAAGTTCATTCCAAACAAGAGATGCCCAGGTAACAGCAGGTAAAGATGCTCAGCAGAAAGTCATTTAACCTAACTCTGTTTTCTTCTTTTTGGAGAGGAGCAGAGGGTGGAGGGTATGGAAAGGAATCATAATATGAGTAATTCCACCTTCAGAGTAAGCATTAGGCTAACTAAAGTAAAAAGGAATCCTCACAAAGATCACCAAAACCTCCCATGAGTTAGAGAGTCTCTGCCCCACCCATTTCTGGAGCTGTTTGCTGTTAGGGTGGTATCTGAGAGTTACTAAGTTTGCTCACCAATGCTGTCTAGTGGGGGTGGCCAGATAGGGCAGTTTCTATCAAAGGCCCTTTTGTCTGAACTTTAGTTCCAATCCAAACTACTCCAACAAGCATTTATTAAGCACCACCTACCAACAAGACAAAGATGAAATGAAAAGCTCCTGTCCTCAAGGAGCTTACATTCTACAGAAAGATACAACATGTAAACAGATAAGTATGTAGTACTTAAAAGGTTGGTAAAGCACTTTGTAAATATCATCCTCACAATGAGTCTGTGAGGTAGATGCTGTTCTTAGTCTCTTTCTATGGATGAGGAAACTGAGGCAGGCAAAGGTAAAGTGACTTGTCCACGGTCACAAAATTAATAAGGGTTTGAAGCCAGATTTTAACTTATGTCTTTCTGATTCCAGTCCAGTGTGCTATCTAGTGCACTACCGAGCTGCTTATAGGGTGTAAATAAAGGTTTCCCATAGGAGATGAGATGAGTCTTCAAGAAAATTAGTAATTCCATGAATCAGAGGGCAGGAAGAAATATATTTTGCTCCTAATTTTAGCAGTAATTGAAAGTCTGGATGACTGTGTCACTGTCCATTGCCTATGGGGAATGAGTTTGGGCAGAGAAAAATTTCAAATATCTTGGGTAAGATCTGCCTCAGTGTGTCTGGCAGGGTATCAATGATTTGAGTTGAAAGAAAGGAACTAGGATGTTTTGTGTATCAGTGATTCATTCAACAACCATTTATTATTGTGTGTAGGACTTTTCTAAGTGTTGGGGAAATTTTTTTAATAGACAAAACTCAGTCCCTATCCTTATGAAGCTTATGGTCTAGTAGGGAGAAAAGACACAATTATAGGTTAGAATAATGCACAATAAGAGCATTAGAAAGTTTCAAAGCAAATCTCTCTTGAGATTTAAGGCAGGGAGAAAGGGAATAGATTTTAATGGGAAGATAAATCAAGGAGAGACATTTATAAGAATTTCCAAACCATAAAAAGCTAGACACAACAAACTCCAGATGTTTTTTGGACTCTCTTCTGGGTATTTTTGAGAAAGCAATAGACAGGGGGTGAATTGAGTCCATCACTTGATTAAGAAGTATTTACTGAATATGCATTATAGGCCCAACATAGCATCTTTCCAGTTGGAGACATGAGGAAACAGGGGAGTGTATCCACAAACATTCATCTAACTGAGGAAGCCATCCACACAAAAGATAGTGGAGATAGAAAAGGGATGGATGCAAGAGATATGGCAAATGCAATTCTTTTCAGTATGATAATATTTATAATGTATCTACTACATGCAAAGAATTGTGGTGATGGGGATATAAAAACAAAAAGAAAGAGTTCACATTCTATTAGTGGTGGGTACCAGAACAGAATTTACAGGGCGTCTGGATAAGGGTGAAAATCCCAAGCAATGAGGGGAACAAGGAAAGTCTTCCAGGGAAAGATGGTACATGAGCTGAGCCTAGAAGGAAGCTATGAATTCTAAGAAACAGAGATGAGGAGGGAGGGCATCCCTGGTCTGAGCAACACCCTAGGCAAAGGCATAAGGGCAGGAGATGGAGAGGTAGGTTCAGGGCACAGCAAGTAGTCCATTAAACTAGGATATAGAGTGCTCAAAGGGGAGTAATGTGTAATAAACCTCCAAAGAAAGGATTTTGCATTTTATCCCAGAAGCGATAGGTAATAGAAGAGAGAACAAAGTGAAGAACATTTTATTAATTTTATTACATGCCAGGCACTGTGTTAAAAGAAGGGCTTTACAAATATTATTTCATTTGAAAAAAAAAGTAGTGAAACGATCAGGATTCTGCTTTAGAAAGAAAATTTGGGAAGCTGTATGGAAGGCAAATTTAAAAAGAGACCAGGGTTCAATAAAGAAGTTAATATAATACTGTAAGGTAAAAATAAGTAAAGCCCATAACTAGGGTGGTCGTTATATGATTGGAAGTCAAAGGGCAGGTGAAATAGAGAATAATAGTCATTTCTATTTATAGAGAGCTTATTAGGTACCAAGCACTGTGCTAAACACTTTACAATTATATTCTCATTTGATCCTCACAACAATCTAGGGAAGTAGGTGCTATTATAATCTCCATTTTAAAGATGAAGAAACTGAGGCAAACTGGTTAAATAACTTGCCTGGGATTAAATAGTGTCTGAGGCTGAATTTGAACTCAGATCTTCCTGACTTCAGGCCTGATTTCAGATTCCACAGCACCATTTAGCTGCCCCTAGCTTGTATGGAGGTAGAATTAACAAGATTAAACAGCTAATTGGCTAAATGGGCAAGGAAACAAAAAAGTCTTACACAAATAATGGGAGCATCATTATAATATAGCCTAGGATAATAATTAATATTCATAATGATGATGCTAAACCATCTAGGCCAATTATGTCCATTGTTGAAGGACTACAAGGAAGGGGGAAAAAACTGCAATGCACAAAAGCACGTGAGCCATTTTAGATTCTTCAGACCCACCCCTTCCCCAATGCTTAAAATGAAAAAAATTCTGGCTCTTAAATTCTGGCATATTTTAGTTATGTGAAAATTTCACTCATGTGGAACACTTCAGTCTCAGACAGTGCTGGAGAAATAATTACTGTGCTTACTTTTCAGAATCATCAGCCATACCTGGGCCACATTTATGTAGGAAAAAAAGGGAGTAGATGGCTAACTGGATTTTTAGGAAAGTGGCAGGATGCTTAAAACCAGTTTAAATAGCCAATGTTAGTTCCTGTGATATCTGTTCCATTTGTAAAGGCCAAAAAAAAAAAAGGTGGCAAACTCAATTCAGCCAATGCTTATGACATGCCTACTATATGCAAAACATGGTGTGAGGAGACAAAACTGAAATAGCCCTTGCCCTCTGGAGTTTACATCTTCCTGGAGGGAATGACAAACAATCTATTCTAAAAGAACTCAGGCTAGATGACCTTAAAGTTTCCTTCCAGCTCTCAGTCTATGCTTCTGTGAATTTGTAAGGCAATATAATTAAACTGGTGTTCCACAGAGAAATGCCCTTTGCAATATCACACATTACTTTGATGCCATCAGTCTGAATTCCTCTCAATCTAGGACATCTCAAAAGTTTTTTGTTCCTATATTACATTTATTTCAAAACATATCCATCCCCTACTGATTGAGCCTTCTTTTGTAACAAAGATTAAGAAAAAAAAGAGAATAAAATCAGTTTAGGAAATCCAACTGTAATGGTAAAGGGAATTGGAAAATCTTCCCTGTCCATTAATAAGCCTAAGGGAATTTGAAAACTTTCCCTGCTTTGAAAATATATTCTGACCCCTAATAGGCTGAATGAAGCCTGTGGTGTGAGGAGTTTGCTAAAGGGTGGAGCAGAGCCCACAGGCCCAAAGCTAGGAGCCAGAGCAGCTAGACAAAGTTGAAAGGAGAGGATACTTCCGAGGGAGACAATTAGGCTTGTTAGTAAATATTGGTCTTGTGTTGGTTCTTGGGAAGGCTAAAGGATGGTGTGGTTCTCTGCTACATTGTGGTACATTAACTTCTATGTTGCTAGGATAGATTCAGTTTCCTGATGTTGGGATTTGGTTTTCTGGTGTCTGAATAAATGTTTTGCTTCTGTCTTCTATATGGAGAGTCTGTTGTGTTTTGTGATTGAGCACTGCACAGGTATATTTATAGTGGCCATTGGCACTGTGAATATTGCATTGTTACTACATTTGGCAATGAGGATAGGATCGCAAAATATTGGACCTCTATTTGGAGGCAAAAGGACTTTAGAAGAAGAAATGGATATCCCAAGGTGGAAGGATTTACCTTATTCCTCCCTAGCAAGGGAATGGTCTAAAAGTACAGGACTCTATGAAAACTGGGAACTGAAGTTATAGCAGGGAGAACCTAGAGATTTAGAAACATGTTTACAAAGAATACCAATATAACCCAGGAGAGAGATGAAGGCAGTGGGTAGAAGGGGTTGGGATTTACTAACAGATTACCATATTATGTGTAAAAGCAGAGACAAGCTGTTACAAGAGAAAACTCAAATGGAAAAGGAGTTGGCTGTGTTGCAGCATTTGTGCTCTCTTTTTGAAGAGTAAGCTGGAGGATCTCAGGTGGTAGAAGAGAGGTCTGCTGTGAATTTGGCTTAGAAAAAGAAGCAGAAAAGTAACAGGAAGAAAGTTTATACAGTTTTGGTAAAGACTGAGCCTAGTTGCTATGACAACAACTGCTAGGAGAGTGCATGTGTACAAAGCAATACAATGTTTCATAACCAGGTTTTTACAAGGACAGAAACTTGCCCCATAGTGAGAAGAAAGCAGAAGAATCAGGGAGGCCAAACACAGTTCAGGGAGATAATTGAGGATTTCACTCAACAGGAGATTACTGACATATTAAGCAGATTTACTCAAAGGATGGGGAGAATTGTTGGTATCTTGGATGGTGAGAATCAGTGATGAAGGGGCCAGAGGAGTATGGGTAGATAGTGTGGACTGCTTGATATTTATAGATATTTGTCAGAATCCTTTTGTCCAGCAAGTTTTTAGAGATTCTCCTATGGCAGGAGGGAAGAATATGATGAATCTGTTAGTTTTAGCGCCCAATGGATGCAATAGAATGTATCCCACTGATTCTGTGGCCTAGTGGAGACAGACCCTGGTACTCACTTAGAGACTACATGAAGAAGTTGAAAGAAGAAGTAATGAAAACTGCTATCATGGTTGAAGATGTAGATGTGCATCATGATACTCTCTTAGTAGTTTCTCACAGAAATATTGTAGTGAAGATGACTCCTCCTGCTTATAAGCACTTACTTCTGACTCTACAAACTGGTGAAATAGGATACCCTCTTTCAGAGGTACTGGATAAGATTTCACAGTTAAGTGACTTGAGAGAATGTGGGAAAGATAAATTTCCTTGAGAGAGAAAAGTAAATGACCAGCAGATTCAAAGTCAGAATAGATTGACAATAAAAGAACTGTTTACTGCTTTATTGAGAGCAGGGGCTGATTCTGGAAGAATTGATGGTATTCCAACTAATGAACTATATAAACTATATCAAGATAAGGGGCTTAATGTTAGACAGAATAGGCAAGTGAAAACTGCCCTTGCATATGCTCCTGAACCATTGTATCCAAGTTTATCATACCTTCAGGGAGAACAGGAAATTAGCCAAGTCCCAGCTCAAATTGAAGAAATACACAGACAGGATTACAGACCCCATATCAATATGACCATATATTGGAAAAATGGATCAAATACTGCAACTAGGGCATTAATAGATACTGGGGTGGAAACCTCCCTTATATGTAGGAACCTTGACGAATTCAAACATGGAACTTTTACTACCAGAGGACTGGGAGAGGCTGAAATATCAGCCAGAGAAGTCAAACTAATACTGAAAATTGGACAATTGCCTAAGAAAGAATATACTGTGGTTGTTGTACCCATTTCTTTTTTTTTAATAATTGATGTCTTTTTATTTACTTTTAGTTTATAACATTCAGTTCCACAATCTCTTAAGTTTCAAATTTTCTCCCTCTCCCTCTCCTCCTCCTCCCCCCATAGCAGCATGTAATCAAATATAGGTTCTACAAATACCTTCACATTAAACATTAGTCATGTTGTAAAGGATTATAACCACTGGCTAACCAATGAAAAAGAAGAGATAAAACAAAACAAAACAATACACAAATGAGAGAGAGAGCAAATAGTTTGCTTCAAAATGCAGACTCTGTAGTTCTTTCTCTGATTATAGATATCCCTTTCCATCAGGAGTCTTTTGTAGTTGTTTTCTAACCTTGTATTACTGAGAGGAGTCCAGTTAGTCATCACACACATGATGTATCTGTAATTATGTTATTGTACCATTTCTTGAATACATCATTGGAATATATATATTGAGAGGTATGACCCTGAATTTACCTGGAGGAAGATACCAATCTGCATTAATGAAGAAAAGAATACAGTTTTAGTGGGAAAAATAAAAATGGACTCAATCACTTTACCTGAAACTTCTGAAGTAATTACTTTAAAGCAGTATCATATGCCAGGTGGGCAAGATGAAATTACAGTACTATGAAGAAATATATTGAAGCAGGAGTGCTAGTCCCTACAACCAAAAGATGGAATAAACTTGTCTGGCCAGTACAGAAATCAGATGGGATGTGGAGAATGACAGTGGATTATAGACAACAGAATAAGGTGACTCTTCCCTTGTATGCTGCTATTCCAGATACCATCACCTTAATAGAATGGCTCCAGAAATATGATGGGACTTGGTACACAGTTGTAGATTCAGCCAATGCTTTCTTTACCATCTCAATAGACTCTAAACAATGGGACCAGTTTGCTTTCATTTGGCAGGGCAAATAATATACTTTTATCCACTTGCCAAAAGGATATCTGCATAGCCCCACTATTTGTCATAGGATTGTGGCTGAACATTTGGATGAATTAAAGCTACCTTGTGTATAGTTTGCCCACTACATTTATGATATTATGATATAAGGAAAAACATAAACAAAGTGGAGAAGAGTTTGACACTTTCAGCTGAATATATGAAAAGCAAAAGGTGGGAAACTAACCCTGCAAAGATTCAAGCATTAGCTCAAAATGTAAAATTTTGGGAGATACAATGGAATAAGGGACTGCAAGAGATTTTGCCACAAGTCCAACAAAAGATTCAGGATTTTCCTATCCCTACCAATAAGAAAGAGGCCCAAAAGTTTATAGGATTATTTGGATATCGGTGACATCACATTCTGCATCTGGGACAGATTTTTGAAACCCCTATATAAAGTTACTAGGAAAAAATATGAATTTGATTGGGGACTTGAGCAGAGTAAAGCATTTGAAGAAGCCAAGGCTGCTATGCAATTGGTCCTAGATTTATAGCCTATGCAAAATGATCTGGTGGAATTACTAGTGACTATATAGGATGATTAGGCAAACTGGAGTTTATGGCAAAGACAATACAGCCAAAATGTACCTTCAGGAGTTTGGTCTAGGAAACTTCCTTCATCTGGAGTTCAATATACACCTTTTAAAAAGCAATTACTAGCTGCATATTGGGTTTTGGTAGAGACTGAACAAGTGACTCTGGACCATGAAGGATATTAAGGCCTGAAATCCCAATTATGACCTGGACAATGATTACCCCAGCTTCTCACAGAATTGGACGTGCACAAGAGGCCAGCATAATTAAATGGAAATGGTATATTCAAAATAAAGCTAAAACAGGCAAAAGTAGAGTTTCTGTTCTACATGAACTATAGCAATCATAGATACTGAGGGAAATGATACATCCCCTGAACCAAAGCAATAGTTGGTACAATCCTTGGCAAAATGGAATGATGAATATGGTGGATTAACTGCAGAAGAGAAGAAACATGCATAGTTTATTGATGGGACAGCAAAATATTTGGGCCACAAAAGACATTGGAAAGCAATAACCTATAACACATGTACTAGACAGAGTTTGAAAAGTACTGGGATAGGTGGAAGTTGTCAATATGCTGAACTTACAACAATACATCAAGCCATCAGAACAGAACAAGGACAGGGTCATATATTAACTGATTCATAGGCTGTAGCTAATGAGTTGACTACATGGATGCCCATGTAGAAAAATCAAAACTGGAAAATTCACAGTAAACAAATGTGGGAGAAAGAATTATGGGAAGATATATGGGGCATGTCTTTGGTTACTAATTTGTCAGTTGTTTATGCAGATGCTCATGTGGCCCTCACCATGCCAGAAAGTGAGTACAATGCACATGCTGATCGACTAGCAAAGATCGCTGCTCAACATATTGTCCCTACTTTAACACCAACTGATGATCCGGTACTAGCAAAATGTGTCCATCAAACAACTAGACATTTAGGGGTCCATGCCACACACTGATGGGCACAAGATTGAGGTATTAGTACCTCTCATTCCTTGTTAAAACAGATAGCAGAGGAATGTCATATATGTAGATTGGAAAAGGAACAAACTGTTTGTCAGGGAGTATCTGGAGAGATAGCAAGGGGAAAAGTTTCAGCCCAAATTTGGCAAATAGATTATATCGATCCTCTAGCACAAGATAAAGGATGCAAATTTATATGTACTTGTGTTGACACCTATTCAGGTGTACTAGTGGCTTGTCCTTATAAGAATGCAATCCAAAAAAACATCTGTAAAACTCTATAAATATCATAAGTCTATATTATAAAACCTCAATGCAGATTCAAAATGACAATGGGTCGCATTTCAAAGGTAATGAAATGGAGAGATATTATATATTAAATAATATAGAATGGATATATCATATTCCATATTATCCACAAGCATCTTGGTTAATTGAAAGAATGAATGGATTGTTGAAAGAACAGTTAAAGAAGTTAAGTTCTAATAATTCATATCAACATTGGAAAGATAATTTGTTCAATGCTTTACATAATCTGAATAATAAACCATTGGTAGGAAGTACACCTATAGTCACAATGATGACCCCCAATCTACAAATTAGAAAATAGCAGACACATGAGATCCCAAATGTTGAATATTGGACTGTGAGGCAAGATGTCCCAGCACTATATCCAGGAACACCTGGTTTGGCCGGATATGATTTACACTGTTTAGAGGATTTTGGTTGGATAGAAAAGAAATAAGCAACATCAGTACTAGAATATGTATGAGAATCCCTAAGAATCATTTTGGACAGATATTTCCTAAATTAGGATTAGAAACTCAAGGAATACATGTATTAGCTAGAGTAATAGATTATAATTATCAAGGAGAAATTATTGTGACATTCCAAAATTTGGGTGAAGAACCCATACAGTTTTACAAAAATAATAGAATAGTTCAAGTGATCATTATTCCTTGTGAAACAATACCCCTTGTGAAAACTGACCTTCCTTCCGAAATAACTATCAGAGGAACTGAGGGTTTGGTTCTACTAATAGAATAAAATTGAGAGCTAAAGTATGGGTAAAGCAGAAGCCAGACAATGTTCCAAAGACTATGGAGATTATAGCACATGGGAAAGACAATACCACAGCTGTTGTTTATTCAGGAGAAGATGATTGCCAAATTGTACCCTTAACTCATATATTCTACCATGAATGAGGCTATGATAGTGAGTTCATGGACTCCAAAGGCATGGCTGACCCTCTATATTTGTTTCTTTTGGGCTTTTTGTCCTTTAAACTTGTTTGCAAAATTTGTTTCCTGCAGGCTTAGTACCCTCCACCTGCAGATGTCTGATCACTTGTGCCAGATGCCACCCCTTGTCCCTGATTCTGATGTGCCATTCCTGGACCTGGCATCAACTGAGCTCCAGATGCCAGTTAAGGAACTGACCTCTCGAATGGGACCCCTATGGGGCAGGGACAGCTCTGTGTCCAATTTCAGATGGAAGTATTTATGGAGAAGAGATCTTTGCCTCTTACCCTAAGATTTTGAGCCCCATTTGTTTGAGGAGAGAAAGATGGGGTGCTTGTGCCCAAGCCCTCACCCTAAACTATTGTTTTATGTGTTTATTTTCTATTATCTCTGTTATACTGTTGCAAAGTTCTGCTGATACCAGTTACCCGACTAGTTACCCGTAAACTCTCATTAATCTGTGTAATGAAATGTATTGTTAATGTATTTTTCCTATGTAAGGAACATGAAAGATCTTGGGGGCAAATGTAATGGTAATAGTAATTTAAAGATCTTCCCTGTCCCTTAATAACCCTAAGGGAATTTGAAGACCTTCCCTGCTTTGAAAATATACTCTGCCTCCTAATAGGTTGAATGTAATCACGTGGAACCTGTGGTGGTAGGAGTTTGCTGAAGGGTGGAATAGAGCTCACAGGAAGCTGGGAGTCAGAGCAGCTAGACAACGTTGGGAGGAGAGAATGCTTCCAATGGAGACTGTTAGGCTTGTGAGTAAATATTGGTTTTGTGTTGGTTAGTGGGAAGGCTAAAGCATGGTGTGGCTCTCTGATACGTTGTGGTACAACTTCTATGTTGCCATAATGAATTAGGTTTCCTGGTGTTGGAATTTGATTTTCTTTTGTCTGAATAAATGTTTTGTTTCTATATTCTATATGGAGAATCTGTTATATTTTGCACTTGAGCACTATGCAGCTATATATATATAGGGACCATTGGCTCTGTGAATATTGCATTGGCACTGTACCAACCAACTCGTTACCCAAGTGACCACATATGCTCAATTCCACTGCTCTAGTCTCCTACTTTTGCAATGATGGGGAGAGTTCCATTTTCTTAAATCTTTCTGTGGTGAAACTTGGGTCATCAGAATTACACAGCGTTCAACTTTGTTTTGTTGTTCTTTCCATTTACTTTGTAATAGTAATCATATGTGTGACTTATGGGTTTTGCTTACATCATTCTGTATCAGTGTATGTCTTCCCATATCTCTGAATTCTTCGTGTTCATTATTTCTTTCAGTACAAAAAAATGTTTCATTACATTAATGTACCACAATTTGTTCAGTCATTCCTCAATTGATGGGCATTTTCTTTGTTTCTAGTCCTTTGCTCGCACAAAAAAAGTATCTTGATATGCTAACACATATATAGAACTATTCTTTATGCCTTGGGGCATATGCTTAGCTTTGGGATCTTTGGATCATAAGCTACAGATATTTTAGTCACTTTCTTAGCATAATTCACAATTACTTACCAGAATGATTGGACCAGATCCATCACTCCACCAACCTATAATTTCATAAGATCTAATAAACTGACAGAGACCTTAAAGGCTATCTTGTCCAACTTGTTCCTTTTATAGATGAAGAAACAGAGAAGCCCAATGGTAGAAAGTCATACAATAAATTGAAGAGCCAAGTCTTGAACTCAGATCCTTCTAACTCCAAATCCAGTGCTCTAAACACTTGTTTCTTCTCTTTCTCAAGTAGCAAAGGGAGACCTTAAAAGGAGAAGACTGGATCAGGTTGACTGTATCTACTTCCTAACTGAAGATGTAAAGTCCATTTTGAATGGCCAGAATCAAATTGTAAGACAAACATGATGTTCACCCATGGGATGTCTAATTAGCCAGTAAGGTCAAGATTTTATTTTAGCACAGTGTTGTCCATTTGATAAATGCTTATTGAACCTAATGAAATTGTGCCTACCAATTGTCCATTGTACAGTTTTTGCTTGGCAAGAACAAACTCTGCTAATGTGAGGTTAATAGGCATATATAAATCTGGAAACATTCCTCCAGGAGGTCTGTGTCTCTGAAGAGGAGGAGGCCTTTTTGACATTGGCAGAGAATATTGTTAGCAAAACCCAACCAAATATGGTCTGATCCATACAGCCAGTGTCGCTTTGGAAAATTGATGGGATCTGTTGCAGGCTGCCAACAACACACTGGGGGAGGTGACTCTGTCAATTCTGGCAATGGAAGGGGGAAGAAGAAGAGAAGGACAGAAGGAAGGACCTCAGGGGGAAAGGGGAGGAGGGTATTGTTGGCTCTGCTACTTAAGGAACTTGAGCAATGCAGACCAAGGAAAGGAGATGACTTCCTTTTGGTGTTCAATGGGGAACAAAGGCAAGCATTTTCCATTGGGAAAGGAAATCAAGCCTAAAAATGAACTTAGAGTGGGAGGCTGTCATGGAGACTTAATTGAGGTTAGACCCTCACCTCAGTTCACTTCCTGTTAGAAGCTATATCTGCCTGACACTGATGTAACAGAGGTCTATTTCATCATTTTACTCTTGTTGCTATATTGTTTTGTCATTTTTTTCACTGTCTTAGCTGAAGGTTGTTTCCATTGAATTTAAAGGAAGGACATTTCCCAGAATTGACTCTTTGGAGCTCAGAGAGCCATCTTTATACTTAGAGACCAGCAGGAAGAAGAAACCTGAGGAGCAGTGATTGTATATAAATGGAAGGCCAGATAAGAACATGTGTAAAAGTCGTCTTGTGATCTATAAGGGCCTTTCATTATGCATCGCCAAGGGGATGTATATAAGTAAAATCACCCACTGAAATAGTGTAGAGAAGAGAACTCAAGACAGACCATTGGGGGAACTGCCTAGTCAGCAGACAGGACATGGATGGAAATCCAGTAAGGGGGGTTGACAAGAAGTAGTCTGACAGGTAGGAGAGAACCAAGAGGGAACAGTGTCATCAAAACCCAGAAAGGAAAGGGTATAAGGAAGTAAAAGTAATAAACAATATTAAATGTTTCAGAGAGGACAGGAAGGTTGAGGATGAGAAAGGGTCATTAGATTTGGCAATTAAGAGATCATTGGTAACTTTGGAGACAGCAGTTTCAGTTGAATGCTGAGGGTGAAAGTCAGATTGTGCAGAGGGTTAGGAAAAAGTAAGAAGGGGACAAAGCAAGTGTAAATGACTTCCTCAAAAGGCAGCAAGTATAGATGACTTTCTCAGTGAGTTTAAGTTCAAAAGGTAGAACAGATATATGACAATAGGCAATAGGAGGGTAGGATGGAACGAGATTTTTAAGGATGAGGTAGATACAGGTACGTTCTTAAGTAGCAGGAAAGGAATAGGTAGATGGGGGAAGTGAATTAGAGAGGGAGATGATAGTGGAGTCAGTCTTCCAGAAAAGACAGGAGAAGAAGGGATCAAGAGTTCATGAACAGGTATTGGCTCTGGCAAAGAGAAGATCCTCTTCTTCCTCAGAGATTAGAATGAAGGAGGATACAGTGGGTGATTTTGAGGGGAAAACATGAGATGAGAGAAGGGGAAAAGAAAGCTCAAAGTGAATGGAGTCAATTTTTTCAGTAAGTATGAGGTAAGGTGCAAAACTAAGAGGATGGAAAGAGGGGGTGCTATGGCAGGATTGAAGAGATAAGAAAAAGTTTTGAACAGCTGCTACAGTGACTGGAAAAAAAAGATTCATTTAAAGATAAATAGAAGGATGGCCTTGCTGCAGTGAGGGTCCAATTGGGATTAGATAATGCAAATGTGTAATGAATCTAATCAGCATGATTTCATGACTTTCTCCAACTTCTGGAGAGCAGGAGCAAAGGAAGGAGACAGCAGGAGTAGTCCATGTTTGGAGTTTGGCAAGGCATGCACACAAGTGAGACAAAGGAACAAGGACTAAGAGAGGAGAAAATAGTACACCAAATGGTCAACATTAGGAAGGCTGAAGAATGTGGCCAGATCAGAGGTGACACTGTAGGAGTGTCCTGAGAAGCTGCAGAATTGATTATCATCACAGAGAGGAAGAAAAATAAAAGTCTAGGCATTGTGAGGCCTGTGGAAAGATGGAATAATAAAAAATTATTATTGGATAAAGGAACTTAGTTGACATGTCATTCAAGAACTCAGACCTTCTCCTCTTTATGGTAGAGCACTGGAAAAGGACTTTGTAAAGGAATGTTTATACAGTGATTTAAAATCTGCAAAGTGATTTATGTATGCATAACCTCATTCTAGCTTCAAAACAACCTTGTGAATAAGTACTATTCCCATTTTGCAGATGACAAAACTCAGGCTTATACAGCTTATATGGCTTGCTTGTAGTTATATGACCAGTAAATATCAAAGGAAGTCTCTGAATTCAGTTTTTACCTAACCCTCTATCTGCTTCTAAATCACATAAGAAGCCAGAGGAGAAAGTAATCCTTTTTCTTTGAGGAAAGGCATCCTGGACAAATTAATTTCCTAACCGAACCTTGAAGAAAGTCGCTTATAATTACCCCAGCGATAAGGCATGGGTAAAATTCCACACAAAAGGAAGACCACAGTAAAGGCATGGACTCAGGAATGCGCTGTGAGAGCTAGAGGCAGTTCATTTTGGCTAAATGCATGGAAAAGGAATTTTCCAAGATTAAAGGACCTCAAAATCCAAAGTCCCATTTATGTTTATTGGTTATAAATGCAATGCTGGGTTGATAGCTGCATTATGTGAAAAGCCTCCAAAACTATTCTGACAGTGTTGCCATGTCCCCCCTTTTTTTTTTTAAAAAAAAAGCAAGAATCCCACTGAAAACCCTTGAGTGGCTTCCTCAAGCCTATCAAGTCAAGTTCATATTCTTTAACCCAGCCTTGTAGATCTTCTATAATTCAGCACCACTTTACCTTTTATCCATTATTTATTTGAATATGGATCAGATCCCTTCCTATAGAGGACAGTAAATGATGGCAGGAACCACATCTCATCTGAACTATCTCCTTCAAAGGCTAGCATGGAGTTTTGTACATGGTAGGTACTTAATATGCTTGTATTCGATTTGTTTACTGTTAATAGGTAGAGATAAAGCTAAAAAAAAAAGTAGGATAGAGGCAGATAGTAGAGAACCTTAAATATTAAATTAAGGATCTTAGATTTATTTATTGATTAACTCCTGGGGAGCTACTGAATGCTTATTAGCCAGAGCAAACCATTATCAAAACTTCATTGTTACTGCTGTTGATGTTTTAATCCTCAAAATAATCCTTTGAGTCAATTGCTATTATTATCCCCACTTTACACTGGGGTAGAGAGGTTAAGTGACTAGCCTAGGGTCATGGAGCTACTTTGTACTGAGGCTAGATCTGAATTCAGCTCCATTCCTTCCTTCAAGTTTCAATTCAAGCACTGCCTTCTGATCTGTGTGAAGCCTTTCCTGATTCTCTCTCTTCCTGCTAGTACCCTTCCTCCCAAATTATCTTCTATTTAACTACTTTGTTTTCATTTGTACTTATTCTCTTCATATTTGTTTTCCTCACATTTATATTAATTTGTATATGTTTAAATATACTTGTATTTCTCATTAGTATGTAAGCTCCATGAAGGCACTTTGTTTTCGTCTTTCTTTGTATGCTCAATATCTGGCACAGTTCTTGGTGCATTCATCACTCTTTTTTTTTTCTCTGTGATTCCATTTGGGGTTTTCTTGGCAAAGATACTGGAGTGGTTTGCCATGTCCTTCTCCAGCTCATTTGACAGATGAGGAACTCGGGCAAAGAGGTTGAAGTGACTCGCCCAAGGCCACGTAACTAGTAAGTGCCTTGAGGTCTGATCTGAAATCAGGAAGATGAATTTTCCTGACTCTAGTCCTGGCACTCTATCCGCTAAGTCATATAGCTGCCCCTGTTTGGCACAGAGTCGGTGGTTAATAACAGCTTGGTGATTATTTGACATTGGCCTCTGCATATCTATAAAGCTTACTGAACTGCTCACTAAGTAATGAACAGATGATACTGTGTGTTGTTAATTATCTTTATGTACCCATTCTACCCCAACAAGGTATTAAGTTTCCTCCAAAACAGGACCATGGCTTATGCCTTTTTTATGTCCTGTGCCTGGATCATGAGTCTTATAATACGAGGAATGGAAGAGACCTCGAAGATTGTTTGATCACAGGATTGCGCAACATTGCTGCTGAAACGGGCCTCAGACAGCATTTAGTCAAATGTCATTTTACAGATGAGTAACCTGAGGCCCAACAAGGTAAAATGGCTTGTCCAGGTCACATGGCTGATTAGTGCCAGGGCCATCACGGAAATCCAGGTCTTCTTTCCACTATACTAGGCTGACCATGAAGATACTACCAATATGGAAATGATGGGAAATGTCATGAAATGCCCCACGTAGACTACGAGTACATAATGGAGGAAGGGGCAGGTGTAAGAAGAAGGGAGGCAAGATAGCAGGTTTGGGTGAAGAAGATCAGAGAAGAAAGCAGGTTTGGGTGAAGAAATATTTCAAATTTCACCTCCTGTCCTCTGCAAGCTGAGCCCAATGTGGTTAGTGAAAGCTTTTGACCTAAATATTTAAGTCCTTTGCACACACTGTACCCAGCTGTTGTTTTGCACAGGGCCAAGCACAGCTGAACAAATGAGCAGGGGGTTGGCCCACTGGACCAAGGAGCACTGGAGGCTTTGGGGGAGGGGACTAGCAAGAAGGTGGGTAATGGCAGGAGCAAAACTACAGCAGGTTCAGACAGAAAGGAGATGCACTCTCTGGAGTGCATCCCCTACCAAATTGGAGCCACAGTCTCCATTAAGGGAGTATTTTTGGGAGCACAAAAATCTTCAGTTGCTCAATCACCACTCCCTACCCCTCCAGCCCTACCCCATTAAAAAGACTGTGGCTTTCAACTGGAGGCCAATCTCTTCATCTGAAATAGAGACAGAACTGGGTATTTTGCAAACTCCTCTTGATAAAAACAAAACAACAACGTCATCAACACCCTCATCATACCATTTATATAACGCTTTAAGGTTGCAAAGCACTTTACAAATATTGTGTTATTTGAGCCTCACGACAAGCCTGGGATAGAGGTTCTATTATTATACCTGTTTTACAGATGAGGAAACTGAGGCAATTAGAGGTTAAATGACTTGTCCAGGGTCACATAGATACTAAGTGACTGACATCAGATTTCAACTCAGGTTTTCTCAACTCTAGGTCCACTGTACCAGCTAGAAACATACTGCAACAAAAGTTTAGATTTTGACACGCTATTTCCAAGGTTTTTTGGTGAGAACAGCAGGCATAGGTGCCTTTATCTACAATCTACATTATCTACTATCTACAATATTATCTATAGCTACACTATAGCCAATCAAGGGGAGGCACTCTCCAGGTCTTTTTTCATCATGACCCTGGAGGAGTCGTTCCACCTGAGACTAGCTTGTGGGTTCTAGCAAGAAAGGAAAAAAGGAGGCACTCATCTGAGGAGCATCAAGTGTGGTTCTATTTAGCCTTTCTCTTAAGTCTAAGTCAGAATATGACCCTGTGACTTCTCTTCCAGAAGGACCAGCTGATACAAATGGGCTGGTCCATAGCCATCCAACCTCTCAACGTTCACCAGGGAGAGGAAAGGTAAGTTCCAGGAGAAAGGCCCCTTCTCTTGTTACCTGCCTTGTTACCTACCTTGCCAATGTGCTCTCCCTACTTGGCAGAGGACCGGCCTGACAAGACCTCTAGAAACCATGTCCTACAAGCTCTCCTCCTGAAAATGGGTACACTCAAGTCTTGACACCTCTCCCTGGACTTGAGTTGTCCTGATTGGTGAGTCAATGCAAACTTACCTAACTCACCACATCTCACTGACCACAGATCACACTTCACCTTCTATCCCTCCATCCATCCTGGTATCTTGCCATTTGCCCTGCCACCCCAGTATGCAGCCCCATCCCTTTCGACCCCTTGTTCTAGGAATAGTAACAAAATCAATAGTAGGATTGTTTCTGAAAAGGGTCAAGTTGAGTCAATAAGCATTTATTTATTTACGGGCTTTTGTTTTTGTCATTTTTTTTTGGTTTTTTTGTCTTTTTGTTTTTGTTTTTTGTTTTTGTTCAATCATGTCTGACTCTTCACGGCCCCATTTGGGACTTTCTTGGCAAAGATAGTGGAATTGTCATTTTCTTCTCCAGCTCATTTTACAGAAGACAAATTGAAGCAAACAGGGTTAAATGACTTGCCCAGGGTCACACAGCTAGTTAGTGTCTGAGGCCAGATTTGAACTCAGAAAGATGTTTTCCTGCTTCCAGAACCAGCACTCCATCCAAGGTGCCTCCTAGTTGCCCTATTATGTGCTTAGACACTGTACTAAACAGTAAGGATACAAAGAAAGTAAAAAACAGTCCTTGCCTTCAAAGAGTTTACAATCTAGTGGGGTAGATAAAATACAAACAAATATGTAAACACAAAGAACTTGGAGACAATCACAGAGGGAGAGCGAGAAAGGCTTTTGTGCAGAAAGTGGGATCTTTGCTGAGAAGGAAGCCAGGGAAGCCTGAAAATAGAGATGAGCAGGGGGAGAATTCCAGGAATGGGTAAACCCCTGAAAATGCAGTCAGGAGATAGAACACCTTGTGCAAGGAACAGCAAAAAAACCAGGGTTACTGAACCCCAGCCTATGGGGATGGGGAGTAAAAGGTATAAGGAGACTGGAAAAGTAGACACAAGCCAGAAAATAAAGTACTTTAAAAGCTAAAAAGAGAATTTTATGTTTGATCCCAGAGACAACAGGGTGCCACTAGGTTTTATTGAATGGGAAGTAACATGGTCAGACCTGTGCTTTGGGTAGATCAATTTGATAGCTGAGTGAAGAATGTCCTGGACTGGGGAGATAATTGAGGCCAGAAAACCAACCAGAAGGCTGCTGCAATAGCGTAGTCATGAGGGGATGAGAGCCTGTACTGGGGTCATGGCTGTGTCAGAGAAATTGTTGTTCAGTTGTGTCCGACCCTTTGTGTCCCCATTTGGAGTTTTCTTGGCAAAGACACTGCAGTGATTTGCCATTTTCTTCTCCAGCTCATTTTACAGATGAGGGAACTAAAGCAAACAGGGTTAAGTGACTTGCCCAGGGCCACAGAGCTAGTAAGTGTCTGAGGCCTGCTTTGAACTCTCAAAGTTGAGTCTTTCTGACTCCAGGGACCGCACTGCACCATCTAGCTGCCCCCAGAGAAGGGGAGGAGGAACATATGAGAGCTGTTGCAAAGCTAGAATCCAGAGATCTTGACGCCAGATTGTATATATGCAGGATGAGAGAGAGTGAGGAGCACAGGATGACCCCTAGGTTGACTGCCTGAAGTGCCCTCAGGAGTAATGTGGAAATAAGGAAGTACAGAGGGCTTGGAGGTAAAGATAATGAAGGAGTTCCATTTTGAACATATTGAGTTTAAAATGTCTATGGGATATCCGGTTCAGATGTCCCAACGGGTAGCTGGAAATGTGAGAATGGAATTGAAAAGAGGGCTTAGGGATACACAGATATATCAGAATCATCAGTACAGAGATGATCATTGAATCCATGGTTTCTGAGGAGATCACTAATTGGAAAAGTAGAGGAGAAGAGAACAGTAGTCCAAGTCAGAACATTGGAGGTTAAGGGGAGACACTCACAGTTAGCAGGTGGGACCTAGATGCAGCTCCAGAAAAGAGATTTGGAGGAGGTTAGAACCAGGAGAGTAATGTCACAGGAATCTAGAGAGAAGAGAAGGTGAGAAACAGTCACAGGTTGCAAATAAGGAGAAAAAGGAAGAAGACCAAGAAGAGGTGTGAGATTTGGTTGGGGTTCTACTCACTATTGTTTATGATTCTCCAGGCAAAAATAGTTCTCTTCCCTGCCCAGCACTAAAGGATTATCTCCCCACTCGGATTGTAAGACCCTCTATTTGGGAAATAGCTAAGCAAACTATGGTACGTGGATATAATGTTGTATTGCTGCGCGGTAAGAAATGATGAATGTGATGAATACACATATGCCTGGGAAGACTTAGATCAGTGGTTCTCAACCTTCCTAATGCCGCGACCCTTTAATACTCATATGTGGGCGTATCTGCATGTGGGCGGACCCGCCTGGAGATGGATAGAGGAATGGTGTCTCGGTTCCTAAAACCATTGGAAATATGTTTTTTCCGATGGTCTCAGGAGACCCCTGTGACTCCTATGAAAGGGTCATTCGAGCCCCAAAAGGGTTGCAACCCACAGGTTGAGAACCGCTGACTTAGATGGACTGATGCAGAGTGAATTAAGGAGAATCAAGAAAACAATATACACAATGAATACAATACTATAAATGGAAAGAACCGAAAGAAAAAGCTACACTGAAAACTGTAAAATTATAATAATTCAGGTTGGTCCCAAAGAAGGTATGTGAGAGGGCAGCTTTCTTGTTTACTTGAAGAGGTAACAGGTTACAGGTATGCAGCACTACATATGATGTTAGACATTTTCATATGTTGTTTAGTTTTGCTGGATTCCAGCCCCACCACCTTTTTTTTTTCATTTTTTGTGATAAGGGCTGGCTCTTTGGGAGGAAGCTAGGGTATAGCAGGAAAGGAAGGAAATGTAGAAAAACAAAAGTTATCCAAAAAAGAATGTAAGTTCCTTGAGGGTTGGTGCTGACTCCCTTTTGTATGTGTGATTTTGGTTCCTTGTCCATGACCCAACACTTTCCAGTCCTCAGGTCTCATGGGCCCACCTAAACTCAACAAGACACAGCTGGTTTTCTGCATGTTCCTGGAAGCTCATTGAAAGATGAGCATCCTGATTTGTCTCCCCAAGCAATAGCTGAACAATTTTTTTCATGCCCAATGCCAAGCAAACGCCCTTTTTACTTGGCACCAGGTGTGAGAATGAACTCAAAAGTCTTAAGTCACTCACATCGGCAGGCACCCTCACAACCTTGGGATGTGTTCGTTTCTATGGAAAGGGCCTGCCACAGACGGTGCTACTATGTTTAAGAATAGAGGGAAGGAATGAGAACCCCAGGGTGGAGGGTCAGAGGCAGCTGATCAAAATGTGGAAGGAGAGGTTGTCCCATCCTTTCCTTCTTTTCATTACATGAGAACAGGAACAAGTGCTTTCCTGCCTGCTGGATTAATTCCCTCTCACTCATCACCCCATGCTGGGCCCCTCAGTATTCTAAGCATACCTCTCTCCACAGAAACTAGACAGCTGGCTACAGTACCAAACCCCCTTAGTAGAACACTTACAAAAGATTACGCCTAAGTTATCTTGCCTCTTCCAGGAGATTCCAGTATATTATTAGTAGTGGAAAGAGCCAGGGGCACAGTAGACAGAGTGCTGGGCATGAAATCCAGAAGACCTGAATTCAAATCTGCCCTCAGACATATATAGGCTGTGGGACCCTGGGCAAGTCACTTGACCTCTGACTGACTCAGTTTCCTCATCTATAGAATGGGGATAATAATAGTACTTACCTGGAGGGTTGTTTTGAGTCTCAAATGAGATAATATGCATAAAAGCACATAGTACTGGGCTTGGCATATAATAGGCTCTATATAAATACTGATTCCCTTTTCCCATGCCCCAAATTAGATAATACATTTGCAAGTGTTTTATAAAAGGTAAAACAGTGGACCACATGCTAGGTGGCACAGTGGATAGAGTGTTGCATCTGGAATCAGGAAGACTCAACTTTGTGAGTTCAAATCAGGTCTCAGACACTTACTAGCTGTGTAACCCTGGGCAAGTCACTTCATCCCATTTGCCTCAGTTTCCTCATCTGTAAAATGAGCCATAGAAGGAAATGGCAAACCTCTCCAGTATCTCTGCCTAGAAAATCCCAAATGGGGTCGTGAAGAGTCGAATGTGCCTTAAAAATGACTGGACAACAACAAATTTGGTTTTACCACCCTGAGACCCCATATTATTGTGTCATACAAAACAAGAAATATGAAGAATCAGAGAATTGTGGGGAGACTTTTTTTTTTTTTGCTTTTTGGAGGGAGGAGAGCAGGGCAATTGGTATTAAGTGACTTGCACAAGGTCACACAGTTAGTAAGTGTTAAGTGTCTGAGGCCAGATTTGAACTCAGGTCCTCCTGATTCCAGGGCCAGTGCTCTATTTACTGCACCACCTAGCTGCCCCAATGGGAAGACTTATTGAACAAATGAGAAAGAAGTAGAACCAGGAAAATATATACAATGAATCTAGAGCAAAGAGATTGGAAAGAAAAACACAAAATATAAAGGAATTAAATGCTCTTATTTAATTATAATGGCCAAATTTATCCCCAGATTTAAAAAACACAAATGCACACAATATTTCCCTAAAACAATTGAAACTGAATGCCATAAAATTATAATGACTAAGCTTGACCCCAAAGAGAAAGCACCTTCCCAACCTTCTTTGCAGAAGTGACAGACAGAGTATGGAACACTGCTTATTATATCAGTCTTCTTCAATGTGTTGTTCAATTTCACTGATCTGTTTTTTCTCCTTCCTGTTTTTTGTTTGTTTGTTATAAGGAAT
>CM053581.1:132559202-132588735 GCA_028627135.1 Pseudochirops cupreus
GCGTATCTTTGATACTACACATGCACCAGAAATTGCTCAGGGAGTTGGTAACGGAGACACAATAGCCTTATCCTATTTGTTGTTCACTCATTCAGTTGTGCCTGACTCTTCATGATCCTATGAACCATAGTGTCCATGGAATTTTCTTGGCAAAGACACTGGCATAGTATGCCCACTCCATTCCTACCTCAGTGGATTAAGGCACACAGAAGTTAAGTGACTTGCCCATGATCATATAATGAGTACATGTCTGGGGCCAGATTTGAATTCTGGTCTTCCTGACTCAGCACTCTATCCACTGAGCCATCGAGCTGCTATTTAGTCAGCAGTTAATCAACAAACACTTACTATGTGATAGGCACTGTGTTTGGGGCTGCTAATACAAAACATGGCAAAAACATGGTTTCTGCCCTCACGGAACTCACATTCTAACGGGCAAGACGACATCCAAAAAGCTATATATAACCAAGACATACGATGTGTAAGTAATAACAATAAGAGCCAGCATAGATTTAGCACTTTACAGTCTGCAACGTGTAAATAACAATGATGGTGATAGCTAGTCTTGATCTAGCACTTTACAGTTTTATGCAAATATTAAGAGTAAATGGCATCAATTTAGAGCTTTCCAGTTTGCAAAATGCTTTCAGATAATACCTCATCTGATCCCCACAGCAAAACTGGGAAGTATGGGAGGTAATCTCTAAGTGAAGGGGTAAGGAATGAAGTGAAGGAGGCTAGGCCTTCTGAAAGTGAGATCTAAATTCTTGAAGGAATCCAGGGAAGCTAGGAAGGAGAGATGAGGCAGGGGAACATTCCAGACTTGAGGGACAGCCTATAAAAAAGTAAGAAGTCTGGAGACACAGTGTCCTTTTGGAGGAACGGCATGAAGCTTTATGTCCTATATAGGAGATAATGAGAAAGGGAGTAAAGTTAAGGGAGACTAGAAGGGGAGGAAGCATCCTAAGTTATGAAAGACCTAAGTACCAAACACAGCATTTTATATTTGATCCTGGAGATAATAGTGAGTCACTGGGATTTGTTGAGTAGAGAGGATGACAAGGACAGACTTGTGCTTTAGGAACATTGCTTTGGCAGCTCATGGAGGATAGGCTGGAGTGGGAAACACTTTAGTTAGGCATGAGCTGGTGCTACTCTCATTGGAACTGGATGATAGGTGTTAATTTGGTCCTGGTAACAAGCGCATAATTTCATACCAATATTTGTTACCATGTGGAAGCAACACTGTCTTAATAGAATGAGCATTTGAAATGTTGAGAGATAGGTTGGTGTGTGGTTTATTAATCTTCACTTCCAATATCTATGTGGTTCCCTTGTTTCTGATACTCTCTCTTGCCTCAACCTTGACTATCTGTGTGCTATATGATGTCTGATTGCTTGGCTATCAGTTCCCCAGACAATTTCCCCACATAGTCTCTTCTTAAATATCTTTTACCTTTATTTGCAACCCCCAATGCTTAGCACAATGCCTGGCAAATAGTAAACACTTAATAAGTGCTTGTTGATAATGACCCATTAGAAATGGAGGTGTGATTTGTTGCTGGGAAAAGAGGGACAAAGGGGACCAGATCTCTTCATCTTTTCTAAACCAGCTCAGTCCTTATGATTTGAATAAAATGGAGGATCAAGATGAGGAGAAGTTGAAAACATGTTTCCTCAGCACAGTTTCACTCAATTACTTCATTTCCTCCATCAATTCAAGAAGCCCCTTGGTGCTGCACATTAACACTAGCCTGGAATGCTTGGTAACAGTCTTATACCAAGAGAATGGTGTTTCCCAGAAGCCTAATGCTCTTGAAAGTAAAGAACTTTACTGAAAGCAAGACTCATTATCAGAAAATGGAGTTCTTGGCTTTGAAGAGAGCTGTCACTGATAAATCCATCTCAATTTCACATATGAACTGACAACAATCCAATGACATATTTTGACCTAATGCTGCCTGCCAGACATAGGTAGCAGCATTAGCCTACAGTGAATACTAAGATCCAAGAAAGATGAGTGCAGATGAAGATTCCTTGTCTCAGACATCATATAAAGCCAATATTCTATTGACAGGGATAAAGGGGGGTAAGGAGGGTTAATTCCATACTGATAACCCAACCTTCAGTGAAAGTTTCAAATTGTCAACTGTACTTTTGTTTGATGGAGCTCAGCTTCCTATGTGTCACAAACCTTTGGAGCTTGTATTACAGACTATTTATCTCTGTAGAGAGATGTGAAAAATATAAGCAATATCCTAGAAACGGTAAACCATTTCTCCTCATAAGCACAAACCTATCTAATAAAAAATCAGAAAACTGCTTCAGTACGTTTCCTGCCAGGATCCATTGTGACCAAGGTAGAGATAAAAATACTCCTTACTGCCCCCAGAGAGACCTATATAACCTGAGTGTTTCCATAACATACTGTTGAACATGCTGGAGATGCTGAGACATGTACAAAAGACTCAATGGAGTCAACATGATCCTACTAGCTTTATCCCATACCTGCTAATATCTGGGCAAGAGCTGTATTTGAATACCGACATGCTGCAGAGTTTCAGAAAATGAAAAGATGTAGAGATTCACAACCAATAACATCTGTTAGCTGAGAAACTAACCAGAAGAGTACAGGGAGGGAGATCTTGATTAACTTTAACCCCATACAAGCAAGATAGCATATCTTTGGAAAGTCATCCAATACCAAGTTGTTGAAAAGATTAGACAACTTGTTGATCTATAGAAAAGCTCCAGAAAATGACTGGGGTCCCACAAAGACAATGCATCACAGTCAACTATTGATTATTCTATAATTCAACTCTGGTAAACAAGATGATGGAAGTTGTTCACTCTAGAGTGAAGAGCATGGTCACTAAATACCGAGACTGAACAAGGTGATGATTCATGTGAGGAATAGTCTGAGTGCTGGTACCCACCAAATGTGCAGTCATCTCAGTTGTGTCCAACTTTTTGTGACCCCATTTGGAATTTTCTTGGCAGAGATACTGGGGCAGTTTGCCATTGCCTTCTCCAGCTCATTTTGCAGATGAGAAAACTGAGACAAACAATGTTAAGTGACATTCCCCCCAGATGGTTAAGGAATTCAACCACTCGTCTCTCCCAGCCATGAGTTCTCTGTTCAGAAAAGGCAAAAGGACTGAACCCTTTTTTTTCTTAATGTTCCAGCTGTAAAGGACCCTGGGGAACAAAGGACAATGCATAGAAACCAGAGATCGTAATAACCAGTCTGAGTCAGCCATAACCTCAGGGTTAGCACCGTAGGTCTGTGGATAATGGCAATTAGCCTGGGTCACTTGCAAGCTGACAGTGTCGTGCCAGAAGCACCAGGCTTATTCAACCAGTGGCCAAGCTCACTTTTGATGCATCAGAGAAAATGGGAGAAGTGGTTACCCACTTCTGGGTGGCTTGATGATGCCTATGGTGGAAGCACAGATATGTGCTTTGTATATATCATCCATATATCATTGTATATTGTATATTACTTATAAGAATCAGCAGACCTTGGTGTATAAAGAGAGCCGGCCAAGGACCATGATTCTAGTTCTACCTTTGATACATACTGGTTATGACTCTGCCAATCACAACTTCTTTTTTCCCCAAGCAATTCCCAATGACTAAGTTGAAGAACAAGTTCTGGTCTGCACAGGTAGAGGGAGATCCCCATACTGGGTCTAGTCATGTGACTAGAAAGAAGGCTAAAAAGTTGCTTTCTATAAGCTTCTCCAACCTCAAAGGAAAGGAATTATTCACCAGACCTAGAGTATTTAAATCTC
Source organism: Pseudochirops cupreus (assembly GCA_028627135.1). Taxonomy (NCBI): domain Eukaryota; kingdom Metazoa; phylum Chordata; class Mammalia; order Diprotodontia; family Pseudocheiridae; genus Pseudochirops; species Pseudochirops cupreus. The sequence continues at coordinate 132,562,997 of CM053581.1, forward strand.
AATACACAAGATAAGTAGATTGCCCCAACTCCACACACAAGGTAAAAAACACCAGAGAACTTTAGTACTTTGCACTCTCATTCAGGATCTCTGCTCCCAGTTGTATCTAGACACTTCTCTCCAGGAACAATGTAAGTTCCCAAGTTTGTGTAGTCAGGTGAGACATTCCTCACAGTTGTGATTCTAGCTACCTCATCCCTCCTCTACCCTGAAAGAAGCAAAAGAGAGAAAGAGATAGAAACAGAGAGACAGAGAGAGATAGAGATTAAGAGAGAGATCAGAAAATATCTCTCTATGTCTATCTATGGACATCTATCTATTTATCTATTTTTTGATTCTATTTAATTACCATTATACCTACTCAAAGGATAAGAGGTAGGAGATACAAGAAAGGACAGAAGATAACAACACATTGGCATCCAGAGGGGAGCATGGACCTGAGGAAATAGAGGCAAGAAACCCCATTAGGGCCAGTCCTCCCTGAGAAGTAACCTCAATTCAGGCACTCAGACCAAGAAGACCCACATAACCCCAACAGAAGACAGGGTGCCCAGCAACTCTGGTGTGTATCAATGGAAATGGTAGGTACTAAAAAGAGATGAAGAGAAATCCCAAGGTCGAGGGAGGGAAATATAAAAGTTTTGAAACCAAAGGATCAAGAAAGAAAACCAAGTAGAAACCCATTTCTCATATAGATAAACCAAGAAAAAAGGATCATAATAACAGAAGGAAGGATGAAAAGTTTTATATATTAATGAAATCACAGTCCAATCCAAAAAAACCAACAACCCTATATGGCATGTTTTTGTTATATAATATGCTACCGGGATTATATTATGATTCACTAACATATGAATACTTTGTTACTATTATATATGCTACTATGCAACAGTATTCATGTGCTATAGATCTATATGCTTTGTTATACATTACAAATTTGTGTTTTGGCCTAAACGTATTCACTATCACACAGGCTTTTGGATATGTATGCATTGATGCAAGTGGTCATGTTCATTCTACTCTATTATAATATGGCTGTGTACAACTGGAATAATTGCCTTCATATTATATATTGATTTTTGATGTTTTACATGATGCTAATTAATGGTGACATCGATGTTTGAGTATGCCTTGTGTCATTTACTAGGACTCGAAATTATTTAGAAGACATTTAGGTGTTTCAGTGGATAGTGTGCCAGACTTCAAATCAAGAAACTCAAGTTCTAATTATGCCTCATATATTTACTGGCTGTGTGACCATGGGTGAGTCACTAAACTTCTTTCAGACTCAGCTTTGTCCTTTATAAAAATAGGGATAAAATAATAATAGCACCATAATAATAGTATGAGGTTGTTTTAAAGGTCAAAATGATGACATATGCAAATTGACAAGGACATGGTTTTCTATTCCAAAATGACTGGATTTGCAGTGAAAGTGCTAACTTTAGGAAGCTTTTGGCCTCAAGACCACCATATCCAGGAAGATAAACCTTGAGTAATTTTTGTATTTACACACAGAAGTAAAAACCCTCTTGCCAAAGGTTTTATGAAATTGATTGGCTGATATACAAAGCTAGTCTCAGTTCTACATCACTGTACATCACTCATTCATGCTATTACAATGCTCCATCTGCTGGCAAGGGACATGGAAAACTTAAAAGAAAGGTCTGGAGATCTATTTACACTTCTTTTACCTGTAGCTGAAATTAGAGAGAGACAGGGAGAATGCTAATCGTAAGAAGGTAAGCCCCTTGAGGGCAGGTACCATTTTTTTTCCTTTCTTCTTATCCTCAGAGCTTAAGACACTGCCTGGTGCCTACTAAGTGCTTAATATACATTTGTTGACTAAATGAATTATTAGTTTGTAATAATATTAGCTAGCGATTATATAGTACTTTAAGGTTTTCAAAACACTTTACCTATGTCCTCTTATTTGATGTTTACAACAACTGTGGGAGGTAAGCGCTATTATTAACTCCATTTTTCAGATGAGGAAATTGAGGCTGAGATGTTAAGTAACTTAGGGTTACAGCTAGTGAGCAACTGAGGTAGGATTTGAACTCAGGTCTTCCTGACTCCAGACCCCATGCTCTACCACTGCTACCTAAGTGCTAAAGTGTATAATCTATAGCTCTCTTTCGTCCTGTACCTGGTAGAAGGGAATGTGACTATTAGCTAATGCCTTTGGACTTTCATGGAACATTTGCCTCTTCTTTATGGTGCCCAAACTCTGAAGTTTTCAAAGGCAGACATGCAACCAACCAATGGTGGTTTAAAATGTTTAAGCATATAACCCTGACCACAGCTAGGGTCATTAAGCTACAGAGTTCTTCACCTTCTGGCTCTTCTATTCCTAGGATATTTGGTGGGATTCCCTGACCCTTGGGTTTTTCGGGCAGGGTGGGAGAGTATTGTTTTTGTTTTTCTTTGAGGATGTTGAACTTGGTTTTTCATGGGGGAGGAAAACCTTCTCCATTCAAGAGGTCGTATAGCCAGAGCTGTAATGGACATTTGACTACAGTCAGTACAGAACCCTCATTTTGTTGATAAGGAAACAGTCCCAGGTGAGTGGTCTAAGTTCACATAGGAATTAGTGGAAGAACTGATCATTTGCATTAGGCAAGCAATGTCCCAAGCAGAATTTCATTATTTGCCCAGGTTTGACAGGGTTGGGGGGCAGGGAGGAGACACCCAGAGCAATATTTATTTTCAGTTTTAAAGTTTCTTGAGATTAATTAGTCCAGCACTGGCTGTCTCCCTCTCATGCCCCCATCCGTACTCCCCCTTTTATGTTGACACAATATTATTCACAACACACACAACAACTACATATGGAATGTAGTCTATTTTCTATTTTAAGTACAGATAATTATTCATGTCAAGTTAGCACACAGAGGTAAATATTGTCATTAGGTTTCAGAGACACTACACAATATCTCTTTTGCTTCACCTACTCACAAACTAAGAATCAGGGAGGATTATGTCTTCTCTTTGAGGAAATTGGAACATTCTAGGGAACCCATGAATAAGATTTTTAATTAAAATCGTCACTCCTGAGATCTCCCAGTAGTGTCCCCTTCTTCTGAATAGCAATATTATTTGTAACATCAGGAAGTCAGCTCACTCTATCTGTGAGTCACAGACCAATGAGGCAGGTGCTCTGATACCAGTATGTGACAATGAGGACGATGACAAAGAAGAATGCTACAATCAAAACATTATCTACTTTATTATGAAAATTAACCAGGAAACTGTCTTCAGAGATTTCTGAGTTAGAAAAGACTCTGCCTTCTGGTACAGTTTAGAATGTTGTATGCTGTTCTGTTATTTCAGTCATGTCTGACTTCATGACCCCATTTGGGCTTTTCTTGACAAAGATACTGGAATGGTTTGCCATTTTCTTCTCCAATTCATTTTACAGATGAGGAAACTGAGGCAAACAAGGTGAAGTGATTTGTCCAAGATCATAGCTACTTACAAAATGCTTGGAATTCTTTTATGAATAGGGAGTATGAGGATAGAAGCTATAGTTAGACTAGGCACACTAGATAAGCAGGAGAAATTGACTACAGATCATAGGATCATGAATTGGGCTCTGGGAGGGACTTGAGAGGCCAACCTCATTTTTACAGATCAGATGCCCAGACAGGTTTAGTGACTTGCACACAGACACTTGGGTACTAAACAACAAAGCTAGACCTCTAAGTCTAGATCTAATGCAAGTCACAAAGTGATCCATCTATCTACCAAGGGTGACAAGCTGGATGCATCTGGAAACCTGCATGTAGTATTCCTCACTCGCAATAATGAAGACCTCTTTTATAGAAGTTCAACCTCATTCATTTCACAGACAGTACATTCAAAGGGAGCTTCTGAGGAAACATTCAATGTCTTGCCCAGGATTATATAATGAATAAGAACATGAACTTAGTTAAGTCTTCCAATTCCCAATGCAGGATACTTACCACTACATCAGAAGACAGCTGAAAGAAAGACAGCCTCGCTTCCTTTCTTTCCTCCTTCCTCCCTTCATCCTTTCCTTCTTTCCTCTTTTCCTCCTTTCCTGCTTCCTTTCTTCCCTTCTTTCTTTCTTCCCTTCTTTCTTTCTCTTTCTTTCTTTCTTTCTTCTCTTTTCTTAAAGACCAAACCTTAAACTCATTTTACTCTGGAGCTCAGAGACTGGACCACAATAGGTCCCTGCCCAAGCACCACTTAATGGCTATATTTTGGGCCCTCTTGGCTCAGAGTGACTGTCACTAGTAGCTATTTCTCTTTTGACCCACAACCGTAACGGTCTTCCCCTCCCAGCTTGATTTTTTTTTCTAATTAAAGAAGCCATCTCTTGCCTCACTTCTTAAAGAGGCCTATTCACTGAATGGGCATTTTACCTCACTCAAAGTGAGAACCTGAAAAGGCCTTAGCCTAAAAGGTCCAGGGTCTCCCATTTACATCCTGGACCATTTCCAGTCATCCTGATGAATATCTGGCCACTGGACCCAGATGGCTCTGGAGGAGAAAGTAAGGCTGGTGACTTTGCACAGCCCTCACTCACTCAAATCAAAGTCAACTACAAGTCATGTCATCATCTCCCTGATGTCCTGGTCCTCTTCAAAAACAAAGAACAAACACAAGAAGACAACCATGGACCAAGGCAGTTCATTTTCTCATTCAGTCTAGAGAACTGATCTAAATCAGACGTCAAAGTAGCAACATCAAGAGATTTAAAGATGCTGGGATTAATAAAATTTAAACTCAAATCACTGCTGAGAAACTGTAGCCATAAACTTTTTTAATGAAACAATAGGAAAGAATTATTCAAAAGGGCTAAAACCAGAAATATAATAGAACAAGTGATATTCTCTCAAAAGACAAATGGGAAAAGTATGGCTCAATTAAGGGGAGAGGAAGGTGAAACAGCTCTTCCTTTTACACAATTGAGATCTTTTCAGAGAATGAATGAAATATAATTAAGTAAAATAAAAAGATGGCTTCTCTGAAAGGTTGTACTATATATGTGTGTATAGGTATGTACGTATATATATATATATGTGTGTGTGTGTGTGTGTGTGTGTGTGTGTATAAACATACCTACAAATATAATATATATATGCATAGAAATGTATATATACACTCAACAAACTACTTTTTTATTTCCTTCTAAAATTTGTAAGGCAGCATGGTACAGTGAAAAGAGAGCTCATACAAGATGTGGGTTCAAATCCTATCTCTACAATTTATAATATCTGTGACCTTGGGCAAGTCATCTTTCTCTGGGCCTTTTTTTCTAGGCTATAAAGGGACAAGTTGGACTAGGAAGCCTTTGAGGTTCCTTTCAGCTCTGGATTGTAATGGTAAAAGGGAATTTGAAGATCTTCCCTGCCCCTTAACAGGTTGAATGTAATCACATAGAGTCTGTGCTGGGAGGAGTTTGCTGAGGGGTAGAACAGAGCCCACAGGAAGCTGGGAGTCAGAGCAGTTAGAGCTGGAGGGAGGAGAATGCATACCTAAGGAGACACCTAGGCTTGTAAGTCTTTGTTTGCCCCCTTCTGTGACAGCTAGGTTTGTGAGTGTTTGTGAGAAGGCTAAAGGATGGTATGACTCCCTGCTGTGCTATGGTGTATTAACTTCTTTGTTGCTATAATGGATTTGGTTTCCTGGTGTTGGGATTTGATTCTCTGGTGTCTAAAAATGTTTTTCTTCTCTCTTCTATATGGAGAGTCTGCTATATTTTGCAATTGAGAACTATGCTGGCATATTCATAGTTGCCATCAGTACTGTGAATACTGTGTTGGCACTACATGGATTTATAATCCTAGGATTATCCCCACACCAATCAATATCTGCTCCTCTGCCTGATTTCAACTCCACAGAGCAAATTATAGGTCCCAGGATAAACTCACCACTTTTAAACTCATCAACAGGCTGCTAGCTGAAACCTTGACTGACATCACCACCTTCAACCTCTTCTTCTCCCTTCTTATTGGAGAGCTGGTAATTGGAATACTAAACTCCTCCCAATGCTTTCCTTTATAGAGGGTAGAAACTGAACTCTCAGCTCTGCTTTGCATTTGCTCCCCTACCTGGTTTCAACTTCATGGAACAATATGCCCTGGTGTCCTGTCCTGTTCTGTCCTGGTGACCTCTCACCCCACTTTCCTGCCTCCTTTTGTGTGTTGTCTCCCCCCATTAGATTGTGAGCTCCTTGAGGGTAAGAACTATATTTTTCTTGTCTTTCCAGGTTTAGGGCAGGTAGGTGTCACAGTGGATAGACTGCTGGGCCTGGGGTCAGGAAGACCCAGGTTCAAATACAGCTTCAGATACTTACTAGCTATGTGACCCTAGAGTCACTTAATCCTGTTGGCCTCAGTTTCCTCAGGTATAAAATGAGCTGCAAAACAGCAAACTGCCCCATTATCTTTGCCAAGAAAATCCCAAATGGGGTCACAGACAGTTGGACAAGACTGCAATGACCAAAAACAACTTAGCATAATACCTGACACTGTAATAGGCAGTTGATAAATGTTGGCTGGATTGGATCTTATAATCCTGTCTTGTGATACTATGATTATATTAGAGGCATCTAGGCAGCATAGTAGGCAGAGAAATATTTGGAATCAGGAAAACCTGCATTCAATTTCAGTCTTAGACACTCATTAGCTGTGTGATCCTGGTCAAGTCATTAAAATTCTACTTCAGTTTCCTCATTTGAAAAAAGGGATAATAACAGTGTCTACCTCCCAATGTTGTGAGAATGAAATGAGATAATATTGGTAAAGCACTTTGCACAACTAAAAGCATTATTTAAATGGTAGTAGTAGCAGCAGCAGCAACAGAAACATCAGCAGCAACAACACAGGTAGTAATATCTACAATCCCAGGCAAATGACAAAGATATTAAGAGGCTATATGAGATAATGTTTCCAGCCAGGGACTATTCCCAACAACCCACAGCATTCCCTTAGATATTCAACTATTAGAAAGTGCACAGCAAAGAAAAAGTCCTATCTGATTGTCTAGTGGAAAAAAACACTGTGTCACAAGTCGGGAACCCTGGCTTCTAGCTGTATCACCTTGGATAAGCCACAAACTGGTTGGGCCTCATTTTCTTCATATGTAAAGAAGGGAAGGGGGTGGGAATGAAATTAGATCCAATAGATTCCTTCTTCCTCTAAATGTTTATAATTACCACATTCAGTATTTTAATCCTATTTGGTGGTATCATTTATTACTTCACCTATCACTTTCTTATTGATAATTCCCCTGTACATTTCCAGCCTTGATCTGTCACTTATTCATTCCTATTTCCAACTGCTTACAGGACATGTGCTTTAGGACCATAAACCTGGAGTTAAAAGAGACAGCAGGGGTGTCACCTAGTCCAAGTCCAACCCATTCATTTTACCAATGGAACGTTAACTGACTTTCCCACAGTCTAAGTAATATCCTTAAATTCAACATGTCCAACACTTACCTTCCTCCCTTCAAAATTACTCCCTTTTTGAACTACCCAATTTAAGTTTGTAGAACCACCATCTTCCCAAGCTAGAAATCTCTGACTATGTCCTTTCTTCTGTGTCCTACATCTAACTTATCATTTGGTTGTATCCTTTCTTATTTTGAAACATCTTTCAAACCAAATTATAGTATCAAAAATGAAAAGGTGAATGCACAACCAGTGAAAATGAAATAAAAACAATTATTAGGAATCATTTTGCTCAACTATAGGCCAATAAAACTGACAAAATGAAATGGATGAATATTTACAAAAATATAATTTCCCAGATCAAAAAGGAAATAGAATATTTACATAACTCCATCTTAGAAAAAAAATCAGTTGAATAAAACATAAATGAACTCCCTAAGAAAAAATCCCCAGAAACAGATAGATTCACATACAAATTCTATGAAACATTTAAAGAATGATGAATTCCAACTATTTAAAGTGTTGAAAAATAGGTAAAGGAGTTCTACCAGATTCCTTCTATGACACAAATATTGTTTTGATATCTAAACCAGTGAGAACAAAAATAGAAAGAAAATCCTAGATGAATTCCCCTACTAAATATTTATGCAAAAAAATTTAAATAAGATAGTGGCAAGGTGATGATAACAATATATCGTAAATATCTTATACAATGACCCAGGTGGATTTATACTAGGAATTCAACGTTAAGAAGACTATAAGCATAATTGATACTATCAATAACAAAAATCATATGATTATTTCAATAGACACAGAAAAAGCTTTTGACAAAATACAATACTCATTCTTATTAAAAACACTAGAAAGCATAGGAATAAATGGAGCTTTTCTTAAAATGATAAGTAGCATCCACCTAAAGTCAAGAGCAAACATCTGTAAAAGGAATAAGCTAGAAACTTTTCCAATCCAACAAGATCAGGGGTGAAGTAAGGATGTGCATCCTCCATCTCCTCCTCCTCCTCATTTAATATTTTACTAGAAATGCTAACTATAGAAATAAGACAAGGAAAAGAAATTGAAGTAATAAACATAGGTAATGAGGAAACAAAATTATTCCTTTATTATATACTTAAAGAATCCTAGAGAGGCAACTAAAAATTAGTCAAAACCATTATCAACTTAAGCAAAGGTGCAAATCATAAAATAAACCCACATAAATCATCAGCATTTCTATATATTTCTAACAAAATCTATCAGGAAAAAAGAGAAAGAGAAATTCCATTAAAATAACAACAGTACAAAAGACTTGGGAGTCTGCTGCTAAGACATACAGGAAATCTATGAACACATTTACTAAATTCTATTCACACAAATAAAGACAGATTTAAATAATTGGAGACATATTTATTGCTCATAGGTCAAACCAACATAATAATAATGCCAATGCTACTGTAATTAATTAATTAATTAATTCAGTACCTTACCAAACTGCCAAAAAATTACTTTATAGAATTAGAAAAATAATAACAAAATTTGTCTGGAGGAAAAAATATCAAAGAAATAAATTTTTAAAATGTGAAGGAAGAGTGTCTAGCATTGCTAGATCTCACACTATACTACAAAGTGACAATAATTGAAAAAAATTTCATCTGGGGTAAGAAAAAGAATGATTGGTCCTTGGAACAGATTAGGTTCATGATACACATAAACAGATGAACAATAATCTAGTGTTTGATAAACCTAAAGAACTCAGCTTTCAGGACAAAAATTAACTATTTGACAGAAAGTATTGGGAAAACTGGAAAGTTAACTGGTAGAAACCAACATCTCACATCACATACCAAGGTAAACTCAAAATGGGTACATGATTTAGATATAAAAGATAATATTATAAACAATTTAAGGAAGCATAATAAAAATCACCTATCCTATTAATGGATAGTGGAAGAGTTCATGACCAAACAAGACATAGGTTTGTAAGAGGCAAAATGAATAATTTTGATTACAAAAAAAACAAAACAAATTTTTTGCACAAACAAAACAGCTAAAAGTAGAAGAAAAGCAGGAGATGGGGGAGGGCAGAGTTTTGCAACAAATTTCTCTAATAAAAGTCTCATTTCTTAAATATATAGGGAATGGGGCTAAATTCATAAGAATAAGAGCCATTCCTCAATTGATAAATGACTAAGGGATATAAGCAGGCAGTTTTCAGAAGAAGAAATCAAAACTATCAAGTCATATAAAAAAATAGATCTAAATTATTAATAATTTTAAAAAGATAAATTTCAATAGCTCTAAGGTACACCTCATAGCCACCCGATTGTCTAAGATGACAGAATATGTAAATGAAAAATGCTGGAAGGAAAAATAGGTACATTAATTAAGCAGGTATATTAATTAAATAGGTACATTAATTCAATGTCAGTGGAACTGTGAACTAGTCTCATCATTCTGAAGAGCAATTTGGAACTATGCCCTAAAAACTATAACATTTTGCATAATTTTGACCCAGAGATATTATATCTGGGTCTATACCCCAAAGAGATCAAAGGAAAAGGAAAAGGACTCATATATACAAAAACATTTTTAACAGCTCTCTTTGTGGGGGCATAGTATTGGAAATGGAGGGGATGATCATAAGTCAAGGAATGACTGAAAAAATTATGGTATATGAATGTGATGGAATACTGTTGTGCTATAAGGAATGATAAAGGGGAAGATTTCAGAAAAACTTGAGAAGATCTATATGAACTGATATGAAACCAAAACAATTTGTAAAGTATCAGCAATATTGTGAAGATAATAAACTGTGAAAGACTTGGTAATAATGAACAAATCCACCACAATTCCAAAGCACTCCTGATGAAAAATGCTATCCAGCTCCAGACAGAGAACTGATGAACTCAGAGTGCAAATTGAAGCATATTTTTTTCTCTTTCTTTTTCTTTTTTTTTCAGAATATAACTAATACAGAAATATGTTTTGCAATACTTTATATGTAAAATGTGTGTTGTAATTCTTGCCTTCTGAATAGGTGGAAGGGGGGTGGAAAGAGGAAGAAAATTTGGAACTGAAAATAAAAACTGAATTTTAAAAAATGTCTTTCAGATTCAGACTCTTTCCTTTCCATATACCTGATGAGCCCTGTAGCACAGTCTGTCTTCACTTTACAACTAGATTGCCTCCTCTAGTCTTTTCTAGACAATTGCTATGAGATTAATTTTGCTCCAATATTGCTTTCATCATCTGTTTAGTTAATGGAACTCCACTAAAGGTAGATAGGTAGAACAGTGAATAAAATGCCATCAGGAGTTAAGAAGACCTGAGGAAAAATCCAGCCCCCAAAAGTCCTGACTATGTGACCCTGAACATGTCTCTTAACCTCTTTCTGCCTCAGTTTTCTCAACAATAAAATGGGGGTGTTAATAGCATCCTACCTCCTAGGGTCGTTGTGAAGCTCAAATGAGATAATATTTGCAAAGTGCTTAGAACAGTGTCTAGTACATAGCATGGATCTAATAAATGCTTGTTCTCTTTTCCACTCCCATCCTAACCACACCATTCACAAAACTTATCATCAGGAAGAAGAGATTGCATATACAAAAATAATTCTTGAAAGAACAGACTATATGAGATATCAGTCAATAAATATATATTTATCACCTGCTATGTGCTAAACTCTGTGCTAAGAGCTAGGGGCAGGAATATCAGAAAGAACAATCCATGCCCCACGCCATTCCTCCCAACCAGAATGTCCTCCTACTCTTCTTCCCTTATTTCAGCCTAATTTGTCCTTCAAAATCCACTCCAAGTCCCACCAGCCCATAGTAGACTCTCTTTTCTCTGTACAATATCCATAGTCATTATTATACAAGCTTCTAACTATTGATTTTTGTGTTTTCTACCTAGATTGTAAGCTGCTTATATAAGTGTTTTATGCCTTTAGCAGCTGCCAAATAATAGGTGCTTATGAGGCACTTGTTGGCCCATTCATCTCCTTGAACACTCTCTCATTGCCAGGAATTAGAGTATTTAAAATATCCAGAACCTTCTTTCTACCATTACTCACAACAGAATAGAATTCAGTATAAGATAACCATGTCTTGAATATTAGATTTAAATTTAAAAAAGAAGTCTACAGATAGAGTAGATAGAAGAAACATGCAGAGAGAGCAGAAAGGTTCAGTCATCCACAGGAAATGACAGGTTTCTGAGAAATAAAACCTGAATAGAAAATATGGTTGTAGCAATTTTTTTTCATGTGGTGTTGAAATAGGCCCTTGAAAGCATTTGTTAGTGCCATGGGGCTTTGAAAGAGCAGTGATAAGCCTACAAATTTGGTTTGTTCAAGAAAATTGGGTTGAGGAAGTTATCAGGGTTTTATTCCCTTGAAAATATCTGTGATGCTCGTTTGTGTTAGAGTTTTGAAATATGTACCTTGATAAGAAGGCCTTTCTGATGTTTATCACACCAATATACTTTCTAGTCATGGTTCGCCATAGGTGAAATGAAACTTGAACCCTAAGAGAAAAGTGGCAGGGACTGGGGCAAGACTTTTAGAAGAAAACAATTCAATCTAGTCGTATAAAGCTGAGAGTTGGAACCTGAGACTTTTAAAAGATCTGAGCAGAGTATAATAAATGTTTCTGCCTGCCTAGGCCAAGCAATCAAGAATTTCTCCTCATCCTGTATCATTTTCATGGCCCATTTGCAAACTGGAAGGTAAAATAATTTGATTTCTATATGAGTCATACAATATTCTGAAAATACTTTGAAGGAGCAAAGAAATTCTAGAACTATAGGATGCCATGTCGTAAAAAGTACACAGGCATAGCTTAGCACCTTGTATATAAGTAATTAAGAAATGTTTGTTGAATCATTCAACCAACACTCAAGCATTTCCTATGCGCCAGTCATTATGTTAAGAACTAGAGTTACCAGTATGATAAAAACAAGCCAACAAACAAACATGATACCTGCCCTCAAGAAGCTTACATTCCAGTGAAGGAGACAACATGAAATAACCATGTATATTTAAGATATATACAGTGTAAATGGAAGATTACCTAGGGGGAAAGCCCTAACAACTAGGGAGGAAAAAGACAGAGATTAGGAAAGACCTTCAGTAGAAGGTGGGATTTGAACTGTCTTGAAGGAAGTTAGGGAAGATAAGAACAGGAGAGGATGAGAGAGTATTCTGAGGCATGGAAAAACAACCAGTCCAAATTCATGAAGTTGGAAACATGAAGTGTCATGCGTGAGGAATAGTGAGCAGGCATTGTAACTAGACAATAGAGATGCAGAATTAAATGTAGTCAAATTGCCTTCCTGAGGCCTGAGTCTGTTCCATAACTTCCTTGAAAAGTGGTCATCTCCTTCTACTCATCCACCTCCAGTGACAAGGAACTCCCCAAATACAAAAGATAGCACGGTCACGGAAAGTCCAAGGATGTGGAATGACTGAACATGTTTGTAGGCATCAGGGAAGATACCGGTTGATAGGGAAAAATTGAAAATTAGAGAAAAGGGTTGACTGAAGAAGAAACTCTCAAAAGGAGAAGGGGAGCGGGGGGGGGGGGAGGGGGAAGGAGAAGGGAAGGAATAGGCTGGAATAGGAGTGGGCACAGGAGGAATAATTGTCCATTGGATTAAATGTCTCCCCATCCTGTGAAAATGGAGACAAGGAGAAGAATGATGAGAGAGAAGTTCTGAGGGAAATAATGGAGCTCACTATGGGTACTTCCAACTTCTCAGTACAGTACAGTAAAAATAGTCAATTGGGTTCCCTTCTCTAGACATTCATATTAGGTAGCACAGTAGTTAACAGCATCAGACTTAAAGTCAAGAAGGCCTGAGTTCAAATGCCACCTCAGAAACTTACTTGCTGTGTGACCATGGACAAATCACTTAACCTCTTTGCCTCATTTTATCTATCTGTAAAATGAAGATAATAATAGCACTTATCCTGTAGAGTTGTTGAAAAGATCAAATGAGATGATGTTTTAAAGCATTCTACAAACTTTACAATGCTATCTGAAGCTTGTTATTATTAATAGTGTCTCCCTAAAATGTTGTACTTGGAAGAGGAATATAATATTCCTATGTGCTTTGGTCAGGGCAGAAGATGGGAATGCTCTTACAATATACTTTTACTCATGTGCCCAAAGCTGCCTTTAGATTTTCTGGCAACCACATCTAACTGTTGACTTAGATGCCCATGTCACTGTCCACTGTTTGAGGATAATGTGCCAAGTTGTTGTCTGTCCTTGGTTTTTGAAGAGGATCAGGGACATCACAGGGTTACATCTTGACTTGGACACAAATTGGATTCAAGGAAGGCAGAGTTGCACAAAGTTGTAAGCCTCACTCTCTCTTCCTGAATCATTGAAGTCCAGAAGAAGAACAAAATGTGAAGATGACTGGTGATGACCCAGGAAGCAATGGATGACCTTGACACCTCAATGCCTTACCAAGCTCTGAGCATTCCACAGCACCTGATTCAGACACCTTCATGGCCATTGGAACATACTGTTCTCATTGACCCATTCCACCTGGGAAAGTCTTCATCTGCTTGGGGGTAGACACCTCCCTAACTCACTGACAGGTTGGTGGGTAACTGGTTACTCTCATCCTGCTTTAGCCTATTGTAGAGCCTATGCAATATTTACAGCACCCACAATCATAATAAAGACCATGACTATAAGTATCGCATGACACTCAATATCAAAATATACCAAACTCTCCAGATAGAGGGTAGAACTGAAGGATTTATTTAGACACCAGAAAACTGAATCCCAAAACCAGTAAGCTGATATTCAGAAACCATAATAACACTGAGAGCCACAGCATCCTTCAGCCTTCCCACAAACCAATACAAGATCAATATTTACTCACAAACCACTCTATCTCCTTAATGAGCATCCTCTCCCCCCAGAGTCTGGCTAGGTCTGAATCAGCTTCCTGTGGGCTCTTCTTCCCTTCAGCAAACTCCTCCTACCACAGGCTCCATGTGACCACATTCAGCCTGTCAGGAGGCAGAGTTTATCTTCACAGCAGGGAAGCTTCCTGTGAGCTCTATTGTACTCTTCAACAAATTCTCTCCATCACAGGCTCCATGTGATTATGTTCAGCCTATTAGGGGCAGAATTTACTTTCAAAGCAGGAGAGGTCTTCAAACTTCCCCCAGGTCTATTAAGAGGCAGGGAAGATCTTCAAAATCCCATTCCTATTGCACCCAAGCTGTACATGTTACAGCTTCTTGGAGTCACAGGTGAGAGTTGTATGAATCAAGTGAACCCCAAAGGTGAATGAGCAACCCTTAAAAAAACCCTAAAAGCCCTTAAAAGTGCTCAGCAAGCTCACACACAGGGAAATTCCTATCTTTGAGGCACAGATTTTCAAACTTTCTATACCTTCTCTTGAACTGATTCAATTAGACTCAATTCAATAATAATCCATTTATTAAATTTACCATGGACAAGGCAGGGAGACCCTAGTTTCCAGGCTTACCAAGACAAAATTCAGAACAGTCTCTGCCTCAAGAAGTTGACTTTGAGAAATAGAGAAATGGAACTATACAAAGGGTCAGGAGGAAGAGAATTAAAATATTTACACAGGTAAATAAATAATAGTATGTACAAAATAAAGATATAAAGCAGCTAGGTGGTACAATGAATAGGGTGCTGGACCTGGGATCAGGAAGATGTGAGTTCAAATCCAGCCTCAGACACTTACTAGCCATGTGACCCTGGGCAAGTCATTTAATCTGTGTTTGTCTCATGTTCCTTTGTCTGTAAACTAGATACAGTAATAGTACAATATCTATGCTCTAGGGGTCTTTCTGAGAGTCATCTGAGATAATATTTGCAAAGTGCTTTGCAAATCTTAAAGTATTATATAAATGTTAGTTATCATTAATAACATAAAATAATTTCTGAACAGCATGGGAGAAAAATTCTGTACTCTACGTTTTCGGTATGAGCCTGCCAGAGACAAATTTACTTAATAAACAAATTCTACTTCTAAAGCATCTCTGCCTAGAGAGAGACAATTGAAAAGGACAGAAATACATTCTGCCTTGGAAAATTTCTTCAACACAAGCCTTTTTGGAATTCCATTTTGTAGTATTCCCAAAGACAAAATTCCTCAATAAGTTACAGAGCTCAGATGGAAGCTGAGTTAACATTTTTGATTTGTTAAACAAAACATTAGTCACTTAAAATGCCTTCAGATCCTAGAGTATAATTTTCCTTAAAGCATTCAGCCTGGTCAAGGGTAGAGATAGGTAATGACCTTAATTAGATTAAGCTATTCCTCCCCTAAGTCCAATTACCACCACCTTAATACATTTCCCCATGTCTTTGAATTATTTCTTAAATTTTGACCCAGTTTCCTCTCAGAAAGTGTTTCAGTCTTTGTTAAGGAGAGAGGAGGGAGGATTTAGTTCAGGGCATTGTTTTCCTAGAAATTTAATTAAGTATGGATAAAGTTTTCTTTATTCAGGTAAATGTGGAAAAGACTTAAGACTGGAGAAGGATATATTTTTCAGTAAAACACACACACACACACACACACACACACACACACACACGATGACTTAATGTGTTTCCACAAGGGTGAAGGCACTAATTCAGATAGTTGCCTGGAGCGTTGAGAGGTTAAGTAATTTACTCTGGGTCATACAGTGAGTATGTATGAGAAATGAAACTTGCACCTGGCTTCTTGAATTTGAGATAGATGGCTGGGTAGGTAGATAGGTAGATGGGTAGATGGGTAGGTAGATGGTGGGTCGGTGGGTCAATCACTTGAGCCTCAAGTCAGGAAGACCTAAGTTTAAATCCAGCCTCAGATACTTACTAGCTGTATGACCCTGGGGAAGTCACTTAATTTGTCTGCTTCAGTTTCCACAACTGCAAAATGAAGAAAATAATAGCACCTACCTCCCTGGGTTTTGTGAGAGTCATTGAAATATTATTATTTCTAATGCACTTCACACAAATAAATTTAAAAAGTAAAAACATCTAAATTTTTCTTTCTTTCTTTCTTTCTTTGGGGCAGGTGCGCTATCCACTAACTAAGACTATATAAATTGCATGGCAGGTACTGATCCTAGTTGACAGAGGGAAATTCTTTACTAGAAATTCCCTATAACATTGGCCTAATATGTTTTTGAAAAAAACAAAAACAATGGGAGGGGTACTATTTGAACTGGAATTAAAAGAAATCTAAGAGGTAGGAGTAAGGAAGAAGGACATTTCAAGCATAAGAGTCCATCTATACAAGGACACTTTGGTGGGAGATGGAATGTTGTCTATGGGGGAGAGTTATGAATGGGACAGAGGGTGTGTTAGGGGACTACTACAGAACAAGAACAGAAAGGAGGGGGAGAGGCAGCTTGTGAAGGGCTTCAGATGCCAGCCCAACAGTCTGTACCTCCAGAGGAACAGACCTCATTTCTGATGACTACAAAAGAGGTTGGTCAGCCTCTCAGCAATTTGGCTTTCCCATATCCTTCCCATATCTATGCTGTACCATTTGAAGTTGAGAAGCATATGCCTGATTAAGACATGTTATTCACTCTTTGACTTAGTCTGAGCTTGCCTCTTATCCACTCACCATCCAACAGCTGCTTAAGGGGAATCCTTCCATAATTCATTCTTCACATACTTCTAACCCAGCCAAGCCCTGTTTCCAGGAACATACCTTCACTGCTAGTAGAGTAGCTACATTTAAGGGAAAAAGCAATAACCTGGGCCGTTTAATGATACCATCCTTTATTTAATTCTGAGTACAGGTCACAAGGTGTCTTTAATGAAGCTGTTCTGCAAGCCAGCTAAATGCATTTTACTGTATTCCAAGTCTTAGAAAAATTAGTGTTTGGTATCCATGGAAACTTTCATATGGGCAAAACAAGACACTTTCCTGGTATGGTGAAAAGAGCTCTAGAGTTGTAGTCATGAGTCCTGCCTTCAAGTAGCACCTCTTATAAGCAACCTGACCTTTAAAGATTCAGTTCCCTTATCTACAAAATAAGAAT
The DNA here is from genome assembly GCA_028627135.1 of Pseudochirops cupreus. Lineage (NCBI taxonomy): Eukaryota > Metazoa > Chordata > Mammalia > Diprotodontia > Pseudocheiridae > Pseudochirops > Pseudochirops cupreus. The sequence goes on from CM053581.1 coordinate 132,580,456, forward strand.
AATACTACCTGTCCTGATTAATTCAGAAGGCTGAAGGGTCAGATAAGGTAACACATCTGGAAACATTTCATGTTTCTGGGGTAAAGCTCTATATAAAAAATTCAAGTTGTCATTATTTTTCCTCTTCAACACAAAAATTACATTGACCATAATTTGTCAGAAGGCCCTTTAAGGTCTTACCTTGCTAACAGACCATCTTTAGGAACAGTCCAGGTGAAGGATAAGAACCTGAGCTAATAGAAATGTCTGGTTGTGACTGAGTAAGATCAAGTGTTCCTTGATACTAACTTTTAGACTCCACCACTGCTTAGCAGTTCTCTCCCATGGTTTAGAGGTGCCAGTGAGTAGGAAATTAAAGACTTCAAATTGCACCCTTTCTTTCCTCCCAGATCTTAAAACCATCCAGATACTTAGCATTTCAAAAATAGTTTCCTCTTTAGTGTCCATGGAGACCTATAAATTGTAGGACCTTCAGTCTTTGCTTCTTGTAAATGAAGTGCAATTGAATGGTCAAAGTGCCCTAAATTTTATTTCTTGTTCTGGTACAAATCACTTACCCCCTCTGTGGTTCATTCACTCTCAACAAACATTTATTGAGTGCCTATTAAATCCCATGATTTAACTGTACTGAGGTGCAGTGGGGGATTAAAATCTAGGAGGGGAGATAACCAGGGATGTGCTAATAGATGTTTAACAATCAGTTCTCTGGGGGTGGGGAAATACACAAATCATCCACTTTTAAGTTTAGTCTGCATTAACATTTTATCCTACTTTAAGTCTAGATAATCAACCAAACAATAAAGCAAGCCCTGATCCGTACTTAGCATTTGCTATTTTCTGACATTTGTAAATGCTAGCCTTGAAAACTTAATGAAATAAATAAATAAAAGGCTCTTAGGAGCCGGTTTGAGCTGGCTCCAACACAACTCTGAATAATACACAGTTAACATCATCTTGAACATGGGAAGTGTTCGTCAGTATTTGTTGAATTGAGAGGTAGCATGATGTAGCAGAAACAAGACTGGGTTTCAAGCTGGAATAGCTGTGTTCAAGAATGGGTTCAGTTCCTGTCCTCTGCTATTTCTTAGCTTGTGACCTTGGACAAAGTCTCTTCTCCAGGCTTTATTTTCCTCATCTGTAAATGGACCAGATTATCTTCTAAGGTCTGCTCTAGCTATAAATCTATTAAATGAATTGATTAAAAAATAAACTATCATGAGAAAAATATAAGCAAAGTGTTTAAGAGCTAATTTATGTCTGGAGATACTACTGACTTGCCACAGTAGATACCAGATAGTGAAGTAGCATTCAAGATGAGCCACAAAGGATGGGTCTTTCTTTACACGAGACAGATAGAGAGAAGACATCCTAGACATTTCTCCAAAACCATAATACTTTAACAACCAACACACTGTAAGTAAACAGACAACTAATTGTCAAACTCAATAGCCTCAATCAATCCCTCCACCACTGATATGAGTTTCATCCTTCCTCCTGGCCCTACACACCCTCTAGTGAAGATGCTACTGAGCTCTGACTGAAAGTCAAGTAGTTAGAGGGGGAAAAAGATGCTGATTTGGGTAATCCTTCATCTTCTCATTTTGCAGGAGGGAAGATGGAGAATGACTGTCCCTTCATTTCCACACATACAAACTCCTCCATCCTGAAAATTATGTTTCCTGAGCCTACGTGATAGAAATTTTCCCATCTTGCTTTGTAGAACTATCCGTCAATGATGGCTTGAAGAACAAAATCCTGCATTATTGAGAACTGACTCTCCCTGCCATATTTGTTTTCACGCAGATCAAGGGATTATAACTACACGGATCCTCCTAAGGAGGGGCGCTAAAATAAGCGAATATATAAATAAATAACAGTTACCGCGTCACAGCCCTTGGTGAGGATGCTTGAAGACCGCAGCTCTCAGCAAACTCCTTCCTGTCAATGTGTCCCTGTTGGCGGTAGCTCCTTACACTCCTGTGCTGTGAGGGGTGTTAAAGGTGGATGGAACTCAAGACATCTTGGTCATTGTCTCCAGAATTCGAACATTCCTCAATCCCATGTATGAAAGCATAAATAACACATTTCCACATACATATGTACGTCTGTCTGTCTCTCTATATATACACATATACATACATACATATACACATACATACATATACACATACATGCATACATATATACATATACATATATACATACATATATACATATACATATATACATGTACATACATGCATATATCTACATATATATTTACATACATATACCTGTACATACATATACATACATATATACATATACATACATATATATATATACATATACATTCATATACATACACACACACAGATATGTACATAAAGTTGTTCCTAGATCTAGGCCACCTAGTGATTTGACTCATTTTATATTTGAAGGAACTAAGACCTGAGGAGAAAAGCAACTGAGCCAAGGTCACACAGGTTAAAAATGGAGGTGAGATTTGAACCCAGGTTGTCTAGCTTTAAAGTCAGTACTCTCTATTGCCAAGCATGAGAAACCTGTACCTCAAGGTCACATGTGGCCTTCTAGGTCCCCAAGTCTAGCCCTTTGACTGAGTCCAAGTTCTATAGAACAATCCTTTTATTAAGGAGATTTGTTCTGTGATATTTGGATTCAAAGGGCTGCACTTGAGGACCCAGAGGGCCACATGTGGCCTCAAGGCTACAGGTCCCCTATCCTTGTATTATCCTATTGTTCTGGGCGGCCAGCAGTTAGTACCCACTTCTGTATATATACATACTCATAATAATAAATACCCTACTCAAGGTAATATAAGTTGTCGTTGAGGTAGACCTAGGGATATTCATTCATTCTTCCATCTTTCTTTTTCTTCTTCTCTTCTTCCTTCTTCTTCTCCTTCTCAAGCACCAAATAGACCATAAGACCACTAGGTTTCACAGGGGAAGGGAAATGGAACAGTGAGGTTTTGTTGAAGGAAAGACTTCATTTCCCACATGACTGACTACCATATTCTGGGAGAGGGGGGGAGCCAGGGGAGAGATTCCAGTCATCTCTAGAAACTCACCATTCTGCGAGATCAGTTCTGAAATTCATACCTTCTCTTGTCCCTTCCCAACCAGCTGCAGGACTTTACCATTCCCTCTATCCCTATGAACTTCCCAGTCTCCTTCTTTCCCTTTCTTTTCAGATTCCTCCATGAGATTGTGAATTCCCTGAAGGAACTGTTTTTTGCCCTTTTCTGTTTACCCAGCTCTTAGCACAGTGCCTGGCACAGAGCAGGATCTTAATAAATGTTTATTGTACAAAAATGTACAAATCACAGAGAACTGCCATGGAAAGGTTTATCACTGAGGGCACTATATATAGGAAGAGGCCATAGACAAACTGTAACCAATTGACAATGGGCACTTATGAGCAGTGAAGGAAATGGAAGAGAAGAGAAAACATAGAAATGGGGATCAATGTGGGTAAGAGTGATTCCAAATAAAATGGTGGAGAAGAAAGGTGTCTTTAGGATTCTCCCAACTGAACTCAATTCAGCACCATTTTCTGAAGCCCTCAGTAAGTGTGAGGCATTGTGCTAGGAAATGGTGATAACATGAAGAAAAATGGCAGAATCCCTGACTTCAAAGAGTATATGATTGAATGGGGCTAAGGGAAGGCAGAGTTGCTGGGAATGTCCACAGAAGAGTATGATATAAGGTAGAATGGGATTAGGAGAAAGAGCAGACAAAGTACTCCAAGTGGTTTTGAGGAAGGAATGATTACTTTCTGCAAGGGATCAAAGCAGGCTTTACCAAGGTGGAAACACTCTTCCTAAAGGAAGAGAAAAATTTCAACAGACAAAGATGTAGAAGGGGCTGTGTTACAGGCTTTGGAGATTATCTGTACAAATGCACAGAGGTGGAAGGTGATCGAGGAAGAGCCGCTCTGGACTGACTGAACCATAGTCAGGACAAGTCAAGGAGCAATTATTAGCATTTATTAAGCACTACATGCCACATACTGTACTAAGTGCTGAGAAGACAAAGACAAAAGGCAGCCTCTGCTTTCAAGGATCTCACAGCCTAATGGAATGCATGAAGGGTGAATGAAAGATAGGAACTGGATCTGACTGATATAGGGAACTCCCAGATGAGGAAATGCTCTCTACCAATGCCAGTTAGCACCTTCTCTATAACTTACAGTCAGATAGTTGCTTAGAATATGAAGAGGCTGAGGACTTGCCCAAGGTCACACAAACAGTTTATGTCAGAGGTAGGATATGAACCCAAATCTTCTTGCTCTAAGGTTCTAATTTATTATTACGAGTATCTGTATCCCAGTGGCCTATCCACGGGGACAACTAGAGGCTGAAGATAGAGTGCTGGACCTAGAGTCAGGAAGACCTAAGTTCAAATCTATCCTTAGTCACTTACTAACTGTATGACCCTGAGCAAGTCACTTAACCTTTGCTTCATCTGTAAAATGGGGATAATAACAGCACCTACCTCCCAGGGTTGTTGTACAGATCAGGTGCTTAGCACAGTGTCTGGCACATAGTAGCCACTATATAAATGTTTATTTTATTATCATCATTATTATTGTTATTATGCCATGCTTCTGTTAGTTATGAATTGGAGTCATGAGAAATAAAGATGAAGCCACTTTTTTAAAAGATCATAATGCTAGGCTAAGGAGTCTGCAGCTATTCTAGAGGAGAAAGTAAAGTCCTATCATCACTTTCAACTCCAGATCTATGATTTTATGACCAGGACATTTAAGTCAACTGATAAGAGAGGGGCCCTCCTTGATAGAAGAAATTGTCTTTTGCTTTCTTTATGTCCCCAAGGCTTAGCACAACGCCTGGCACATGGTAGGGAGTTAACAAATGTTTATTGACAGACTGATGCTTCTGGGCCTTGGCAGGGCAGGAGACATCCTTTGTCTCTGAGTTGCACTGGTTGTCATTGCTGAGTAGTGGCAATCTCCAGTCCCGTCCCTCACAAATTCTCACACTATGTGAAAATGATCCCTACTAGGAAGGTTCGGCATTTATCAGCCACTGATAGGAAAAGCAACCTCTGGGAAAGTCCAGCTCCGCCATTCAGCACACAGAGCTGACCCCTGAAGTGTGACAGACGTCTTCCAAATCGCTTATCAGACAAATACAAACGTGTGACAATAAGGAGGTTGTGACGAGATATACAGCTAATTTGGGGAGGGACCAGACTTGAGATTTCATCAGCATAGGGAGCTCCAAGAGAGGAAGTCCCTCTACAAATCCAAGTAAGCATCTTCTTTGCATAATATGGGCTTAAAGAATGGCCAAGAAAACTAAGAAGTCAAGCAACTTGCCCTGCATCACAGAGACATTAGGGGGTCAAAGGCAGGATTTGAATCCATCCTGATTCCAAGTTCAGATCTCCATCCACTATGCTGCACAAGTTTTATATAAAGCTGAGAAAAAGAAGAATAAAAATGACATTATCTAGTTCTTCACTTAAAAAAAATTAGCTTATTGGTCCCCCCTTCAAAAATCTTGGTCTAGCTCATCTTTATTCTCATCACTTTGCAAAAGCATTTTTTCTACTCTAGAAGCAGCTAGGTGGAACAGTGGACATAGTGCTGGAACTGGAGTCAGAAAGACCTGAATTCAAATTTGGCTTCAAACAACTCCTACCTGTTTGACCCTGGACAAGCCACTTGAGCTGTCTATCTCAGTTTCCTCACCTGTGAAATGGTGAAAATAATAATAAAAAAAATAATAGCATTTGCCTCTCAGGGTTGTTGTGAGGATCAAACAAGGCAATATTTTTAAAGCACATAGCATAGTACCTGACTGATGGTAGGCGTTTATTGAATGCTTGTTTCCTTCTTTCTACTCAAAGGAAGCGGTGCGGTGGAAGGGGATGAGCCCTGGATTTTGAGTCAGAGGGCCAGGATTTGAATTCTGGCTCTAATTAATACCCATGAGTAAGTCACTTGACCTTTCTAGGCTTTGGTTTCCACATCTATAACATGAAAAGCTTGAGCTAAATGACCTTTAAGGTCCTTTCCTGCTCTAAATATATTGTTCTGTGAATTACCTGACCAAATGATTAGAGGCAGAGAAACTTCATGCTAAAATGGTAGGTATCAACACTAAGAAAATTGACCGATTCTGAACTGAAAATAAAAGTCAATGGGAAAAGTGTGTTCTATTTTTAAAAATCTATTTAATGTACAAATTTCCCAATCTTCCCTAATGCAAAATGAAACACACTTGCATAAATGAAAACTGAATGCATAATCCTTCTTCTATTCTAGCGGAAATTCATAAAATTTCCCTAATCACAAAGGAAAAAAGACTTGTCTCAATAATAAGTATTGAATAGACTCATATCCCATCAAGATATAGATCTTAACATTATTTATGTAGATGTTAGACAAGCACTTAATAAACTCTTGTGGTATTCTGGTTGAAAATAAATGGGGATATGTAGATAATTAATACAATTATGTGTATTCAGACCTAGTTGAATGGTGGGACCCAAGGATTTCTCCCTAGTGATTGGATGTCAAGTTGAAAAAGGTCTGCAGCAGGGTGCCCCAGGGTTTCTGAGCTTATCTGTGGGTTGTACAATATTTTTAATCAATGAATTGAATAAAGGCATAGAGGCAAAGTTTATCAGATTTGCAGATAATACAAAGCTGAGAGGGATAGCTAACATACTAGATGAGAAAGTCAGGATTCAAATAGATCTGGATAGGTTAATATTGAGCTAACATAAGTAAGATAAAATTTATAAAGTGGAGGGTATAGGGCCAGCCTTGGATTCACTAAAACCTGGGTTAGTGGACTATAATTTCAATATAAGTGTATGTCCACCTGAAAAATAAACGCATATTAAGTTACTGAAATATGCCATGGTCAGACCTCATCAGTAATGCTGTGTTGAATTCTGGGCACCAAATATTAGGAAGGATAAACTGAAGATTGTCCAAAAGAGGACAAATTGAATGCTAAAGGGTCTGCAGTTCATTCCATCTGAGGATCAGTTGAAGAAACTGAGACTATTTAGCCTGGAGAAAAGACAGTAAGACTAGTGTGATTAAAGTCATTTTGCCTAAGCCCAGAGGACATAACTAGGAGTAATGAGTAGAAGTCACAGAGATGCAAGTTTGGACTTAACACCAAGAAAAATAATTTAATAATTAGAGCTAACTAAATATGGCATGGGCTGACCTAGCAGACAGTGAATTCCCCCATCACTGAAAGTATTTGAGCAAAAGATGGATAATCGTTTGTCTGGCATATTATAGAAGAGAAGCTTTTTCAGATAGGACTGGACAAGATGGTTTCTAAGATCTCGTGGAACTCTGGAATTCTGGGAAATCCCTGGATTTATTTAAAAGAAATAAGGATACCACTCCTAGAGGATATTTTTTTTCAAACACTTGGTCAATCTAGGATTTTTATTCATATGATGAATGAATAAAGGTTTTAGAGAAAAGATGGCTTGGGAATAATTTTTTTTTCTCAGCTATGCATAAAGAATAAATGAACACATCAGATATCATAAGTTGCTAGACTATAGCTACCTTTTAGTCTAAGGCTAACCATGCTTCCCTACCATCACCAAAACCTTCACTAGAAGTCAATCATTGGATCAATGGGTCAAAGATGTCAAAAGGAAAATGTAGGCTTGAGGTAAGGTAAAAACGTCCTAACAATTAGAACTGTCCCAAAGTGGAATGGGATGCCTCAGGAGGTTTTGAGTTGTTATCCTTCATTGGAAGTCTTCATGAAAAGACTGGATAGCTCCTTGTGAGGTCTTATTCATTCAGGGATGGGTTTGACAATTTGATGTCTGAGGTCTCCTCTAAATCTCAGATTCTTATTTTTTTTTCCAAGCATGATCAATTTATTTTTTTAATTAAATTTTATGGTTTTTTTTTTTTAGTTTACATCATTCATTTCCACAAGATTTTGAGTTACAAATTTTCTCCCCATCTTTCTCCTACCCACCACCCCAAAACAGTGATCCCAATGTGCTCTCTTCTATATCCTCCCCCATCCCTCCTCCCACTTTCCAGTAGAGCCAGATGGATCTCCATACTCAAGTGCCTGTATATCTTATTTCCCAGTTGCATGTAAATAATAATAATAATAATTTTTTAAACATTTGATTTTACAACTTTGAATTCCAGATTCTTTCCCTTCCTCCCTCATCACCCACACTTACTGGAAAGATAAGCAATTCAATATAGGTTGTGCATATGTAGTTACACAAAATGTCTCCATAGTGGATA
>CM053581.1:132589235-132617688 GCA_028627135.1 Pseudochirops cupreus
CCCTCATCACCTCATGCCTGGATTATTGCAATACCCTGTGCAGGTGATTCTATCTGCCTCAAGTTTCTTTCCACTCCAATATGTTCTCCATTTAGCCACCAAAGTGATTTTCCTAAAGTATAAATCTGACCATATCATCCTCCTATTCAATAACATCCAATGATTCCCTATTGCCAACCAAGACCAAATATAAATACTATGCTTGATATCTGAAGTCCTTCATGACCTGCACCACTATCACCATCACCTTTCATACATAGTCTTTAATTAAAGGACACTGACCTCCTGACTTCCTTGAGCAAGAAACTCAATCTCTTGGCTCTTGGCATTTTCTCGGGATATCCTCCATGCCTGGAAGGCTCTCCCTCCTTATCTCTACCTCCTGGCTTCCTTTAGATCTCAATTAAAATCCTGTCTTCTAAAGGAAGCCTTTCCAACCCCTCTTAATTCTAGTGCCTTCACTCTGATAATTATTTCCTATTTATCCTGTATATGGTGCATTCGTACATATTTGTTTGCTCGTTGTCTTCCATGTTAGATTGTGACCCCCTTGAGGGCAGGGACTGTCTTTTGCCTCTTTTTGTTTCCCTAGCACTCAATGCGGTGCCTGGTGCATAGTAGGCTCTAAATAAATGGTTATTGATTGACAGACAGTAAATGCTTAAAACTGGATTTGAATTCAGGTCTTCCTGACTCCAAGACTAGTGCTTTATCCACTGTGCCACTCAGCTGCTTCTAAGGATAGTCCAAGAGTGCTCACTACAGATGGTAGAATTCTCACCTAACACAGAAGGGAAGAAAAAGGAACTTGAATTTTTACTACCAGTTTGAAACACAAGAACACAGGCCTTTGTTACACTTAAAAGGACTGAAAAAAATGGAAAAGAAATTAAGAAACTTTGAATATCTCTCTCTACACAGGTATTTAAATCAAGGTTACAAACTGGAATCACTCTTCAAGTGTAATTGCTTTTAGATTGAGATACTGATAGGGCCTGAGATGACCTGGTTCATTTTTTTTTTTGCTAGTTCATTTTTAAATGTTAAGTAGATTTCTGCACAGATTTTGAAGGTGATCATGTTATTGGTTGGGAGGCAAGGGGTAAAAATGTGAATGAAGCCTTCTATTCTATTTTCTTGGAAATCCTTCCATGCTTTCTTTAATTCTGTTAGCATCTTTTATTATGGTAAAAGAAAGCATTTTCCACCTTTAAAAGTGTGGTTCCCTGGAGTTCAGGCACCACAGCAGTTCAACAGAGGTCTCACATTGTCACAATTAACATGATTAAGTGATTTTTCCGATTTGTAGAAGGCCTCGGAGGGAAAAAGGCATACTGCATGAAAACAGGCAGTGCAAGGCTAAGAAACAATAAACCCATCTCTAGTCTGTCTTCTTCTTCCTTAAAAAATACAGCAGAGAATGATATTTCTTTCATTCTCCCAGTGCTCCTTTCTTAAGCAAAGGCAATATACCTACTCTTTGCCCCCTAGTGGTAAAGACAGAACTACAGAGAAGCCCGGTTACTATGGAGTTGAATCACACACATCATCACAGCTCACCCACATGAAACCATTCATAAAATGTTAATGGTGGAAGGCACAGAACATCTGTACCAGTTTCTTCATTTTACAGATGAGGAAACTGATTCCTCAGAAAGGGGGTTTGCTATATCCAAGGCCACAATGGCATAAGCTGATGCAGAATTTGTGTGTCTACACTTGTAGACACTGACTCTCTATATGACATACTGCCTTTCACTTATTTGTTCATTCATTCAACCAACCAATATTTCCTAAGCACTCATCAGCTAACATTTCCCTATGTATTGTGAGGCATGAAATGTGCCTGCCCTCACAGAACTTGCAATCTATTTGGGAATATATGACATAAAAATGTATTTTAAAAAATAAATACTTGGGGGTAATTAGGTGGTGCAGTGAATAGAGCACTGTCCCTGGAGTCAGGAGGACCTGAGTTCAAATCCAATCTCCAACACTTAATACTTACTAGCCATGTGACCTTGGGCAAGTCACTTGACCCCAATTGCCCTACATTCCCCCCTCAAAAAAAAAAAAGCAAAAATAAATAAATACTAAAGCAAAAATTAATAATAGACTGTCATGCAAAACAAATAATACTAGGCAGTATCTAATGAGAGATAATGGTAGTAAATATTAAGAGTCTTGAAGTGTGACATCTCCCTCTGAGATCAAGGGAAAAGACATGAAAAGAATTAATGCAAAGAAGACATAAAGGAGTCAATGCAAAATGAGAAGATAAGATCTTTGAAGAAGGAAAGATAGTTTCTACCTGGCAGGGTTAGGGAAAACTTTATGGGAAAAGGGACACTTGAGGTTGACTTTGGAAAAAGGGGACTTTAAAAGCCAGACGTGGGGCAGAATATAGGCAGAACATATGTTCTTGGCATTCAATGAGCAAAGGCACAGAGATAGAACAGGGCAGGACAAGAATGGGAAAGAATGTGTCCTAGGTCAGCTAGAACATAAGAGATGTGATGGGCAATAAGACTGGAAATGTAGGTAGAAGCCAGTTTGTAATGGATGTTGGATGCCACCACGAGTTTATACTTTATACATTAGAAGACGCAAAGTTGCTAAAAGTTTGTGGTGGGTAGTTTTTTACCATACATCAATACAATATGTGATACCAAGTACAGTCTTATCAGTCACAACTCTGTTTCCACATAAACTACATTCTTCGTATAATCTATCTCCATTTTAGAGACTAAAGACTCATATGCCCATTAATTCCATAGGAATGATTCACAAGTGGGCAGAAGGAAGCATGACTCACTGGTCTAACAAACAGAGAAGTTCAGTTAATAGTCTCAATTCTATTGTCATGAAATCTCTAGCTAGCTCTGTGACCTTATGCAAGTAATTTCATCTCTATGGGATTCAATTTTTTTTATAAAAAGAGGTTAAGATGGATGATCCACAAAATCCCTTGTCATTCTAACATTTTATACATCTTAAGTGTATTGTGTGTGTGTGTGTGTGTGTGTGTGTGTGTGTTTGAGGGTGAAGGACTCCTTTAAGTTCAATCAATTCATCTTTACAATTACTACTGTTGAATAGGAGTTAGGAAGGAAATGCTACCAAACCTTCCTCTGATAACTATCTGTCTGAGATCTCCCAGAACAGTAGGCTTCCTCCTTTAGGTGTTATTCCCATTCCAGCAACCTCCATGTCTGAATCCATCCACTGAGGGAGGACATGAATGGGAGGAGTCAAAAAAAGGCAGCTCTGGACACCCCACCAGGTCCATGTGGACTGCCTCTGACCCATGAGAAAATCATCTCATTCTGAGTGGCAAGATTCTTGTAAAGGCTAAGTTAGAAGCCCAAGTTGCTGTCTTGGGGGTTCATGACTTAAGACCATCTCTTTTATGAAATTGTCATATAACTAGGCCCTTCTGACATACAAATCATCTAATTAATTAGCAAATATGTATTAAATGACTCCTAGTAAATATGTTCATCCCTATGGTAAGTACTGTGGGAGTTATAGGAGTATAATTCCTGGTCCCTCTCCTTCCAGGGAGCCTGAAGTCTAGTTGGGAAGGTAGGATTCCCATACATGAAACAAATAGAATTTCACAAAGTTAAATACTATAGTCAATCATAAATTAAGAGGGAGAGTATAAATATTAGCTAATCCAGACCCCTCATTTTGCATATGAGGAAACTGAGGCTAAAAAAGGTAAAGGGACATAGCCAAAGCCATTGAGGAAGCAAATGGTTCAGCTAGGATTTTAACCGAGCTCCACTGACTCAAAATCTAATACTTTTTTTCCCTCTAAATAAGGGAATATATAGACTTATCAGTGCTTAACGGTTAAAAACAACTCTCAATGAGGACGAGAATTAGGAAAGACTTCAGGAAGGCATTGGAACTTAGCAACTAAAATCCTAGAAAGGGAGCCAGGATGGATCTACCTTATCCTAGATTCTGTTCTATGAGAGATTTGTTATAGCAGAGAAAATATTGGACCTGAAGACTTTGGATTCAAAGTTAATCTCTGACACTTAGCTTTGTGACCATGGGTTTAACCACTGAATCTTTTTGTGCCTCAGCTATCTCATCTGTAAAATGAGGCTAATAAAAGGTATAGTGGCTTCATCACAAGGTTGTTTTAAGGTTTAGATGAGCTAATGTATGTAGAGTACTATATAAATAAATGCCAGTTACCATAATTGGGCTAGATCCCAAGGCATTTCCCTGGGATGGATATGAGAACTCTTTAAAAAAATACTTGGGATTTTTTTTTTTTTTGCCTTTTGATCTGTTGGGGAAAAAAATTGTCGTTTCCTTTGAAGAAGAAAAAAGGCAAAGATGATCTGATTTCTATAAGACATAATGCAGAATTATTTTCAACCCTCTGAGTGAGGCAGTGATTATGTGTATAGTCACCACTAAATGGATTTAGGAACTGCTTGGTCAGAGCTAGTAGATATGGCTAAGCTTGTGAATGAGATAAATGCATTCAATCAATGTACTGATTTTTACCCCTAACCCTGCAGGCTCAATTGAGAATCATCACTCAGAAGCCCCTTTCGAGGTCATTAGGACTAAATGTGTTGTTGAGAGAATAATGAACTGGGATCTTCACAGATTGATGCAAGCAGCTTTGGTTAGTTACTTATATTCTACATGGTTAAGAATCAGATGACTTTGCCTTATGCCCTCTTTCCTGACTTCAGACTTCTGGGCTGCCTTGCAGTTGGGCTGGGGGCATAAGGTTTGCCTCATGTTCAGCCCCAATAAATATCCAGGAGCATGATGTGATTTCAAGGGAATCAAGAAATCTTACCTTCCCCCTATGTGTTCAATGATAGCTTCCCCACGTGTTCTCTGATTCCTGAATTTTTTCTAACAATGACAGCAAAGGTTTATAGGTGAGTATTAATAGGAGAAGGAACATCCCAAGTCAAATTCATGATGAGGTAAAAATTGGCAACTATATGACCTAGTGTATAGGATATGAGGCTTGGTTTCAGGAAAATTTGTTTTCAAATACAATAGTTTAATTAAACACCCACAGATTTAATTATTATCTCTATGCTAATGATTCTCAAATCTACCTATCCTTCCCCAAACTCTCCACTAATTTCTAATCTCACATCTCCAACTGCATTTCAGACATCCTGAATTGATGTCCAGTAGGCTTCTTAAATTAAACATGCCTAAAACATGAAGGTTCCCCTAAATTCTCCCTCCCTTCCTTTCTTCTCTATCACTTTAGAGGGCAACACCATTCTCCCAGTCTCTCAGGCTCACAGTCTAGGAGTCATCATGGACTTTTCGCTATCTCTTACCTCCTCCCCCATATACAATCTGTTGCCAAGGCTTGTCAATTGCACCTTTGTAATATCTCTTGAATATACCGCCATCTTTCCTTTGACATTGCCACTATTTTAGTGCTGCCTTCAATGCCTTATCTCGTGCTTGGACCATTGTGATAACCTGCTGCTGGTCTGCCTGCCTTCAGTCTCTCCCCACTGTAATTTATCCTTCATTTAATCACTAAAGTGATTTTCCTAAAGTGCAAGTCTGACAATGTCAAACCCTGCCCCCCCATACACACACTCAATAAATTCCAGTGATTCCCTACACCTCTAAGATTGAATACAAAATCTTCTGCTTGGCATTCAAAAAGGCACTAAAGTGGGGGGGGCGAAAGGGTAGAGGAGGGAGGAGATGACAAACTACTTACTTCACAATCTTGCCTAACAGTTCCCATATTTACAGCACTTCATAAACCTTAAAGTACTTTCTTCACCACCCCCTAGTGGGGTAGATAGCATATTATTAGCCTCATTTTACAAATGAGGATACCTATTAGCCTCAACAGTACATGTTACACACAGCATTTTAATTGAGGAATTTTACTTCGAGGGAAACAGCCCTGACACTTACTTTTATGAACTTTCTGCAGAAACCTGTTCATACTAACTCCAGATGATCCATGAAGGTTGACCTTGATCTCTGATCTTGTGTCTATGTCTGTATAGCCAGCATTGGCAAAATAAATTGTTACACTGGTGTGTGTGTGTAGATGGGTGTGCTTGTCAGTGTGTGTTGGCCATAACTGCCCAAATTAGACCAAAGGATTCTTGAGGGCAACAACTATATCATCTCTACTCAATATTAATAAACATTTAATAAACATTACTTCTAGTGGCATAGTGAGGGGACATCAGAAAGCATTAAACTAGATCAATTTCTTGGAGATGCATAAAACTGAGACATAATTCTTACCTTCATTCAAATCATTCCTTTATCATATCATGATTTCACATGAGCCTACCAACAAAGAGAAGCAGATGGGGCTGGGACCAGACCAAAAAGACAACAATAGAAGAGACAAAGAGCAGAGGAAAATGTAGATGGTGCATACAGGACTGAAGGTAAGAAGCAAAGAGGCCAGAAAATGAATAGAGATGGAAAGTCAAGAGCAGAGCAAAATGGAGATGGTAAGAGAATAGGTAGTGTTAGCAGATGGAGCTGAGACATAGACCATGATGAGGTCCATTAGGAGACTTTATTCACCTAGCAAGCTCTTAGAACACTAGCATAAATCTATTTGTTTGAACAGATTTGTTCTTGTTTTGGTCAATGTTAGTTTGTTTTGGCCCTGGGTCTCCTTTCTCACCCAGGCACAATGTACAATGAATGCTCCATTTGTCCAATCTCAATACTGATAAACACAGAAACTTTAATCCTCTATTTTTCCTCCCTGGGCTGGTTCACCCCTCCTCAGGCACCTCGGAAAGACCCTCCACTCCCAGAGACTCATTGTATTTATGCCAGACAGTTGTAGATAGCTCTGCTATAGGTCAGAACTCCCCAACTCTAGAGATCAAGCAGGCTTAGCCTTCCCCAATAGCAGGGATGACAGGCCTCCAACCAAGGAAGAGCCCTGTCCTTAGTGAATTCCACATAGAAGTAAAAAGTGCATTAAACCAGAATGCCTGAGTTTAAATCCTAGCTCTGGCATTATCAGTTGTGTGATCTTGGGCAAGCTACTTTTCCTTCTTTGACCTATTTTCTTAACAATGAGAGGAAAGATTTGGACTAGATCAGTTCTAAGATCCTTTTCAACTCCAAAATTCTATAATTCTGTGATTAAGCCCAGGTTCTGTGATTGAGTTCCCTACTCCTGCCCTATGCTCATTCCAGAGTAACCCATAATGTGCTTTTGTACAAATATGACTCTAGAGGATCTATTATCAATTCCCCATAAACTCAAAGATGCTATATTCAAGTGTAATATTAAGTGATACATTAGAATCCATGTTTTCATCAACTTGGGCTCTTCTTTCACTAGCACTAATCATAATTTTTCTAAGCCTCCTTATGACTTACTCTGCGCTACCCCCAAAATTCAGCACCTCATGACCCTTAGTACCTGCTGATGAACCTCTCTAAGCTTTAGTCAGGCTAATGCTCAGATAACAAACACATACACTCACTGTAACTAGGTCCACATTGTAATTATTCCAAGTTTGATAGAACCTTATCAGAGTTTGAACTCTTGGTGAAATCTGGATCATCTTTAAGCTATGATGAGGTATCAGAGTCTGACTTTAATGGAAGACTAAATAATTATTATTAATATAACTCACAATTTTGGAGAGAGAGAGAGATTTAAGGTTTAAAGTGTTTCTCCTGACATATTGAGCCAAATTCTATTGTTCTATCATGTCTAACTCTTTCTGACCTCATCTGGGGTGTTCTTGACAAAGATATTAAAGTAGTTTGCCATTTCTTTCTTCACTTCATCTTACAGTCGATGAAACTGAAGCAGGGTTAAGTGGCTTTCCCAGAATCATATAACTAATAAGTATCTGAGGCCAGATTTGATCTCAAGGAGATAGTCTATCTGACTCCAGGTTTGGCACTTTATTCACTGCACATTCTAGTTGCCCCAACCTTGTATTACTATATGCTAGACTCTTTACAGCAGTGGTCCCTAATCTAAGATCCATGCCCCCCCCCAGGGGGTCTGTGGGTAGAATTCGGGAAGTCCATTAATTTATCTGGGGAAAAAATGCATCTTTATTTTCACTGGCTTCTGACTAAAAGTTAGTACTTTGTTCAATTATGAATGTAGTCAACAATCATTGTGAGAAGGGATCCATAGGATTTTCCAGCCTGCCAAACAGGTTCATGAAAGAGAATAGGTTAAGAACTCTTGCTTTAAAGAGTGCCTCAGCCAGGCAAGACAGAGAGAAGTAGGTATCTCCCTTCAGAGATTATGGGTATCAAAGAATAGATGAACTAGGAGACGACATTACTGGGGTTGGAAGCAAATGGGGGTCTGAAGGGAAAAAGGACAGTAAGTGAGAATGTGAGCCATCTATTATCAAATGAGGTAATATATGTAAAGCACTTTGCAAGCCTTAAAACACTATAAAATGCTAGGTATAGTATTAATGACCAATATTATTTAATTACAAATTGGCAGATATATTATTAGTAGCAAATTATTGTTATTGGCAGAGGGTATAACAAATAGAAGGGAAAATTTAATGGATTAACAAGAGAACAGAAAGTAAAAAGTAACTATAGAGGGTTAAAGCCAGGCAAAGCATATAATCAAGTAATTAGGGAAGCCTGGAGGTAACCATTAGAATGCATAGGGAACCAGCAATAAGCTAAAATTTAGAATCTGGGGACACACTAAGTCTTAGTGACTAAGACAATCAAGGATTTTGGGGAGAACTTTCTGTGACACCAAAAACCTGTGAATGATACCTTTAATATTACAAAACAACCATTCTAGACTAATTCTTCCAATGACTTGGTTACTAACACAATTTCTACCAATGATTAGTATTTGTAATTAAGAAATTTAACTATATGGATGGGCAATTGATAGCCTGACCCTCATGAGAAAGAGACTGCTTTTCTAAGGGAAAGTCTTTGGAAGCCAGACTAATGAAACATAGCCACGTTGTAAGAGAAGAACCTATAAGGGGGATTCAGAGTGAAGTCACTCTCCTCCTTGCTTTCCTTCCCCAGCTAATAATATTATCTCCAAGGTACTCAGGTCACTCAAGCAAATAAAACAATTATCTTTAATTCCTTCTACCCCCTTGACCCCTTCATTCACTAAGCAATTGATTTTACCTCAAAATGTGTCTTGAATTCATTCCCTCTTACTGCCATCATCTTGATTAAAACCCTCATTATGACACATCAGATCTATTGCAAAAGCCTTAACAATCCCTCCTGACTCTAAGTCTATATACTAATCTTTCTTATGCAATAAGATTATATCATTATCATTACCATAATAACTGTTGATATATAGCTTTCTTATTTTCAAAGTATTTTCACATTTTATAATGGCTCCAAAACCTAGGAAAGATAGGCATTATCCCCATTTATAGTTAGGAAGCTGAAGCAGAGAGGTTAAGTAATTTGAGAAAAGTCACAGTGTCAGAAGGCATGAGATAGTAGCCATGTCACTGGCCATGGTACTGAAATAGCAGCTACCCATGAGAGATAAGCTGAGGAGACTCTGGCCAGAGGGCTTCCTCTTTGTGATTAGCAATTTGCCTTGCATATAGGAGAATTCAGTCTCTAAAGGCTTATCATGTTTCACCAGGATTATAAAAGAGCAGGAGATCAGATACAGATAAAGACCAAGAAAGTAAGGCAATACTATGGACTATGCTGTTATTGGAGGTCAATATCATAGGATCATTGGTTTAGGGTTAGATGGGATCTTATAGGTTATTAAGTCCATGGAGTTCTCATTCTACAAATGAGGAAAGTAGGGCTGAGGGAGGTTAAGTGACTTGTCTAGGGTCACACATGAATCCAGATGGCAAGAGGAAGCAGGCATCACGGTTCAAGATAGACAGCAAGTAAAGAATCTAGTACTGGCCAACAGCAGAATTGCTACAAAGCACTGGAAGGCAGTCCTAATTCTGAGGGTTCTTATATGCTTCCTGTTAGAGCAGGAACCAACTCCAGATTTATGGATAGTCTTGAGCCCCCAGGGGAGTGAAAGTAAGCAACAGCACCTGCCTGGAAGTTATCATGAGGAAACAGCAGCTAAAAGGTCAGTACTGACACAGGGCATAGAAAGCAAGAGATAGAATCTGAAATGTGGGCAAAGAGCCACCACGGAGTGAAGTATACACTGAGGCTCTTCTATATTAGGTACAGCCATAATTCTTTGGAGAAAGAGAGAGAAGGAACATGATCTTTTACTCTTTCTTTTCAAGTTTACGGTCAGGGCATTGTCCCTCAACAACTAATCCCTGAGATCTTTGCTTGGTTCCCTGATCTCCCTGGCTGCTCGCCTTGCAGTGCCAGTATTCACAGTATCTAGGCAAGAGGAAAGGTCCCTGGTTTCAGTCGCTGAATGTCAGCAATCTATCTAGCTTCCTGAGGACTGCAGAAGGCTAACTTCTATAGCAGAGATAATAGGACACTTTGTGGCAGTCTCTCTAAATGTAGTCACGCCATTCAGTAAGAGAGATTAGGAGGGAGATAAGAGGGAATGAAAAGCTACCTTCTCAATAAATTTGGCTGGACTGAATTACTGTGTGTGGCAGAAAATGCCCAAAGAGCAAAAAAAAAAAGAATGCTACTTTTAGATGATTCACCTTCTTGTTGTCTTCTGATAACATTATGATCAAGTGGTGTTTACCCCCATCATAATAAAATAGTCCTTTTTCTTTCCTGGTACAATCATACTTTAAAAGGGCCGAATAGATTTTTTAAAGGAGTTATCTGTGAAGAAAAACTCTTTATAAATGCTCTTGCTATAAGCAAAGAGAATGAAGCTATTCACGAATATGTAACTGAATCCTGAGTAAGTTGAATGCAGGTTGACTAAGACCCACTAGGGCCATTCATCATTACCAAATAAATCTGTAGGATAAAGGACTGGAAAATAGAACCTACAACTAAAGACGGAAAGCAGCCAAGATTAGTTAGCAAGAAGAAAAAAGACTAAGGAAAGACTACATAATTGTCTTCAAATTGAATTAACTTATTTGATTCACAGGGACCACTATTGTTCAGTTTCACTGATGAGAAAGCAAAAAGTAAGGAAAGAAAAAGCTCAAGAAGATATTAAGCCTCTCCAATCATACCATACAGGCAGTTATCTACTTTGGCTACTTGTATAGCCAGTCCTGTAGAAGACACCTCTCTGGGTAGCTATTGTGTCATTAGAGTCTATGGGCACCAGTTCCTCACCAGTTTAGAAAAAGACTAGAAGTAACAATTATTGTTAGCCTCAGGGCCAGGTTGGAAGGAGGGAGGGTTGATATGCGCAGTCTTAACCAACATGGGGTAAACAAAACTTGGAACAAAAGGTAATATTCCAGGTAGAGGGCAATGTTTTCACCCCATAACTCACCTCTGCATCCCTACTGGACTATCTATCATCTCTGCTACCATCCCTTCCCTTTCTTCACCTTCCAACTTCCACAATTGCAACTGCTTTTGCCCTAGGTGAAAATATTTTTAAGTCCAGCTCTAGATATGGGAGGACTGAACACATGATAGGAATGAGCAAGGTCAAGAAAAGATCTCTTCAGGGGTTATAAAAAGATGTGAAGGAGGAGGTCAGAATTTAGATCACAGGATTTAGAACCAGATTGGGACTTTACAGCACTTGTGGTCCAACCTTAATTTACAAATGAAAAAACTGAATCCCAGAAAGGTGAAACAATTTTTTTTCAGGGTCATATAGATTATGATGATGATTAAAAATAGCATTTATATAAAATTTTAAGGTTTACAAAACTTTTTTTATATAGTCTCTCATTAGAAATAGAGTCAAGAGCACAGCCCCTATGATCTTCCAATCAACCAAATAGTGCAGTAGATAGTCCTGACTTGGAGTTCAGAAGATCTGAATTCAAATCCAGCCTCAGATGCTTGCTAGTTATATAACCCTGGGCATGTCACTTAACCTCTGTTTGCTTCAGTTTACCCAACCGCAAAATGGGGATAATAATAGTGCCTACTGTACAGGGTAGTTGTGAAGATCAAATGAGATCACATTTGTAAAACACTTAGTGTCTGGCATGTGGTAGGTACTATATAAATGTGTATTCCCTTCCCCCAAATGCAATGCTCTCTCTACTACACCAATCCATACTTCCTCTCAAGAGAAGGATTTAAAGGGTTAAAAACTTTGTTACCTACTAGTTGGCTTATAAGAAAAAAAAATCAAAACAAACTGACTTTGTAGGCCCAACACATTATTGTTTCCCATTTCTTTGGTTAAAAAAAGAAAGCATGGTGACATTAGACTTGATTTAAATGATAAGGAGGAAAGCTTATCACAAAAGCCTGGGGAAGAAGCATTGGATGGGAAGGGTCCTTGTGGGCCCCTAGGATGAGGGCATATACCAACAGAACTCTCAGTTTATAGAAGGGTGTCATGTGAATTGACCACTTCTGAGAATGTCTTCCAACAGGCAGACCTGATTCTAGGCCCCAGTAATAGGACGGGGTTTCTGCCTAAAGTTATGGAAATAGGACCATTATGTAGAGGTAACACCAGTAGCGTGCTGGGAAATGTTTAACAACCATATTTTGGGGAGAAAAAAATATACCCATGACATTATAATTATAATATGCATTATTACCACATTCTCAAATTTAGAGAGTCAACAAAACAGTAAATTAAGTCCTAGCATTTGTTTGTAGCATTCGTGGATTTCCACATGTAAATGCTCACACTGAAAAATTTACAATTAGCTTTCCCCAAACTGATCCAAGCTATACATGCCCATCCATGAGTGACACCCAGCCAGGCCAAGGCCCACCAGCAGTGAAGCTTATTTGCCAGAGGTAGCTCATTTGCTAACAGTTTAATTGGATGAGCAGCTGCCTGGACACCTCCAAAGACTGGAGCTGCTGGAGCCTGAACTATTTTCACTGAGGCTGAGAAGTCTGTAGCAGAGTGGTAGATGCCAACAATTCAAATAGGCTAGTTAATAAGGACTTGTTGTTGTTTCTTTGTTTTATTTTATTCCACCTATAAATTTTAGTTGTGAAACAGTCACATAAAGTGGAAGAGGGTAGTGATAACAAAAGGAGCCCTAATAGCTGCCTTGGCTAACAAATGATTCCTCATCAGCTTTGCTGGACCAGGCTCTCAGGAGCTGGATATCCCCTAAGAGTAAATGTCAGGAGGGGGGAAGCTGAAAGATTGCACTCTGACAACAGGATCCTTCGAACAGCTCTGAAGTAAAATTCTGAGCCCTGAAGTTGCTTCTCCATGAGCATGGGAGCCAGATCCACCGGAGAAGCCCTGCGTTTCCCGAGTGTGTTTATGTTCAGCTTTGTGCTCCAGATGAAGCAGGATTTCTCTCTCAGTGACTCTGCCGACAGCCTTCTGGACATGAACGCTACAAGATGCCTGTAACTTGTGTCCTTTTCAAGTTGAAAGGAAAGAAAAAAAAACAAGCTTTGTATTTTTAGTATCAGGGAGAGACAGACGGGGAAGGGCTGAGAACAAATGCAGATTTCTGAGACCAAACTCACAGATGCACTTGTTAAATGAAGATAGCAAGCCTGTCAAATCCTCCAAGGGACAACCATTGTACAACCATATTTGAAGCAGTCCTGGAAAAATGAAATCCGATAACCATCTCTTTCATCTATTCATTCTCTTCAGTATCACCCTGACAAATATAGAGACAAAAGTGCATTTGTGGTCCCTTCCTTTCCCCCTTAAAGATTAGAATCATCCAAGCTAGGAAATAACTCGATTTGCTAATAATAGCCATGCAAGGGACTGTGCTATATTAGAGATAAAGAAACAAAATGACCCAGATCCTGCCCACATGGAGCTTACAGTCTCATAGAGTATGACATGTACACAGAAAAATAGAAGGTATAACAGGAAAGGAAGAGAGACAGCATGGCAATGTAGATATAGAATCATCCTCAGAGTCAAAAAGGCTTGGGTTCAAGTTTCACCTCCTGTATATACTGGTTCCATGACTCCCTCCAAGATGTTTAACCTCTTAGCAGCAGAGGCAACTCTCTATGACAGTAGATTGCAGAACAGATGCCAATGTGCATTGGTAGGAGTTTCCTTGTGTAGAGTCCATACCAAAGAAATCAAAGGTTTATTTCCTGCCACCTTTTCAGTTGTTTCAGTCATGTCTGACTCTTTGTGACCTCATCTGGGGTTTTCTTGGCAAAGATACTGGAGTGGTTTGCCATTTCCATCTCCAGTTAATTTTATATTTGAGGAAGCTAAGATGAACAGGGTTAGGCAACTTGCCCAAGAACACACAGCTAGTAGTATCTGAGGTCAAGTTTGAACTCAGGTCCTCCTAATTCCAGACTCTATCCACTACACCACTTAACTGCTCCCCCAAAAAGAGACATCTATCAATGTGAGTAGAGATTGCATCAGAGGAGATCAGGTAAGACTTCACAAAGAAGATGGAACCTGGGTCTCACACTCACCACAATCATGATCCAAGAAGAGAATTTTAGGTTTGCAAGGACCTTAAAATAATCTAATTTATTCTCTCTAGGCAGAATTAGATTTCAATCAGTGTGGTAAAGGGGAAAGGTCATAGAATTTGGAGTCAGACGACCTGGGTTTTGGATCTAATACAGTCTTGTGGCCTTAGGCAATGAATCATTTAATCTCCCAGTTTTCTTATTTGCAGAATGAAGAATTTGGACTCTGAGATTTCCAAGGTCCCTTCCAGCTCAAAGCCTATGAACCTATGAGCCTTTTAGACAGATGATAATCTGATTCTAAAGACCTCCTGAGAAGGAGAATGCCTAGACCTCTGAGGCTCACTCCTGTGTCTCACAACCATGGTGGACTGGAAAAAAAATACTTGTATACAGAATTAGGAGACACATTCAAATCCTAGGTCTAATACTTACCACCTCAGGCAAATAATTTCTTTCTTCTTGACCTCAGTTCTCTTATGCAAAAAGAAAAAAAGGGAGAGGAAATAAACTGGTTAATTTATGAGACTTCTATAGTCTATAAAGCCATCTTCAATAAATCAATCAAAAAATTTATTAAGTACCCACTATGTGCACCAGGCACTATGCTTTTAAGCTAACCTTAATCCCTCCTGCTGTAATTTAAACCTGATTGCTTTTGTTTGGTCTCAGTAGAGAAAAGGAGTTAGTCATTATTCCATGGATGCCAGCTGAGCTCATGTCTGAAGAGCTTTGGGAGAGCAGAAAATGAAGTTCAGGGAAAGCAACTCCAAGTCAACTGCTTCCATTTCTGGGATTTCTTTTTTAAAGAGACCTCTCTGTGATGGAGCTCAGAGGTGAATACATCCCTGCCTCTTTTCACATACATCTCAGCTTTTTTTTTTAAGAGAGTTAAACCATAAGCCAGATTTCTAACAGCCTTAGCAGGCTCTCCTTTTGGTTCCAACTTTTGCTCAGCACTGAATCACAGACAGGAAAATTAATTCCAAGTTCAGCTGAATTGACCTGTGAAAATGTGTGTATAAGCTCATTTGGAGCTTTTCTTAAAATTTACAGGGATAGAAGACAGTAGAGGACAATTAGTTTAACTTTTCACACAATGTAGAAGTCTCCTCAGTACCATCTTTGACAAATTATCATCATGTAACCTGCTTGAACATTTCTAATGATGGAAAACAATATCTCACAAGGAAACCTGTTCCACAGGTGTTTAGCCCTTGTTGTTAGAACATCCACTCTTCTTGTGGTGACAAAAAGACACCATTTTGTTACAATTTGGAGTATGGCCATAAAAGGTTTTAATTCTGCACATTTGTTAGAAGCTACCTATATTCAATGCCTCTACTTCTCATTGACTTCTTAATACCTTACAATCTAGCTTCTGACACCACCACTCAACTGAAATTGGTCCCTTGAAGGTTGCCCACAAGACCCTAACTTTTAAATCCAATGGTCTTTTCTTAGTTTCATACTTTTTGACTTCTTTGACTTTCCTCTTAAGTACTCTCTTGGTAACTAGATTTTCAAAACCTGGGTTTTTATGAGACTCTATTCTCCTGCTTCTTCTACTTGTCTGACTGTTCTTTCTCAATAATCTCCTTTGATGAATGGTACTCATATTCACACTCCTTTTCTGTGGAAGTACACCAGGGCTACATCTTCAATTCTCTTCCTTCTCTACACTCTATTCTGGCTATTTCATCAGCTCCTGTATGCTCAGTTATGATCAGTAATACCCTCTATGCAGATGACTCCCAAATCTACAACTTCAGTCAAAAAACATCTCTCATGAGTTGCAAGTCTCTAACATCAACTGCATGCTTTATGCCTCCATCTGAATATCCCACCTCAAACTCAACATATCCAAACTACAATTCATTATCTTCTCTCCCCTTGTCTCTCCTTTACCTAAACCTCTTTCAAAAATACCACCACCCTTCTGGTCACCAAGGTCCACTAACTGATAGTCATCCTTGATTTTTTACTGTCCCACAGTCCCCATATCTCCTAGACATATCTTGTTCAGTCTAAACTCTCCACTTATGCAACCACATCCTTAGTTCAGACCTTTATCATTTCCCACTTGGAGGATTGCAAAAACGTAACTGAAGTTCCCAACTGATGCTTCCCCTAGCCAATCCACCCACTACACAATTTCCAAACTAATATTCTGAACTTCAGGGCTGATTGTATCACTCCCTTGCTTAAAAAAAAAAAACAAACAAAAAAAACCCTTCAGTGGCACCCTATTAAGACAAGAATCAAATAACAACTCTTCTATTTGACATTTAAAATCTTTCATAATCAAGATGAGGACAAAATACAAAAACTCCTGTTTGGCATTGAAAATCCTTCACAATCTGGCACCAAGCTATCCTTTCAGAATGATTTTGCATTATTTTCTTCAAGCACTGTGCGATCTAACCAAACTGCTCTACTTGGTTCCATGTATGTGATGGTCCACTTCCTGTCTCTGTATCTTTTCACACGCTGTCTCCCCTGCATAAAATGTACTTCTTCCTCACATCTCCATTCTAAAATGCCAAGTTTTCTTCCACAATTCAAGTGCCAGCTTTTATACATTCTGATTTACTGATTTCCCTGAGTCATTATAGCTCTGAGTATTCAAAATTACTGGGTATTTACTCTCTAATCATAAAGTATGTATTTATCTATGCTCATATTTTTTTCTCCCTAATAGAATAGAATGTAAGCTGCTTGAGCTCAGGGACAGTATTGTTTCTTTGTATCCTCAAAGTCTAACACAGTGCCCGGAACATAGCAGGCACTCAATAAATGTTTGTTGGATTGAAAAGAATTCAAAGCCTGCCTCTAATACTTACCAGCTGCATGATGATGAATGTCATTTAATATATCTCAGACTTAGATAACTATCTATGAACTATGTCCTAAGTTAGAGATGAGTTTTATTCTACACTGGTGTTCCACCAAATGACATCTAGATCTTTTACACTTTGGCACAGCAAAATTGGATAAGTCTGCTTTTTATACACAATAACCTTCCAAATATTTGAAAGCAGCTTTTTGGCCCTTTTTATACTCCTTTCTGGAGGCTAAATGCACCCAGATTTTTCTACTATTCCTTGAATGACACGGTTTCTATACCTTTTATCACCATGGTAACTCTGCTTTTGACACAATTGAATTTGTAAGTTCTAAAATGTTCTTGGTATTCCCTAAAATGGAATCAACTTGAATAGGAGTACAATCTAGCAGATAAACTGCTGGACAGTGGACAAAAGGACCTTTATCCAAGAAGCAATTTTAAATTAAGAGCTTGCTCTCTGAGGTTGGACAAGTCAAAATCAGGTTGCTTATATATAGGATGAGACAAATAATACCTTCCTCTCATCTACCTCAGAGTTACTGGAGGATAATGAAATAGAGATCACATCACAGGTTCATAAATTTAGAGCTGGAAAGGATGTTAGAGACTTCCTTAGTTTACAGATGGGTAAACTGAGGCCCAGAGAGGCTAATTGACTTGCACAGGATGACACAGTTAATAAGTGTCTTAAGGTAGGGTTCAAACTCAGGTTTTCCTGACTTCAAATCCAGAGCTCTATCTACGACACCACCCAATTGCTTAAGAATCAAAAGCAGGATTTAAACCCACATCTTCTAAAAACCCAAAATATGAAAAGTGTTGTCTATTACTTTATGTATTCTGTCTAGATCATTTAATACTGCAGGCTTATCATTCATAGATTTGATGTTCAAAAAAGTCAGTTAATATTCACACTAAGCAAAACTCTCTTCTCAGTTATAAACTTTACTCTTAAACCTGACAAGCTATGACATTTTGCAAATGGGTGTCATTGGTCACATGAAGAACCTGGCCAGTGCAGGTCAGCTTAGCCTAATCTATCACAATTCAGAGAAAAATACCAACACACCATCAAAAAATCTCAAAAACACATGCCCTGCTGAAAGTCAAATTTTTCATCTTTGTTCCTAAGGGAAAGCACTATTTTTTAAAAATTATTTTTAGATTCCATTCTGATACATCAGCAAAAGATGTTATCTGATGACTTAGCAGAGATGGAGCTTCTACCCTTGTGCACTCCAGGGACTTGCAGTTTTGGTTGACTGCCTGGTGGTAGAGCTTTGAAAGCCTATGTAAATTAATGATTTCCCTCCTGGTAGCAAATATTGAAGAAACTTAAAAAAAAAAACAAAACCTTGTGCTATAACCCATGCACTGAACCCTAGAATTTGCATCACTGTGAAGCATGCCACCATCCTCTGAGTACACTAACTGGAGACTAGCAGAAAGCCCCACTTCTCTTCTTCTCTACCCCTAAATGTCTCAATCCCAAAACTTCATTCATATTAATACCTGCAATCAGATGAGAGGTTTGTTCTATTTGCCCTGCTTGAGAATATAATTTTGAAGCTTATGAACAATGTTTTCATCACCAGAATCAATATTCTTGATTACAACAGATTCTTTAGTGTTTCCACTGAAAAAGCAAGCAGCACAGAGGATGGGAAGTGTCTGGGTTGGCATTTGAAGACCCCACTCTGGGAGGACTTCTACTGACTAATTTTAGCTCCCAGAAAACTGCTGGTATAATCAAATGTCAACAGGGGAGGGAGAAGGGCCTAAAGACAAATTTCCTTGAAGAATTTGAAGGAAAAGTAGAGAGCAGAAAGGGTGATGCTGTGGCATTTACCTTAAAGCAGCTGCATTGCAACAAAGAAGAATATGTCTACATTGACAGCTACCTCAGGGCTCATTTCTCTTTCCCTTTGACCCACGGTAGGGAGCATCTTGCTAAGGCTCTAACTCCATTGGGACAATTTTCCTCTTCTGCATCTATTCTTGTTGCTCTCTCCTCTTGAATCCTTCCCCCAGCCATCAAATGCTAACTGTGTTCAGAGAACTCCATGGTTGGAAAAATGTTTTCCAGATTTGTGATTCCAAAAGTGTAACAAAGCCCCAGTGTGGAAGCCCCCTTGAATGGTATTGAACGACAACTAGTCTACAAAGTAAAGCTTTAGAGCAAGGCTTCTAAACCTTGCTCTATGTGTCATGGATCCCTCTGACTATGTGGTGAAGCCTATGGACCCTTTCTCAGAATCATGATTTTAAATGCATAAAATAAAATACATGGGATTACCAAGGAAACCAATTATATTGAAATAGTTATTAAATATAAACAACAAAATAAAAAGTTCACAGATCCTGGGGTGAGAATTCCTGAGAGCTGTCAGGGTACTGAAAGATTACATGACTTGTCCATGGTCACACAATCAATATGTAATGAGGCAGGTTTTTCTGGTGTCACGATACTGTTTGTCATGGTTGGGATAATAAAAAATAAAAGGCATGGCCCCTTCCCTTTAGTATGATTACACAGTTTGCATCTCTACCGGGCTTATTTTAAACTTTATCTTAGGCAAGAGAAGAGCAACATTGTCCTCCTCTTTGGAACGGCAGGAGGGAGGGTCTAAGTACCCTGGCCTTCCTCGTTATGTCTGGGGCAATTTCTCCACTTCCCCACCTCCTCCCAGGGCATCTGTCCTCATTAATGAATCTGGGATCTTTGCCTTTATGCAGTTTCCTGGGAAATGTACATTTGTGTGTTGTCTGTAGGGAATGAACTCCAGAATATCGTTGAGCTCAGGAAAGCAGTCTGATTTGGTATTGCAAAGAGAATATGGATATGTAATCTGAGTATGTAGGTTCAAATTCTAACTCTACCACTGACTGCCTGTGTGATCTTGGGCAAATTACTTCATCCCTCTGAGACTGTTTCCTCATCTGTAAAGTGAAGGGGTTGAACTAGGTGATCTCTAAGGTTCCCTTTGGTGATAAGTCTGTGGCTTCTGGCACTGGCTGCCATACCTCTGGTCTTTCTGAAGTTCTTGTTGTTCCATCATTTCAGTCGTGTCCAATTCTTTGTGACCCAACTTGAGGTTTTCTTGGTAAAGCTACTAGAGTAGTGGTTTGTCATTTCTTTCTCCAGTTCATTTTATGGATGAGGAAACTGAGGCCATGAGGGTTAAGTGACTTCCAGGGTCACACAGTAAGGGTCTGAAGCCACATTTGAACTCAGGTCTTCCTGGACCTGCCTTTCTGATGTATTTACTGCTTTTAATTCAATCAGCCAGTCAATAAACATTTATTAAAAGCTTATAATGTATCAGGCATTATGTTAAGTGGGGAAAACAAAAAAAAAAGGAGCTCACAGTCTAATGGGGAAGAGAAACCAATAAACCAGCTCTGGTACAGAAACCCTTAGTTTCTGCTTTCCCTGACTGACTACAACTTTTGGTCACTTAGGCTAAGTGCCCAAGCACAACAGCATCCCTCCCCCTCCCAAGCACTAACAAACGGCCTTTGACCTTGCATTCATATTCTTTTAGAAAATCAGGCTGCACTCTCTAAGACTCTCTGTCTTTAAGACATGGCTTACATATATTTCATGAGTTTGGGGGGTTTTGTTCCCATGTGAGGGAGCTATAGGGTACCTAGGATAGAGTACTAGACCTGAAGTCAGGAAGACTGATCTAAGTTCAAATGTGGCTTCAGACCCTTACTAGCTATATGATCCTGGGCAAGTCACTTAACCCTGTTGGCCTCAGTTTCCTCATCTGTAAAATGAACTGGAAAGGGAAATGGCAAACCACTCCAGTATCTTTGCCAAGAAAACCCCAAATGGGGTCATAAAGAGTTGGACTGACTGAAATGGCTGATGAACATACAACAACAAGGGTGCTCTAAGCTCAATGCCAACACTGCTATTTAGCAGGATACGCCAAGTTTTTTTGTTGCTTTGCAACACCAAATCAGGCCGCTTTCCTGAGTTCAAGGATATTCTGGAGTTCATTCCCCACAGAGCTCCAACACAACATACATTTCCCAGAGGACTGTACAAAGGCAAAGATCCCAGATTCACTAATGAGGACAGATACCCTGGGAGGAGGTGAGGAAGTGGAGAAATTGCCTCAGACATAACTAGGAAAACCAGGGTACTTACCCAATTTAGGCTATAGTAGTATGGGCGTGATCCCTATCACCCACTTACATAAACACAAAAGGTCCCACACTTCCAGTGAATCTACAGGCTGGGGAGAAATCTACAAAGCTACTTCTCTTATAATAGTGAGGAGTTTTATCCTGGCACAGTCAGGGAAAGACAAGTTCTGGGACAGCACTGGGAATTAGGGAGAGTAGCCTGGAAAGGGTGGTTTCTTTAATACTCCAGTTCTTGCTCCAACAATTAGATGGAATAATCTCATGTATGGCAGCTGAAATCATTATTCATGCTCACCCAATGAAATATCTATTAAGAATTGAATGAAAATGTCTAAGAGTACAGTATTCTAGCACCATTAACATTTTAAAAAGCTAATTGTGAGCCTATAAAATATATTATTTTTTGTGCTAGGAGCGCATCCTAGTTGATGTGGTGTAATCCAGATCCAAGTGGCTGTTATGTATAGAATTGCCCTCCCAACCCCCAGAACATTCTCCTTCTTTCCTTAATGTGCTCGGGGCTTTGATCACAGTCTTTCTTTACTCTCTATCACTTGACCTCATAATACAAATCTTTAAAGTTCCTCTTTTAAAAAGTCCTAACTTCTCAATTCCCATGACCTATTCCTCCACTCTACCTGAGCTACATATAGAGATGGTTATGCCTTTAGACCTTGTTGGCCCCCTCAAATGTTCCACTTTTACGTTTGTGAAGTCTGAAATTCCTTTATATGATCAAAATCTTTTATTATTCCATCTTTTCCTATACATTATGACTGCTAACCTTGTTCTTCATGCTCACTGTGATATCTATTCCCTTTAATCCTTCTTTCTTTCCCAGGATAACACACTGGCACATCTCAAATCCTTGGTGAACTGACTCCTCTCTACACTATCTTATATCCCATAGTGGCAACCACACTGGCATACCCAGGATGGCTACTAGGACAGATTCTTAGATCCACTTTACTAGGAAAGATAACTGTTTAAAGGGTCAACAATCTTATTTTAATTACATGGACAGATAGATACATAGACAGATAGATAGATATAGATATAGATATAAATATAGATATAGATATAGAACACATTCATTTAGTTCAGGGGGAAAAGTCAGCATCCTGAACTTCAGAGAAAATACAAACAAAAATTACAAGCAGAAAAAAATATAGACAGAGAAAATAACACAAATCAACAGAGAGGGCTTCTAGCTGTCTGATCAAAGTTATACATACATAGCTACCAAAGAGAGAAGTACCAGCATCTGGGACTTCAAAGCTTGGGGGCTCCTTAATAGCTACCCAGAGTCTCATCTGGCCAAATAACATAAACAGTCTTCCAATGAGTGAACTCCGAAGCAAAACCTCACTTCACAGTATACGTACCCTTCTTCAGAGCCAGAAGGCATTACAACCCTCATGACCCACTACCTAATAACAAAGTAACAAAAGCGGGGGCCTTCCTAAAAAAAGAAGCCTTCCCTAAACAAGCTTCTCTTGTTGGGCTCCTGGTGAGGTCTATTAATGGTTGGGGGTAGATTTTCAACTCCCATTAACATTACACATCCCTGATTCCCATGACCCTTTGTTTGATCACTAACTACCCCCTGTCAAGCCTCAGCCCTGGATTATTCCCTTCTAACTCATTTGCTTTCATTCATGTGCTGTTGAACAGAGCTGGAGGAAATCATAAATCCGTGCTGAATGGATTTAGTACACAGTTATGTCATCTCATTTAAACTAGACCCTCACTGTGGTGAGACAGCCATTCTTTTCCTCTCTTATTGATTCTCTACAACACTTTCCAGTGGTAGAACAAGCTAGTATCAACATTTTTCTCTCCTTTAGCATCCCACAGTACCCACTACTCCTACTTTCTTATCTAAAGATCTTGTGTCATATTTCACTCCCAAAAAAATGACATTTTTGAAAGAATTTTTACAACCAGGGTCTCTGATAAAGGCCTCATTTCTAAAATATATAGAGAATTGAGTCAAATTTATAAGAATACAAGTCATTCCCCAACTGATAAATGGTCAAAGGATATGAACAGGAAGTTTTCAGAGGAAGAAATTAAAGGTATCTATAAACATATGAAAAAATGCTCTAAATCACTGTTGATGGGAGATATACAAATCAAAACAACTCTAAGGTATCACACCTCAGCAATCAGATTGGCTAAAATGACAAAACAGGAAAATGATAAATGCTGGAGAGCATATTGAAAAATTAGAACACTAATGCATTGTTAGTGGAGTTCTGAACTGATCTGACCATTCTGGAGAGCAATTTGGAACTATGCCCAAAGAGCTATAAAAAAGTACATACCCTTTGACCCAACAATACCACTTCTAAGGTTGTCTCCTAAAGAAATCATACAACTGGGATGAAGACCTGTTTGCACAAAAATATTTATAGCAGCTCTTTTTGTGGTGGCAAATAATTGGAAATCAAGGGGATGCCCATCAATTGTGGAATGGCTAAACAAGTTGTGGTATATGAATATAACGGAGTACTACTGTGCTATAAGAAATGAGGAGCAGACAGACTTCATAATAACCTGGAGAGACTTATATAAACTGATGCTGAGTGAGGAGAGCAGAATCAGGAGAACTTTGTACACAATTAGACACATAATATGTGTGATGACTAACTCTGATAGACTGGGCTCCTCTCAGCAATGCAAGGTTATAAGGCAACTCTAAAGGCTCATGATGGAGAGGAGATTCGCGTCCAGAGAAAAGAACTACGGAGCTCGAACGCAGATGGAAGCAAACTACTTGCTTTTGTGCTTAGTGTTGTTTCATTTCTTCTTTCTTGTTCACTTCATTGGTTATAATTCTTCTTTACAAGCTGACTAATGCTTAATGCAAAGATATTTGTAGAGCCTATATTTGGATTGCATGCTGGCGGGGAGGGGGGGTGCAAAGGGAGTGGGAGAAAGTTTGAAATTCAAGGAATTGTGGAACTGAATGTTGTTAACTAAAGGTAGATAAATTTAATAGAGTAAAATTGATGGGGGAAAAAAGAAGACTCCCAATGTGGGGGTGGGGGTGGGGGAAAGGACGAAAAGAAAAAGGGGGGGAAAAATGTTACATGATAACTTTATCATATATTTAAAAGGATAGCAAGTTGTACATAACAGATTTGCAGTTTCATGTGCAATCATCTTTTTTATTCTATTATATTCCAGAAATACTTGTTTTATTCCATAAATTAAAAATAAAATAAAAATATATAAACAGGAAAAAATGATATTATTCAAGGAGAGCTACCTTTTCTGCCCTCCTCTTCATCTCAGAGCATTCAAATATTTTCCTTCACCATCTCTTTCTTCACGCCAGTCTTGGATGAAAAGGTAGAGCTACTCTATGCTATGGAAATCCCTTTATGGTATACTTGATGATCCCATACCCTCCTGACTTTTCACTACCATCCCCACTCTCTTTTTTTCTGTTGTCTTTACTTTACAGACTTTACCCCTGCTACCTACAAAGATGCTCATGGATTTCTCATTCTTAAAAAAACTCTCCCTTGACATAATCAATCCCAGCCTCCAAAGAAACTATCATTTTATTTATATCTCTCTTCACCTTTGTCGCTACATCTTGAAAAAGCCATCTGCACTAGGTGCCTTCTCTTCCTCTCTACTCACTCTCTTCTAACTCTCTAAATCTGTCTTCCACTCTCATCATTCAACTGAGGCAGCCTTCTCCAAAATTTTGCCAATGATCTATTAATTTCCAAGACTAATATACCCTTTTCTCATTCATGATTCTCCTTTTTTCAGGATTTGATGCTAACAATCACATTCCAGTCCTGAATATTCACTCTAGGTTTTTGTGATACTGTTCTATCCTTCTTTTCTTTAATTACTCCATCACTACTTCTCAATATCTTAATCCATGTCATACTCACTGATCATGGGTTTTCTTCAAGGTTCTGTCCTGATCCCTTTTCTCTTCTCCCTCTCAACTCTCATTTGGCTATCTCACCAGCTCCCATATGTTCATTATTTCAATATTTTATAAATATGTGTGTGTATAAATGGGTGTGTGTGTGTGTGTATGTATATACACACACATGCATATACACATACATTGATATATATATATGTTGTGTGCATGTGTAGCCACTGTCATCTCTCTATTCAGCATCTCCAATTGACTCTTGAACATATCATTCCACAGGGATCTTAAACTCAACACAAAATTCATAGTCCTCCCAAATACTCTCCCTTCCAAGCACCCAGACATCACCATCCTTGGTGTCATGATGTCATCTTTGAATCCTCATTCTCATTCAATCTACATATCCAATCCATTGTCAAATCTTGTTGTTTCTACCTTTATAACATGCATACATATGTCCCTTTCTCTCAATTCATACTTCCACCTCTACGTATTCTACCATACAGTCACTTTGAATTGTTGGCAGCAATTCAAATTTGATCCTTCATTCCCCACTGCCATGCCTTTGCATTAACTGTCTCCTGTGTCTATAAAGTTCTACCCTCTCACCTTGGCTTCTTAATAATCCTGACCTGAAGATTCAACTCAGATCCCATCTTCTGCAGAGACCTTTCCCAGTCCCCCCAGCTATTAATACCTTATCTCTTCAGAATCCCTTCATCTAATCCACATAAAGCTTGTGTGCACCTGGTTATTGGCATGTTGTCTCCCCCATTAGCATAGAAGCTCCCAGTGGTCAGGAGCTGTTTGCTCCTGTCTTTCTTTTGTATTCCCAGTGCTTAGCATAATGCCTGGCATATAATAAGTATTTAATAATTGCTTGTTGACTAACAGACGTGTACAAACAATTTAAAAAAAATACTCACTGATTAGAGGTATTCCTCAAAAGGACTTGCTCAAGAGCTATTTATTGAATTATCTTCACTATGCAGTAAATAAAACTGATTGGACAAGTTTTTCTGGGCTTTTAATGGCAGTATAAATGGACCATATTGTTAATAGGGTGACAGATCAAAATGTCCTTTTAGGATGAAACTTTAACGCCTTTGACATTGCTAAAAATTCTCTTCCTAGGCCTTTATGAAACATTCTTCCTTTGATGGTGTTCTCTATCTCTATAGAAACTTGCAGGGTTTAAATGCTACCCTAGGTGGTGACTAGTTTCAAAGGTCCTAGCATGATCAAAGCAAAGTACACACAGTATCTTATGGACACGGAAACTTACATGTGGCCTAGCCCATTTCTCTCCCAAATCTTTCGTAGGACCAGTTTGACCTTGCAGTGCTCCTCCTTCACCAGATCCAATGACATCTGTACTACACAAAGCACTTTCCTCACAATGACCCTAAACAGGAAGCAATGCAAGTATCCCCACTTTAAAGGAGAGAAAACAGAGGCTAAGAGAGTGACTTGCTCATGGCCACATAACCAGTAACTGTCAGTCAGAATTCAAGCCCAGATCTCCTGACCTCAAGTCCAATAGTCTTGCTTTCCATTTTACCATGTTGAATCTCTGAAAATCCAAACATATATACATACCTTGACCCTGAGCCCACCAAGAAGCCCTCGTTCCTACTCCAGACCATCACAAAGTTGCTTCTGCTCTTGCCTATAGAGAGGAAAAGGTGAGGCTCCAGCTATTGATCCAAAGAGATGATGTACACTTTGAAACTTTAAAAGCTATGCAAATGCAAACTGGCATTGTGACTATTAATCATACAAGAAAATTGGTAAGAATCACATAATTCTTAGGTAGTCAACACATATAAATCTGTTTGGTACTCTCAACCACATCTACAATGACATTCTCATTTTTAATGAAACCAGAATACTTCAAGGCTGGTTTGGGTAAGCAACACAGATGGATAAGAATCTAGGAAGAGGATGGGGAGAGATGCTGAATCACAAAATGGGTAATGCTTTCAAAGATCCCCAGCAATATGCCCTTGATGATTCTACATAGCTATGGCTCATGGTACACCAAGCTTTTGAAAGAATCAAAATTATAATTCAATTCAACACACATGTGTTAAGTACCTGTGGTATACAAAGCACCACACTGGGTGCTAGTGATAGAAAGACTAAAATGTAGCTAACAGTCTCCAAAGTGGCAGCTAGGTGGCGCAGTGGATAGAGTGCCAAGCCTGGAGTCAAGGAAGAGTCATCTTCCTGAGTTCAAATCTGTCCTCAGTCACATACTAGCAGTGTGACCCTGGGCAAGTCACTTAATTAGTCCTGTTTCCCTCAGTTTCCTCATCTGCAAAATGAGCTGGAGAAGGAAATGGCAAACCACTCCAATTACCTGACAAGAAAACCCCAAAGGGGGTCATGATTGAAAACAACTCAACAACAATAACAAAACTGCTTAGCAGACAGAAGTCAGCAGCAAAGCATTGTCATGGACAACTGCCACGTGAAAAAAGACAAAATGCAGATTCCTAGAAGGCAGAGAGTGGCTCAGCTCCTATTTGCATCCCCATTTGCCTAGCGCCATGCCTAGAACATAGTAAGGGCTTAATAGATGTGATTAAAATATGCAAATGGCCACATGTGGCCAGACAGAGAGGTAGGCTAGCCATGCATAGAGAGTGAGAAATAACAGATACCCAGAATGCTATGCTAATCATAAGACGTTAAAATAAATGGATGGAAAAAAAAGATCTTAATTGCTTACTATGTGCAAAGCCCTCTGCTAAGTACTGAGTACACAGAAAAATTAAGACAACCCCAATTTCAAGGGGCTCCCCATTCTAATGGGGGAGACGGGGCAGAGAAAACACAGAAAGGAGGTTTTAGCAGCAAATCAGATGAAAAAACTCCAAAGTCCTTAGGGATCATTGGCAATGGTGAATCATGGATCTGCTCTAGTGTCATTCCCATTGATAAAACTCTAATGCTGAACCATCACAAAGTACCAAGGACTTGGGTGGCGAAAATGTTAGGTTCTAAAATCATCAGTAGCTGCCAATGCTGAAGAGGCTAGGGTGGCTGCA